>JAVDPK010001599.1:0-28856 GCA_034780415.1 Cichlasoma orientale | reverse complement strand
TCTTGTCTCGGTCTCGATACACTCTGGTCTTGGTCTTGTCTCGGTCTCGGGATAGGCGGTCTTGACTACAACACTGCTAACTATACAGTATATAGTTATTATATAGTTAGTCTGTGCTATACTTGTGTAACACCTGCTTATATCTTGTTGACTTCAGTTGGCTAAATCAAAAAACAAACAAACAAAAAACAGTGAATATCAGAGTAGCAGCCCAGGTCACCTGATCACCACCTCACACAAAGAGCAATCTCCTGGAGCTGACAAGACCTCCTGCCAAATCTGAGCTTAACCCCTGATGGTAACAATATTAATGAAACAGAAGTGCATTATGGAATGGCTACATGGATGTTGTAGTCTCTTACCCACACTCACTGTGACTGCCAGAATGCTGAGCACTGTATGTGGAGGCAGGAACATCTGTTGGAAAATTCAGCTTGAGAGCATTGTACTACTACAAAACTAATTATCATCATTCAAAAATGATGTCAATATGTGACATGATGACAGAGAACATTAAATGCTTTTATGTCTGAAGCTGTCAAATATCATGTTTGACAGTTTTTTTAAAAGTTTTTATCCATTTTGTTCAGAAAACACTTTATGACCGTTCCCTGAACACTCCAAAGACGGATCATCGCGCTCACACGTTCTGATTCCTTTGACAGTTCTGGTTTTGCCGTAAAACCCAGTTTTCAAAGAGTTGGTTATCAGATTACAATGATTTTCATATTATTTAAACTTATCTGCAGCAACATATCAAATGTTAAAACTAAGAGTTTGTTAATTGCACTTTGAATTTGATGCCAGCAACACATTTCCAAAAACCCTGGGACAGGGGTAACTATAGTGACACTTAGCTATAAAAAGAGCATCCCAGAGAGGCTGAGATGTTCAGATGTAAAGATGAACAAGGCCAACACTATGTAAAAGAGTGAAATTAGCAGAGTATTTAAGAACATAATAATAATGTTCCACAGCATAATATCCCAAAGAGCTTGGAGTCAGAATCTATTATACTTACAAATTTGTACTCTTTTTGGAATCATAGATACTGCACCCCGCAGCCAGCACCAAAATGGACTGGTGGTAACATGATAGGATATGGCAAGCATAACATGCACATCTGTGAAGACCTTAATAATATCGTATACATATGCTGCCATCCAGACAACATCTTTTTCAAGGGAGGTCTTGCTTAATTTAAGCAAAACAATGTTAAAACCACATACAGTACCAGTCGAATGGATGGACACACTCTCCCACTCGGGTGAATAGGTGAGTGTGTCCAAGTTTTTGACTGGCACTGTATTCCAAGAGCACAGCTCTACAGTAAAAAAGTCCACTTTCTAAACTGACCAGCCCAGACCCTCTCACCTACTGAAAACATTTTGCTGGTTATGACAAAAAAAAAAATCCAAATTGCCCAAAATCAGCTCCCAATTCATTGTCAAGAAACAATGGGATTTTTTTTTTACTGTTTACCTCAGATGCCAAACCCCCACAGAGGGTTGTAAACATTGCTCAGTCCCAAGTCTCAGCTTTTCTAAAAAAGTCTTGCTGACGCCAAAATGAAGCCATATGTCTCAGAAAACAAACACATTTCTCAGTGTCAACATCTAAATTGTTGTCTTTGCACTATTTCAAGTTCGATGTCTGCTTTAAAAGAGTGAAACACACCGCTGTGCTGTGATGACACTATGTGGAGACAGTTACAAGCTACGTACCTGGGAAGTTGAAGCGGTTGTCCCGGAAGCCCTGTGGTGATGGGTTAGGTGGGGGGGTGGCACTTACACTTGGGGGGTTACTCTGCTGGAAATGTGCTGGGGAGGAAGGCGTGGAAGAGGTGGCTGATGACGGGTTACTGCTGGAGTCCAGCTGGTTAATACTGGGGACAGGCTCCTAGAAATACACACAGAGTCCATTTCACTTGGTTCACACTATTTATTTTTGGTGTTTTTCAGAATAGCAATAACTACAGCAAACACGAACAGGGCATCGAACATATTGTTAAGCTGTACTTACTCTTTTTGTTACTGCCTTTGGTAAGGTGCCAAACTGCAGTGAGATCTCTGCTGTGTGATCGATCCGATTGTTGATATCTGATGGGACTGATTCCGCCCGTCGCATCCTCGGCACTGCAGGTCAGATAAAACTCTGAGCTCATTTGAGTTGAACATGAAAGGTTTTTCAACGGTTTACAGTTTCTAAAGTAAGCAACAAACAGGTGCCCACATGTTAAACAAATTCATTACAAGTGCCCATGGAATGGACACAATATAGTGCCCATTACACTACTGTGCTACCAGTGTGACTGACAAAGTCCCCACTAATTAATTGGCGTTGTTGCCAGTAATCACTAGCTGATGGAACTGAGGGCTTGAGCCCAGTTCCAGAAAAACAACCCCACACCATAACTCCTCCTCCACCAAACTTTACACTTGGCACAATCCAGTCAGACAAGCACGATTCTCCTGACACCCGCCAAACCCAGACTGCACATCACTATACCGGTGGAGACACAAATTACTATATTACATTAATGTTGCTTACATGTAAGAAATGATATCCGACATGAGGGTGCATCTTTGGTACACCTGTTGTGGCACTTTAACCTGTGAAGAGAAGAATACCATGTATATTAAAGACATTGTGACACGTTGTGCTATAATCTGACAGTGAATTAAGTCATTTTTACAGTTCTTACTTGCAGTGTTTACACTTGACACCAAACATCATGCTCTTACAGCACACTTGGCATGTCTGGGAGAGCCAGGACTTGGTTGAAAACCTGCGAAGGACAGAGAAAGAATAAGATGATGGCTGAGGAACATATTTGACCCTTTAACATCGAGTTAATCATTTGAAATACGCGTCAGCATTCTTCCATGCAAAAAGTTGACAGACGTCGTCTTTGAAGACAGCGAAGCTCAAAAAATATATAATTAATATGTAATATGCAAACAGTGAAACCATCCATCTTTAGTCTGGGGTTGGAAGTGTTTCAGGGATTTGAGCCATATTAGACACTACATGTCCTACATCGTCAGGATGCTTTTGTTCCACAGTACTAAACTCGAATCATAGTTGTTGCGTTTCAGCAACATTTTTATTTTGTTAATCTTTGCGTTAAAATCGTAAAACTGGGGTGCATGTACATCCCTTGCAGCAGTACAGACATTAAACTGACCCTTTTCAGATCACTGTTGCCTTTTACTTCACCAAAAGACAGTATTCAAAGTGATTACTGACCTGTGGGTTACAGCCAGGCCGATGTCTCTCCTCATTGTCTGGGGGGAGTTTCTGTGCATAGCTACATCTGTGAAGAACATGAGAAAACAGCACGTTAAGAGAAGAGACTGGCAAATTGAAACAGAGTTACAGAAGGTCCAGTGATCAATGAAAACAGAAATCGACCATTTGCCCTTACACATACTCTTGTGTGTGTTAGGGAAACTCACTGTCCAGTAAGATGGGGGCGATGGGCATCGTGTATGGAGCTGAGGATGGGACAGGGCCGGGTGTTCGGGCAGAAAGCAGAGGTGACCTTAGCGCTGACTCCTCAGCACTGGTCCCACAGCCATTGATCTGGATAGTGGCCAACACTTTGTTCTTCTTCCCGGCCCTGCAAAGACACAAAGATTAGCTGTGTAAATTCTACACTGAAACACTCTGTGTATGTATGAATTACACCCTAAGGAGCTTTGACCTCAGAGGCTGTGCTGGATAGAAAGAACAGCTTAATGTTGATTTTTTTATTTTATGGGAATAAGAAATGGGTTCAGCAAAGTGTCATAAAGGTATGACTACATAATTCCTTTTAAAACCTACTTGTGTGTTCCAGGATCCTCGATGCGGTTGGCCAGCTGTGACTCGTGACTCTTGCTTTTTGTCAGTGTAATGTTGGGGAGGAGTTGCAGCAGTTTGCGAGAAGGTGGTGGGGGCGTGTAGGAGGGCTTGGATGTGCGGGCTTTTGAGACTCGTGTAGCTGGTGGGGTGCTTGGCTCCAAAGAGAAGGCATCACTCATGTCCTCAACTGGTACACTTGGTCTCTGATCACCTGAACAAGGTACCACTGATATAGAGATTGAGCGGCCATGGCTGCTGTTGGGGTTTAGTGGGGTGAAAGGGCTGCCAGAGCTTGAAGGGGGGCTAATCGGAGAGAAGGGACTGCTGTCCTGTTGCGACTCAGAACTGCAGGAGCCTGAGTTATGCCTCAAATCACCTGGTAGAGGCAAAGACAGGTTGGATCATTATTTGTGAAATAAAGTAAATCTGATCAAACGTTTAATTCCTCTGCAGTGCGTTCTGTCTTGAGTCACCCCTCGTTTTTTTATATTTCCTTTCCAAGCCAACATCCAAAGAAGAGCTTCAGAATGTTCTTCAAGAAAAACTATTCCTGAAAACTACTGAAGAAAACTTGAGAGTTCAGGTTGTGATCAGGAATAAAGGTGCTTTCAAACCCGTTTGTTTAGGGTGTCAGTTTGTGGTATCCTTTGAGTCCCTGTGTTATGCCATCTCCCCTTGTGTCCTGTCTGGGTGTTTGTGTGTTTGAATCCTTCTGCATACCTGCTGCCCTGTGATGTGTCAAGTCTGCATTTGTGTCATGTTTGGTTACTTCCTGTTTAATATGACAGTCCCTTATTCCGCTTGTGTTCAGTTTTGCTTCCCTTGTGTCATTAGTCTCATTTGCTTCACCTGTTTTCTCCTGTTGTCTCCACGCTCCCTAATTAACTTGCATGTACTTCCTACTCTGCCTGCCACACAGCCCTTATATGACAATTAAATAAACTCTTAAGTAACTAATAGTAAGCAAACTATTAAGTAACGCTGAAGTATCTGTGTGGCGGCCATAATAAAAGCTGTGTGAAGTGTTCAAATGCTTAAGAAAGGAGATTCAGTGCTTCCTTTATTACCAGAGTCAACCGTCCCTTATGGAATAGCATCCTTCATAATGTGGCCCCACAATTCATAGCAACACACCACCTGACCATTCATTAAAAAGATCGATCTAATTGACAAAGTGGTGCAGATCATTGTCTCTGGAGCTTGAAAAAAGGCAGCTGGACTTCTTTAAGTTTCCTGAAGACATCTCACCTCCCATCTGAAAGGCTCTTCTATTCTAAAACCAAATGCTGGACAGAGCCAGGTATTAAACCCTAGTGGGATTGTCCCACTAGGCCAGAACGAAAGTTTATCAAATTCAAGAAGGAACAAATAAATCGACCTCAGTATCGTCACCTTGTTAAAAATAATGACCTAAGTCATTTTTTAATGAAAGCAAAATTTCAGCATTGATATTAATAAAATCCTTTACATATCCCCCCTAAATATCCTCTCCTGAATTCTTCTATGAATGACTTACAAACAACAGAACAGACAAGCAGAGGTTTTCACCTGTTTCATTAGCACTCTTCAGACAGGAGAGGGCAGCAGTGAGGCGAGAGCGATCCTCTGAGTTGGAGCTTAGGCGTCTCATTGTGTCCTGCAGCTCAGAGCTCGACATCTGCAGCAAGCTGTCCACTGAGAGTTTCCCTGCCGCAGCCTGCATGACACAAGGACGACACCTGTCACTAATTGCTTTTATTATTTACTGTCGTCACTTTGATTTATATAGCACCCAAAGCGCTTTCCTGTCGAGATCAATGACTCAAAATTAAAGTATACCAAAATACAAGCAGAAGGCAGTGCAAAGGAAATAAATTTAAAGATGACAATTAAAAACAAAATGCAAATTAATAAAATCCATTTTAGACAAAGAGCAACAAAACTTTAATAACAGGATTAAAAGGATGTGAAAATATAAAGGTGAAGCATAAAATGCACAGGATCATATAGTGTGACCTGATAAAGTTAAAAGTGGATAAAAGTGAATAAAAGTGGATAAAGGTGAAGGGAAAAAGCTGTCAGAGCTCCCTCCAAATTCAAACATGCTGGTGTATGATTAATTCCTGTCTAATGCTATTACTCTCTCCATCCATGGATGGACATAGTCAGGCTCGGCTCAACACACAGCTTTGAGGTGGCGGGCAGGGGTGGGTGTGCTGGTATCCCTCAGTTCGGTGCCTGTACATTGGAGTTGATGAGAGGGTTGCTTCCCTGCACCTTCAGGTCAGGGAACAGGTCCTGACTGTCATTAGTGCTTTTGCACCAAATGACAGTTCAGAGTAACCAGCTTTCTTGGAGTCCCTGGGTGGGGTGCTTGAGGATACCCTTATAAAACTGCAAACTCTTTTTGCAGGCTAAATGATAAAGACGAGATGCCATTTCCTCTCGAGCTTATGGATTATCTGCTTTAAGCTGCGCATTTGAAAGTTACATCAGGGAATCAAGTACTTCTGATTTGAGACCTTCTTTTTCAGAGTAGCCACAGTATCCAGAATTTACCTAAAGTAAAAAAAAATCTATTTATTTACACACAAGAGCTTTCCCATTTATATTTCCATTGTTTGTCAAGACTTAAAGAACGCTGTAGTTAGTATGACTGGTAATGCTTGATATACGGTGCCCGCTGTAATGTTTGGGACAAAGATGACACAGTTTTTGTAGTTTTGCCTCTGTACAGCACCACAGTGGACACAGCAAATCAAATGTGACTCAAGTTCAGACTTTCAGCTTTAATTGAAGGGTTTTTACAAAAAAAATTTACATGAACTGTTAAAGAATTTCAGCCATTTTTATACACAGTCTGTCCTGGTCCTGAGCCTTTTGCCCAGTTTTGTTTGTTGTTAGCGCAGTGTGTTTTATTTTCCTAGTCTCCTATGTCCTGTGTGTTGTGTATTCAGTTTTGCTTCCTTGGTCCTGTTAGTTAGATTCTGTTCAGCTGTGCTCCCTGGTGTGTCCCATCGATTGCCCGTGTGTGTATATATTGTCTGCATGTTCCCTAGTTCTCTGCCGCGTTGTCGGTTGTCATTGCCGTTGTTGTCTATGGCTTCCTGCCCGCTGCGTGCTCTCCCGTCTGTCTGTTAAGTCAGTTTCTCAGTTTGATCTGCTGGCTCCCGTCCAGCTCAGTCTGTCCTGTTTTCCAGCAGTAAAAACTGAGTTTAAGTTAAATCCTGTGCCGAGTCCTGCATTGGTGTCCTAAAACCTGCCCGCCACAGCGTGTACACGGCACGGCCCCCCATTTTCAGGTTCAAAATTAAAATTTAAATATGAAGACTTCTTTTTTTTAGTACTTGGATGAAAAACTTCACAATTCATTCTGCTCCTTCTCTCAGCAGTCACATCATCAATAAACACTAGTGGCCTGGTTCCACTGGCAGCCTCCACCATGTTAGATAATGTGGTTTGGATCATGAGCTGTTTCTCTTTTTCTCCACACTTTTCTCTTCCCATCATTCTGGCACAAGTTAACTTTGGTTTCATCTGTCCAAAGGTTCTTTAACAGTACTGTGCCGGCTCTTTTAGTCTAATCTGACCTTCCTGCTCTTGAGCGTTATCAGTGGTTTGCACCTTGCCGTAAATCCTCTATATTCCCATTGATTGTAGACTCTGACAGTGATAAACCTCCCTCCTCAGGAATGTGCTCGACTTGGTTAGATATTGTGAAGCTGTTTTTCTTAACCATGGAAATAATTCAGTCATCATGCACTTTAGTTGGCTTCGGTGGACTTTCAGGCTTTTTTGGGGCATTCGTTCTTTTTAACAATGCACCAGATTGTTGATTTAAAGTCTTGCTGTCTCTCTGATAGGTTCATTTGAGTTTTTCAACCTAATCATGGCCTCCTTCACTTGCACTAACATCTCTTTGGTCCTCACACTTAAAAATACATTAAAATATTTAGTGAAAAACTATCAAATGCAAATTCAAAACTTTGAATCAACTTCAGGTATTATGTCTGCTTTATCTGTGATGACATAACGAGGGAGCAGGCCTCACCTGGCCACAAAACTGCTTGTCAGTCAATTGTCCCATTAATTGTGAACCTCTGAAAACGGAGGACTGTGTATAAAAATGGCTGCAATTCTTAAATAGTTCATGCTAAATTTTTGTGAAACCCCTCGAATTAAAGCTGAAAGTCTGCACTTCAATCACATATTGATGATCTGATTTACAATCCGCTGTGATGGTGCACAGAGACAAAACTACAAAAACTGTGTCTTTGTCCCAAACATTACAGGAGGGCACTGTAAGCATGATGTTATCACACATTCCCAGAAAGACAGAGTGAAACACAAATTTAGGGAGAGGCAGAGGAATTTCCTTTGAGATAACAAAAAGCCTGCACATTAGAGGATGTAAATGAGATATGGAGGAAGCGCTGTAACTCAGAGAAGGAGAGAGAAATACTTGTTTAATGCCAGATATCAGGGAGGTTCATTACTCGGGGAGAACATCAAGTATAAGCTCCTTACGCCACACACACTACAAAGGCCACCAGGAGTGAACTTCAAAGTGAAAAGGGCTGGGTAGGGAACCAAGCAGGCAAATCAGTGTCGTTTCATATCTAAGATAGTGCCCCTGTGTCAGAGCCTGTACTTGTGTGAAAGCTCGTGTGAGCTTATTGTGGTGGCAGGTGTGGTTGGTGGCTCAGATGCAGGGGAGGGGTGGTGCAGAGGGTTCAGAGGCAGTACCAAGGGAGGCTGGCTGGCTGGCACAGCTGCCAGCTATCAGTGTGTGTGTGGGGGGGGGAAGCAAAGTTGCAGCTGATAGCAGGGAACGTGCAGCTAAATGGGATTTTGCTGAAAAGCAAAGGTGAAAGCTGCAGTAGCAGTGTTCTGAATAAAGTCTGTCTGAATTGCCATAACAGTGTATCGGACTCCATGTGTTAGGCCTCTTAGTAGGCTGTGAGTGTGTGACATTTCCTAACACACGAAGGACCCACAGCCAGAGCAGCCGGTACAAGTGCTGGCACAGACGATGAGAGAGTCGGCCACCATGCACCAGGAGCAGGCGGCAGCACAGCGGCATCACCTGGAGACGCTGCAGGCCCGGGCTGAGCAGCACACGCAGGTGTTGGAAAACCTGGCTCAGTCTGGGTCCTCTGCACAACCACCGCCACACCCTCCGTCCATCACAGTGCACAGGATGGGGGGTGGGATGAACCAGCGTCCTTCTTGGACATGTTCCAGGCAACGGCATGTAGGTGGCCAGAGGATGAGTGAGTGGAGTGGCTGAAACGACAGTCCTCAGGCAGCCAGCAGCATCACAGAGCTGCCTCGCACATGTCCACCAGGCGGTGTTGCACCACCTGGGATATTCACCGGAAGACCACTGCTGCCACTTCCGCAATGCTCATCTGGAGGTGATCCAACCGAGCACCAACAAGGTGTACCCAATAAAGTGTCAGATAAGTGTAAGTAAATATAAAGTAAAAGATCTGCTTATCTTTACATAAAAGAAACAAACTAGTTCTGCAGATACTAACAGCTCGTCAAACAGTAAAAAAATGTTTGCAGAAATTCGAACCTGACACCGAGACCGCTCCTGGACTCAGCAAGGATGGCAAACAGTGTGTTTGCACAAGCTGATGAATCACGTCAAATTCATGGCAACAGTCTGCCCAGGGGGGATTCCAAGAAAAAAAACGCTGTTATTATAAAGTATCTTTTGCTGCGATGGAAACAGCATCCTTTCGACTCCACCCAGCAGCCAGTGCTTGCATAACTTTGGCCGCAATTTTCACAGTTTCTCCAAAACGCCTCTGGCTCTTCCTGCTCTTTAATAACTGCCACAAGCCACCAATCTCTCATAAAGCCACACCACTGATGCTGTATCTATAATTACGGACTGCACATTGAACCAACTGAAGTACAGGGTTCAGTCTTCCAGGTCACTTCTAAGACCCACTAAGCTTCTTAGAAAAGTCAGTCTTGGGCTTGTTTGAGATGAATTTGAACTTGTCTGGATGAAAGAAGCACCTGAAGCTGCATTCTTATGAAATCAACTTTCCAATAAAATAAATAAATCTGAGATTTTTTTATTACAGTATTAATACAAGCACTTTTTTCTAACGTTCACACTCAGACGAATACATACTCCTCTAAATATAGCTAAATATAAAATTTCATTATTTAAAAAAGCTGAACATTTTAATATTTGAACAATGTGGTTGAAAGAAAAAGCCAAAATTAAATGTATGGTGTATAAAATCTCACTAGATGTCAGCAGATTCCAGATTCCAGTCAAATAAGTTCTGTGGTCTTCCATCCATCTATTTCCCCAATTCAAGTGCATATTCCTCGCTATGGTGGCCACTAAAGGACAAACAACTCTGGCTGCTCTTCATCTGTAGTGACTGTAGTTTGTCAGCCTTGTGTGCACCTCAGTTGTCAATACGTTGGGTGTCCACGTCTATTTACTCTGCAGGAGGCTGTAAGGTGAGCGAAGCTCACTTCTGCCTGATGACAGTGATACTGAGGTGAGCTGTTGAGGATATCCTGTATGTATGTGGCTGGTCTCTAGCCATATACATGTATATCCCTCTCGCCCACTGTATTCAAGATGGCGGGGCAACATGGCAGCTTCCACAAACTGGCGACCGCTCCTATGTATTTTTTATGAGAACACATAAATTTCTTGGAAGACGTATTTACACACTAATCAATGAGTATATTTTCTACTGAATAACCTTAAAAGATTACTTATAGTACCAGCATACACCATGGTAATCTCTGCCAGTCTAACGCTCCATATAAGCCTTCAATGGTTAAACATATATTGATCAAGCCCCACCAAAATGTCTATTTAAATGTTTGATTTGTTTTCTGTGTTTTATTGTGTGTAAAATTTGGTTTCCAAATGATTGCATTCTGTTTTCAATGTGCATTTCACACAGCAGTCCAACTTTTTTGGAATTGGGGTTGTAAACAAACACAAAAGGCAGAAACCATTCAAACACAACTGACACTATAAATTCTGTTAATATAGGAAAAAAAACACAAAAAAGTAAAATGCTTTAAATAAAATACATCCACACCCTGTATGATTTAAAGTAAAACAAAATAACTCTAATAATCTTTGTGAATAGCAAATAAACACACAAAACTCACGTGTACAGCAACTGATTTAGTTGCACAAGCTAAGTCATGTTTTCAAATTCATGGCTTTTGTCTTAAAGGACAGAATACTGAGAAAAAATATTGTTATGAAGAAGCCTCAAGAGTTCACCTCTGGGTACTTAACAAGATTATTCCCAGCAGCTGCGTCATGACCTGAGGAGAAGATGCACTGAGAGGAGCAGAGGTGTGAGTGCAGAGTAAGTGTGGAACGCAACTGATATAAATCAACACAAAAACAGGTTGTTTTAGTATCTACCCGCAACTGCTTATGTATACGAAGTCACACAAAGTAAAATAAGTGGACCGGTGTTTATATAGCGCTTTCTACTCTTAATCACTTCCCAAATTGCTCCGGGACTACATCCCACATTAACCCATTCCCACACCACTTTATTTTATACATACAGGGCACAGTTTCTTAAAGATAAAACATGTCTCAAGAAATATCCATGCAAATAACATAGAAGTTAGGGTACGATTGATATACTGAGCCGTGGAAACACTGAAATCACTCTTTCATCTTTTGGAATCAGGATAATCTAAAGCCAACTAAAAATCTAACCATCCATTCATCTATTAATTTTATAGTCCAGGTCGTGGGTGCAGCATTCTAAGCATAGACACCGAGATGTTCCTCCCACAGGACACCTTTTCCAGCTCTTCCAGGGTACACCAAGGTGTTCCCAAGCCAGCCAAGACATATAATCTCCCCAGCTTGTCCTGGGTCTGCCCCGGGGTCTCCTCCAAGTTAAACAAAACAACTCACCAAGGAGGCAGCCAGGACTCATCATGGTCGGACGCCCAAACCATCTCAACTATCAGCTTTTGTTGTGGAGAGCAGCGGCTCCTCAACCAGCCTCTAAGGGAGAGTTCAGACACCCTATGGAAGAAATCCGCTGCTTGTATCTACAATCTCATCCCTTCAGTCATTACTCAAAGCACGTGACCATAGAAGTGGATAAGGACCTAGCTCAACTGCTTTCACTTTCACACTCAGCTCTCCCTTCACCACAACAGACCAGTACAGCATCCACATCACTGCCAATGCCACATCAACCTCCCGCTCCACTCTCCCCTCACTCGTGACCTTGAGATATTTGAACTCCCCCACTTAGGGTAGCAACTCATTCCCAACTCGGAGTGTGCACTCCACCACGGCCTCACAATTGGTGGCGCTAATTCTCATCCCATCCACTTGGTTGTAAGCCACTCCGGTGCAACCTGGAGGTCATGGTTCGATGAAGCTAACCGAACCACATCATTTGCAAAAACCAGGCCAGACCCTAAGACTGCCAAACCTGACACCCTCCACCCCTTGGCTGCATCTAGAAATTCTTTCTATTATGACCAGAATCAGTGACAAAGGGCAGACCTAGTCCAACATCCATCAGGAACAAGTCTGACTTGATGCTGGCAATGAGGACCAAGCTCTCACCACAGTTGTACAGGGACCTAATAGTCCACAACAAGAGGCCCAATACCCCATACTTACAAACTGACAAGTCACTACCAAGGGATACTGCTACTCTGATCCATGCATTAATTCACATCTTGGCTCATTTGATCCTTAATGGCTCATATGATGACACGGTGGGTCAAGGACTCCCAGGATCACCTGAAAAGTGACAGTCCCACTTGGGGTTAAATACCTAGGACTCCCCGTAAGTTCCATAACTGAAGAAGCCTCTCAAATAAGAGGTGAAACGTCTTCATGGAAATAAAAAGATCCCTAAAAGTCCAGTTGCTTTGTGCAGTTTCACAGTCAAAAAAAAAAAGTACAGGTTCGTATCAAGCAAGAGCAGCCATTGTTACAGCAATGATATAACTGTGTGCAGAAGTCCTCAAGAGTTCCACTCTAGTCCTGTAGCACTGCACTCTTGTAACACTGTAGGAACAACATCCTCTCCCAGGAATTACATTTCTATTTTTTTTATGTTTTCTGAATTCTGTTTAAGTGTTACAGAATTTATTTGTTTTTTATTTAGAAAGAATGCAATTCCATACTCATATCTATGGTTTATGTAAAGCACATTGCTTAAGTTTAGGAAAGGTTGTGTCACATCACTGTAGGTTTTTGCTTCAATATCACCATCTTTCCCAAACCTTAATCAGAAATCCCACAGGCTAATTAGAAAACAGTTAAACAATGATGTAATTACTAAAAATTAATACTTTACTGCAAGATTTGATCTTATTATGATCAACATCGCTGTACTTGAAAAAACCCAGATAATAATTTGCCAAAATTCACAGTATTTGCTGTGGAACTGCTAAACAAGGTCATGGACTTCCAGCTAACCAATTTCGTGAATCCTCCATTTTTTTCCTCACAGCGATTTTGTAGTCCAGCTCAGTTATGCCGAAGTTGCACGTAGACAAGTCAAAATGTTCAATTGTTGGGTGTATTAACCCACACGATTCCTTATATCGCCCCCCGGCATCGGAGTCTCTTCAAAGTGCCTGGTTAAATTTAATTTTTCTCAGAAATGTCCTCACATCAGTGGGGAAAGTCCTCCTTGTTTCTCTGCCAGTAGCTAATCGTATTGCTGCTATCAAACTACAAAAATGGCCGAACAGGATGGAGTGGAACGCTCTGCGACCTGGAGGGGGGACGGAGCGTGAAATGTCTCATTCACATTTAAAGAAAACCAGTTGCTCTAAGACGAGCCTCAGAAAAGGTGTAAAAGAGGGGTCTGTGGATAACGAGGAATTCAGACCAAAGCATTGCAGTTCTACTTTATACAGACCACGAGTGAATGATTTACATATGAAAAGGAAGGATTTAAAAGCATGATATATCCCCTTTAAAGATTACATAAAAGCGTAATGCTTAGTTATGAAGGTAGCTCGAAGCTAATGTAGCCTGTTGTCTGCAGCAGATATGAAAAGCGCCCCGCAGACATCTGGCAACTCCACCTCAAGAGATTTGTTTTATTTTCAGACACTTAGTTTTCACACCCAGCTTCTTTAGACTCCAGAGACCTTTTTTTTTTTATCCTTTCACATATTCTGTTGTCCATCACCTGCAAAGCCTGTAATATGTAAAACTGCAGGAGTTCCCCTTTTAATAAACAACACATTTCATCTCAGAATTCATCCCAAAGCAGCCACTGGCCTTCAAAGTGCGCTTATTGTAATGAACAAAATGAGTGTGTACTGAATAGTAGAAAAACCTGCTATTTAGATACAGTAAATGTAGTTTTTGTCCTACAAATTAAGTTACTTCCTTGGTAACCTTTCATTTAAAAAGATGGGAAAAGTTTAAAAAAAAAAGTTTTTAAAAAAAGTTTTTAAAAAAAGTTTAAAAAAACGATTGTCGAGGCAACGTTTCACACTTTGCAAAACTGATGCATACCGATACCTGGGCAGTGCCTGGGCATGCCTCAGCTGACTATGTTTACAGGTGACGAAAGACACCCCCCCCCCCAAAAAAAAGGAAAGCGGGAGAAACTCAGACAGAGAGACAGAGCAGTAAGGAAAGACTTTCTTTTAACGTTGTAAAAAAAAACATCGTACAGTGAACCCCAGAATTCCAAATGACACTAATTACTAACACTAATTGTTGCCTTCACAGAGAAACAAAACCTCAAGTGCCCAGAATGGATGACAGGGTCACAGGCACATGGGACTGCATTTACAGTATGCCACTATCTAACAGGCTAATATAACTCACCACTGCCAAGAATGATACACAACACATACACACACACACACACACACATACACACACACACACACAGCTGACCAGAGTGCACACGCCGCAACTGAAAACACACAGTGTGACTGCCTGAAACAGCAACAATAAGGAAATGAAGGAAACACTTTTCCTAAAGTCTGTTTCACATTACACATGCTGAAAACTGGCAGACAGACACAGCCGAGCTTTGGTTCCGTACATTACCATGAGCTTGATGGTATCTTTTCAACATCTGAGCCCCTGCTCTCATAATCCAAGCACTGTCCCGGAGTAATCCGTAAGCGCAACAGGCTGCTGGGAAACACACAGAAAGCCAACAAATTTTCCCACAGCTGTTATCACACTCCCTGTTTTTCTCCTCCCTCCTTCTAGCGCTTCCCTCCCCCTTTCTTCCTCGCTCTTGCTCAGCAAGGTTTTCCACATTGTCAAGTCAGTCTTCCTGACTTGAAAACCCCGTGCATAAATGACCAGTGACTCCCCAAGCATAGTTTCATTTTCATTTTGTTTGCCTTTATGTGCTACCCTGAGATAAATACTTGTAATACTATAATTACTGCTAGTAAATACTTCATCCTTTGATTTTTATTGACATTATCAACATTCTTATCATTATCATTTTAATATTATTGAAGCTAAGCTGGAATGCACACTAGCCTTACAATCAAAGCAGCCTGTTTCAAGCACATTTTTCCTGATAGCGCTCCACTCAAATGGTCATCTTTATCATGAGCGCTGAAGCAGTTTCTGTAGTTTTGCTCTCTATGTTTCCGGAAGCTACTGTTTTCAGTGTATGTGTCTAATCAGTGCCACACCCCACCCCGCTTCAAAAGAAATCCTCCACATCCCCCTTAGTTATGAATAAGACATACACTGCATGGTAACGCCCTGTCATTGTGTCACTTGTTCTCTCTCTTGCTCTCTCTCTCTCTCTCTCTCACACACATACACACACACACACACACTAATACTTTTACATGCTCTTTCAGCACTCTGTTACATGCAAATCACCTACACTTAAAATGTAACTTAAACTTAATTTACACCACATCACATGGGAAGGAAGTTAATAACAAGAAGGGCTGCGCCCTATCATATCATCAATAATAATAACACCGCTATTAATTTTTATGTGATAATAAAAATGTCATACAGCAACGCCACGCGTTTACATTCCCTACTGCGGGCAACGACGAGACAAGTGCGGGCATGTCTCACAGAGCTGCAAGTGTCAGCCTGACAATTTAGTGTATTAAAAGTGAGCTACTTCAGCAACCTGCAGCAAAGTGAAATATGCAGTTTTGCTGCAAAATGTGCAACAAAACTGTCCTGAATGAAGGTGGAAACAAGAAACTTGTTTTGCCACTTGAGGCAAAAGCACACCTTCAAGTACAAACAGGCTATGAAGGAGGAGATGCTCGCAGGTGCTGATGTGCGACCCAGTTGTAAAGAAATGATCGGAGCGCTCAGTAACTGCACTCCATATGAGAGGAAGAGCAAACAGTGGTTACATGGTGGGAAAGCAGAGTTAAAAACTTGACCTGAGATACAACATGACAGGTAGAAGGTTTTTTGTTTAACTGTAGCATTAATCTGTTATTTTTACTTCAAATTTAGAGTGAAAACACTGTCTAGGCTACTTTTACGTTTGATTTATGCTGTGTCACCGGATATAATGCTGTGTCACTACTACTGCACTGGGGAGGTCAGTATTGTGTTTCTATCCAGGTATGTTTTTGCTGCATTGGCGGTGTGTTTGGGATCCTTGCCTTTGTCAATCAGACAGGTTTTTTTTTAACAATCAGTTTTATTTGTCAACACTCACTGCTGTACTTCTTTCTTGACTTCTGTACATATTGAGGACAAGATGAACCAAACATTTCAAACTTTGAGTCATTACTGTGGAAGAAGATCTTGTGCTCTGAGGTAATTTGAACTGATAATAATTTACTTTTGCCTTGATGTGGAAGGTTATTAAAAACAGAGCAAACCTTTTTTGAACACCTCTGCTTTTTTGGCTCACTGTAATACTGCCATTGCCAAGAAATAATTCCTCACTACTCCTTCAAGCCTGTGGTTTTACTGTTTTCATAAAACAAAAAAACTACAAGGCCAAAGCAGACTTTTAGGTTACAACAAATCAAAGTGAACAGAGCTTTGGCTTAGCAGTGAAGTAAAATGCTGAATTACAACAAATACACTATATTGCCAAAAATATTCAATTATCTGTCTTCACACTTGATGTCGGCACACCCTTTGCAGCTATAACAGCTTCAACTCTTCTGGGAAGGCTTTCCACAGGTTTTAGGAGTGTTTATGGGAATTTTTGATCATTCCTCCAGAAGAGCATTTGTGAGGTCAGACACTGATGCTGGATGAGAAGACCTGGCTCACAGTCTCTGCTCTAATTCATCCCAAAGGTGTTCTATGAGGTTGAGGTCTGGACTCTGCACAGTCCAGTCTTCCACACCAAACTCGCTCATCCATGTCTTTATGGACCTGCTTTGTGTACTGGTGTGCAGTCATGTTGGAGCAGGAAGGGGCCATCCCCAAACTGTTCCCACAAAGTTGGAAGCATGAAATTGCCCTCTACCAAACTTTACACTTGCACAATGTGGTCAGACAAGTACCGTTCTCCTGGCAACCGCCAAACCCAGACTTGTCCATCAGATTGCCAGATGGAGAAGGGTGATTTGTCACTCCAGAGACCACGTCTCCACTGCTCTAGAGTCCAGTGGCGCCGTGCTTGACACTGCTGCATCTGACACTTTGCTTTGCATTTGATGATGTAAGGCTTGGATGCAGCTGCTCGGCCATAGAAACCCATTCCATGAAGCTCTCTACGTGCTGTTCTTGAGCTAATCTGAAGGCCACATGACGTTTGGAGGTCTGTAGCAATTGACTCTGCAGAAGGTTGGCAACCTCTGCGCACAATGTGCCTCAACATCCACTGACCCCAATCTGTCATTTTACATGGCCTACCACTCTTTGGCTGCGCTGCTTTATCCCCAATTGCTTTCACGTTGTTATAATACCACCAACAGTTGACTGTGGAATATTTAGTAGTGAGGAAATTTCACAACTGGATTTGCTGCACAGGTGGCATCCTATCACAGTACCACACCGGAATCACTGAGCTCCTGAGAGCGACCCACTCTTTCGCAAATGTTTGTAGAAGCAGTCTGCATGCCTAGGTGCTTAATTTTATACACATGTGGCCGTGGAAGTGACTGCAACACCTGAATTCATTGATCACGATGGATGAGTGAATACTTCTGGCAATATAGTGTATGTCAGAGGGACAGAGACAGGCAAGTGTTGCCACACAAACACATTTTGGATCTAAGTTCATGTTTCTTTAATTATTTTTTATAATAGTACTCGAGGCGTACTCCTATAGTTTATCAGGAAAAGAAGTCTTCTTTCCCGTCACTGAATACAAAAGAGAAACCTCGAGCTGCCAGCTTCCCAAATTCTTTTTATCTCTGCCTCTTCATGCATTTTACTAACCCACTGAAGTCCTGCATATGTTGTAGGAACACGTCTCATTCCAGCTTTGCCCGTAAGGGCATTGCTCATCTCTTGCACAGTAATAAATGGCAGGAATGCACATGCATGGTGCAAACCCAGAGACAAGCGCACACAAATATGAAAAAATACTTTAAAGAAATATTGTCTTAACTTCTATTTCTACAATAGTATAGTTTGTGATTAAATTATATAGGAAATATGATGAAATTGTTTTTTTAACCTCAAAATAAAATTCTTTGGAATATACAAAATTGTCTATAGTCGTGACCTAGTGATTGGAAGAACCTGCCTTAGAGAACTCAATGTTGATTTCACTGAGGAACTCTACAGGGATGGACTTGCACTGTTTAGATTACCTGAAATGAAAAGTCCTGATCCCGAGCCTGTCCGGACTGAAATCTTTCTTGGCCTGAGGGTGATATTTTTCTGAGGTGTTGAAATATGCCGTGTCCAGGACAGTTTATGGGCTGCAATGTGCACCGTGAGATTTTAAAAGCTTCGCTTACACATTAATACTGCTTTGTTTGCCAGGTGGTTTACACTTGCAAACATGTTCTCTGCTGGAAAAAGAATAGTTGTTTTGCACATTTTTGTATAATACAATTAATCTATAGGTTTGGGATGGACATCCTGAGTCATTCGTGTTGAAGCCAAACTGCCAGGCACTCCTGGTTTTGTGGGTTATAATGATTTAAGCTAAAGTGATTTGTGTGGGGCTTTACAGAGGTTGCTGGGAGAGTGCTGGCCTAAATAAAGATTAAAAGAAACACTGAAACTGGAGGAATCAGCTTAAAATATTTCTGCCATATTGCTCTAGCTTGCGTAGAAGTAAACATTTGGTCCAGTGAAGGCACTAGAAGCAATAACAAGACCCATACCTGACGGAAAATATGCTCTTTATACAGCTAAGTGCTTTCTATCTAACATTCACACACACGTTTGCAACTTGGGGTTCAGGATCTTGCCCAAGGATACTCTGGCATGCAGACCGGAGCAGCCAGGGATCGAGCCACCAACTTTCTGATTAGAAGATGACCTGCTCTACCTCCTGAGCTCAAGCCACTCCAATGTACTGTCCCCTTTAAAACAAGGCATACTGCTCTGTGTGTTGTCACGGGACTCTGCCCTCTCCAGTTAGTGTGGAAACATCATGGAAGAAAAGTCAAACACTGAGCTGACTGTGGAATTCGAGTCGTTTGTATCAAATAAAAATGCCATGTTTGGACACATTTGGACATATTTTTGGTTTTAGTAAAGATAAACAAAAAGAAGAAAACAGGAAACGTGCAAAAGAAAAATTTCAATCACCAAAGGTAATATCAACAATCTGTTACAACTTAGAGTCATATTAGTGAAAAAAATGTACCAGCTTTAGTAGTTGAGCATATTTAGAGTATAAACCTAGTCAACCAAAATTGAGGTAAAATTAATTTTCAGTTCAATTTTATTTATATAGCGCCAAATCACAACAAACAGTCGCCTCAAGGTGCTTCGTATTGTAAGGTAAAGACCCTACAATAATTACAGAGAAAACCCATTAGTTCACACCACAGGCAGTATAAACACATTCAGTGTATCTGATTTCTATAAACTGATACTTGTACACATTTATAGATGCTGACGAATGCAGACATGCTCAACAGATACTGACAATAACCCTTGCCACCTATTATATTCTTATTCTGCTTAGTTACCAAACATTCTTGCGAGGTGACTCACACCCTGAAGTCCACAGCAGTTCACATAATGACCACTGTTGCTGGTCAGGAATCAAAGGTCTGCCGGGGAACAGGATACATTTTACTAACTGTTACCTGAACCAACAACCAGAAAACTAGTCCTAAGCAATCATCATCATTATTATAATAATAAATTATAATTTGTATAATCTGTATTGTATTGAATTGAGGTGGGCAGTGAGCATTATGCTTGTAGAACAGCAGCAGCTTCAGTGTTGTTCAGTGTCTGTTTCTACCCAGTGTGCATTTAGGCACAGGCACAGTGTTGGTCTCATACGCCACAGAAACTGACCTTTTATCAGCTGCAATGGTATAGACCAGTGGTTCCCAAAGTGTGGGCCACGGCCCCCTGGTGGGCCGTGAAGGTACAGCGGAGGGCCGCAGTAAGAACAGAAATTCAGTTTGAAATTACTCACAAGTATGTACAGTTACATATTTATATAAATGTATTTATTGATATAAAAAGTGAATTAAAACTGGTAATAGGAGGTGGTTAGTTTGTGATATTGCTCATTACTCTGACCTAAATTTACTGATCTTATTGAAGTTGTCCCAGTGGCAAGTGGGTCACATATTAGCATTAGCACTTTACATATGACTGGGAGCAATTTATTGCCAACAGCCTGTGTTGTATTTCATTGAAAATTTGATTTAAAAAAAACAAACATCACTTTCGCTTGTATTTTGACGAGAGTGAAGAAAGGCTTCTAGCCAGGAAAATTTCACAGGCCGGCGCTATCAGACAGCCGGGGGAGTGGGAGGGCCTCATGGGATTTTCTGGTTTTTAAGAGGGCCGCAGCACTCTCGACTTTGGGAACCACTGGTATAGACTTACTATTTTCACCTCGAAGGCTTTTCCTGGCTCAGAATTTGCGCTGAATTTTAACATAATTTACCTGTGTAATACAATTAGTCTGTGTTGTCTAATCTAATCTATGACGTTGCTTTTATTTTGACCATTTGATAAATAAAATGTCTATTACGCTGAGTAAATAAATCCCCAATTACCAAAACTGGTTGAAGTACACACTACCTGCAGCCAGTAGCACTCTGACATGTTCTACTTTTTGTTTTAAATTACATTTTTGTAAATTCATTCAAATGAAAAGGGCGGGGGTCTCATTATAGCTATTGTGTTTCAAGGTATATCTAAACATGCTATTTTTTGACATTTTTTTAATTCACTTCCCAATTGCTCAGTTTTGTTTGTAAAAATGTAAAAAGGGATTTTTTTTTAGATTTTAGCTAAAAATTTACTGACTATACCAGCTATGTATCCCCGTGATAGCTACTACAGGCTTTAGCCTCCCTACGATCCTTAACTGGATAAGTGGAAGCTGTCTCTCTCTCATTCATATACATGTATTCTGTCTTGCTTCTTCTGACTTTCATTCCTCTTCTCTCCAATGCATAGCTTCACTCTCCAGAGTCTCTTCCACCTGCTCCCTACTCTCACTACAGATCACAATGTCGTCTGCAAACATCATAATCCATGGAGACTCTTGCCTGACCTCATCTCTCAGTCTGTCCATCACCATCGCAAACAATAAGAGGCTCAGAGCTGACCCTGATACAATCCCACCCCCATCTTGAACCCAGCTGTCACTCCTCCCACATATTTCACCACTGTCTTTTCAATACATTCTCTTTACTTGTCAGTACATTTCCATAGTTTGTCCTTAATCACCCTAACCTGGTGCACATCCTTTCCAGCGTGATCTCTCTGTCTAGCCAATCATCCTTTTCTCCTTCTTTAGTGTCCAGCTTCACACACACAACTCACTATAAGCCTTTTCCTTTGCCTTCCTTTGTCTAATTTTTTCTTTGCTGACCTCTTCCTTTGAACACTTTCCTGAATACTTTCCTCATTCCACCACCAAGTCGTCTTGTCCTCTCTGTCCAGAGGATACATGAAATACCAAAAATCAAAGAACTTTTTCCAGTGAAACAACATGGAACTGTCTTCAAGCAAAGATTTTAAACCAAAAGTATGCATTAAATAAATGTTCAACCTCCTGATGTAAATGCTGACTTCTTGTCCTACCTCAGCGTGCTACATATGATCCCGTGAGGTTTGGTTTAAGTCCAGCTCCTTCCATGCAGGCTGACTGTGAGCCTGATCGTCTCCTGCTCTCCGCTGCTTAGCTTTTCTTTGTCCACCTGTCACTCCCTCCTCAAGCCAGTGTCATGAAAAATAAACTGAGTCACCCTGAGGTTTGAACACTGCCTTCACTATTTGTGTGCACTTTTGTTTACGAAGTGCTTTTAACATGTGTATGTCCTTGTATCAGTGTGTGTGTGTGTGTGTGTGTGTGCTGGTATGTGGCTGTGGCTGGTTTGGGTGTGTATAAATAGCTCATTGGGGAGGGACAGAGGATTGCAGAGCAGCTGACTCAACACATTCTAGTTTGAGTGAGTGCTCATCACACAGAACAGTGTGGCTGGTGCTCTTACAAACATTGCAAGTCTCTGTCCAACCAATGCACTCCAAACCTTAACAATACTATAAATCTGGACATTCAAGCTGACAGACCTTACAACAGAGATCATTGCAGACACCTGCAACAGTACATTAGAAAATCAAAACATCAATATTGAGTTTAGAGTTGTCAAACTAAACTGTGGATCACGGATACACACCTGACTGAACTAGACAACCAATAAAATGCTAAATGTTAGGAGAGATATACTACCTAAAATCTCCAGCTGCAAGGCAGAAAAAACCCACACACAACCCTGACACACAATCACTTTATGTTAGGAAATATTCTCTTCTTCTTCTTTCAGCTGCTCCCTTTAAGGGTCACAGTGCATCATCTGCCTCCATATCACAACAACCCTCTGCATATCCTCCTTCACTTTATCCATAAATCTTCTCTGTGGTCGTCCTCTTTTCCTCTTGCCTGGCCGCTCCAGCTTCAACATTCTTTGTGCAGTGTATCCACGTTCCCTTTTTGCTACATGCCAAACCATCTCAAAACCATCTCAGCCTTACCACTCTAACTCTGTCACTTAACCTGAGTTATACCTCTGTTATATTTATCTCTAATCGCGTCGATCCTGGTGAATCCCAGTGAAAAGCTTAACATCTTCGACTCTGCCGCCTCCAGCTGCCTCCTGTCTTTTTCTAAGTGTCACCATGTCCAAGCCATACCAGGTCTCACTACCATGTTGTAAACCAGGGATGGACAACTCCAGGCCTCGAGGGCCGGTGTCCTGCAGGTTTTAGATGTGTTCCTGTTCCTTTGCTCTCACTACAGATCACAATGTTGTCTGCAAAGATCACAGTTCACAGAGTCTTGTTCTTGAAAAAACACTAACAGTACACTTCTGGGGGTTCCCTAGGTATCGGACAACTGCTTGCTAATGCTAACAGCCACGCCCACTTGCTAATTGTGGCAATAGCAAACAGTTCCGATAGCTAAACAGTGAAATTCTCAGCCTGGCACAGCGCCACTGGCTAGAACACTGTATCTGTTAACTGGATTATAATATGAAGTGAGGCATGATATAATGAATTAGTATTCTATTATCAGCAATTCTGGATTCTGAATTGATGGAAGATAGCAGATTAAATTTTAGTAAAGGAACCTAGAACATATGTATTTCTTTGCAGTTGATTCATCTTCAGTATTAAACTACAGCAATAGTGAAGTTTGCCTAAATCCTGAAGAAATTACATAAATTATTACTACTTTTTGATGTTGAAACACGGACGGTAGATTGAGTGTGTATTAATTAAAATGACTGTAATTTGATTGTGGAAGACTGTCCTCCAGGTTTATACTTGGCATTGTAATAGATTAAATTAAAATAATTTAGTCATTTTTCAGCATTATATACAGAATGTTCCTAATTTTTACAAAATTGCATAGATCAGTGGCTCCCAAAGTATGGGCCGCGGCCCCCAGGTGGGCCATTAAGGTACTGCAGGGGGGGCCGCAGTAATAACAGAAATTCAGTTTGAAATTACTCATGAGTATGTGCAGTTACATATTTATATAAATTTATTTATTTATATAAAAAATGAATTAAAACTGGTAAAAGGAGGCAGTTAATTTGTAGCATTACTCATTACTCTGACCTAAATTTACTGCTCTTGTATTGAAGTTTGTGTCCAAGTGGCAAGTGGGTCACATATTAGCATTAGCACGTTACATATGACTAGGTAGTATTAGCAATTTATAGCCAGCTGCCTGTGTTGTTTATATTTTTTGAATCAAATTTTCAAGGAAATACATCTTTCTCTTGTATTTTTTATGAGAGTGAAGACAGGTTTTGAGGCAGGAAAATTTCACAGGCCAGCACTATCGGATGACCGGAGCAGGGTGGTGGTTGAAGTGGACCACAGCACTCTTGACTTTGGGAGCCACTGGCATAGACGAAAGAAGGCAGTCCTATGGTGATTTTATACTATGTGAGTTAAAGGTTGTGCTCTGTAGGTAATGGTGAAAACTGAAAACACGGAGCCTGTAAAAGGACATTAGTAGTGAGGCGATGTATTTTTGAGCTATGGGAAGAAGCCAGAGTACCCAGGGGAAAGGCGCAACATTAAAATGCCACATGTCCCAAATGACCAAGAAATTTAAACTAGGGATCTTCTTGCAGCGAGGTGACAGTTCTAACCCACTGCACCACTGCATGCCCAAATCATTAGCGAGCAAATCAAAACAGATTTTCCTCAACATAATTCAGAAGCAGAAGTTGTGACCCTATAACACAAATTACATCTATATTAAGTCTGGACAGATACACATGTAGACTGCAACTTGACTGATCAGAGAATGCACACAACAGCAAGCCTGGTTTGTCAGTGGCTGTGACAGAAAGACGGGAACAACCATCAATGAGCATAACAGCAGATCTATTTAAATCTAAAAACAAATACAACATGCATTTTGGATAAAGACTAAATAGCATAGGTTATTGACAGTGGATTTTTTTTTTCATATCCAATCTACATTTATGACGATTTTCTTTGCAACTCTGTCTAGAAGTAGTTTGCAAGAAGATTACTGGGTCATTCTGTCGCAAATGCTCGACCATCTCAGATCTACCTAAAAATTTTACGGTTTAAAATTTGGACATATGTAATTATTTCTATGAAATTTCAGAGGCAATGTTTGAATCAATATCTCAAAAGTTTTTAAAGATAAAGGCACGAAACTTTGACTTTTCTTACCATTAAAATGAATCAGGATCTCTAATTTGGGACAGATACATAAACAAATATCTGAGTATTGGTTAGTTAAAATATTTTTAAAAAGATTAAGCTGTCCCAGCTGTCCCAAGTGAAAATCACACAATAAAAAAAATTGTCATTGAAAAATACATCAGTAACAATTTCTCAATCGTATATAGTTGTACTGCACAATAATGCTTTTGTAATTCCATTTATATGCTGGATTGAGCAGATATGACAAGATGCATCACAAAAATATCATCAGGCAGTCAAATCCAAATAGAGCAAAGCTGTGGAGTTTGCAGATGGTGCTCTGTGTCACGGTCCTGGACCTCTTTGCCCAGTGTTTTCTGTTTTTGTAATTGAAGCTCTGTTGTTGTTTAATTTCTCTAGTTGTGTTTCCTAGTTTGCTTTAGCCGTAGTTTTATGATGGGTTTGCAGTTTGTACTTTTAGGTCTTACTTTAGTTATTAGAGTCATGTTCTTGGTTATTGTTTAGTTATTTGGATTCCCAGTTCTCCGGTGTTTGCCATGCCCTCCCGTTCTGCCTGTATCCCTGGGCCTGCTTTGTTCCCCGTGTCTTAGTCGCTTGTCTCGCGTCTTGTGTTTGGTTTCACTTCCTGGTGTTTCTCTGTGTGTTGTGTTTAGGTTTCCGTTTAGTCATGTGTTTAGATTCCCTCTGTGTGCCAGCTTCCCTATATGTCAAGTCATGTTGGGTCACTTCCTGTTTTATTTTGACAGTCCCTCTTCCTGTGTGCTTTGTGCTTAGTTTTGCTTCCTCTGTCTCATTAATGTATTCTGTTCACCTGCTCTCCCCGAATGTTTCTGCTTCCCTCATTATCCCTCTGTGTATATACGTCTGTGTTTTGTTCCTTGTCGCGTCCTTGGCTTTGGGTCCTTGGCTTTGGGTCCTTGGCTTTGGGTCCTTGGCTTTGGGTCCTTGGCTTTGGGTCCTTGGCTTTGGGTCCTTGGCTTTTCCCTACTGTGCGCCCTTACGTATTCAAGTTTTGTGTTTTGTGCTGCTGGCTTCCAACCAGCCTCGTTCATGTTCTACGCTCACTATAAAGCTGAAGTGTAAGTTTAGCTCTTGCCTTGTGAGTTCTGCTTTGGGGTCCTCTACCTGCCACAACAACTCCATGACACTCTAATTATAACTTGTCAAATATATGCATATTCTTAATTTTTAAGACCCACTTTATACATATGCAAATTGCCCTGTAGGAGTAATTCAGGTTAAGTTTAAAATATACTGAATTCAAATAACATTTTCTTCATTTCTGTGTTTTATTTTCCATTACTGTGCAATACAACTGTATACTATTCAAAAACTGTCATTAGTTGTCTTTTGCAGTGTGTGTATGTCCCAAACTGCAGCTTCTGATTAAATGTGATTGTCAGAGAGGTCAGTGAAAAACTCTGGCTTGTAGCTTTTGTCTCTTTTTAATCATGTTCAAACATTGCCTCAGATTTCAATGTGCAAAAAAAAAAAAAAGCCCTGAAAATGGGTGAATTTTTAAATGGGTGTATTTGATATATGAAGCTAAAATTTCACAGCTATTGTTATATATAAATAAATGTCCAGATTTTAAACTATAAATTTTACAGGCAAATCAGAGCCGGTAGGTTAGCAGATTTGGACCGACCCTACTAGAAACTAATGTAAGGTTACAGAAAAAGCATGCTAAAGCCCTGACAGATTATGAATGACTTTGAACTGTTTATAATAAAATGTACACTGTTCTTCAAACAAATACATACAGGTAAAAATCTAAGTACACGCACAGACCTGTATGAACTGTGGAGTGAGGTCAGCTGTGAGGAGCCAGTCCTCCAGTCTGGGGTATTGAGCAAGAGCTTCAGGTCTCTCTCCTTCGGGTACCCTCTGCCTCAGCTGTAGCTGTGTCCACATATACTTGGTCAGCTTCACCTGTAGCCAACAAAAGCCAACAAAGTGCTTTACTCACTCCACCAAGGCACATGAAGAAGAGGATGATGTCTGAAGATGTTAATGCTCCAGCAACATAGGAACACATTGTCTGTAAACAGTAACCTTCTTCTATGTTTTACAACTGTAGAACTGCTGGAGCTTCAACCTGATGTGCTGGCCATATTTTAGCCATATTCCTTTGTAACTAGAGCTAACAGCTCGAGTCCTAATGTTAATTACACTAAACTAAGCAGCAACTAAAGGGCAAATAGGACACATTACTCCAAAGTAAATGTAGACATTTGTGTTATATCAACCATAAATGTCAACGAGTGTACGTATGTAAAGCAGTAGTGAGAAATGACGCAGATCAGTTTGAGGAAATCCCCCTGAAGAGTGGTCTGACATCTGCTCTGTAACCGACATGCCAACTATTAAACTGAGCGTGAAGCAGCTGATGTCCCATCACATCACGGACACACGGCTGACGCTGTCCACTAGTTCTGTTCTAATGGAAGAGAAGCCATGCTTACCCTAACCATTAAATACTGCATGTAGTGAAGTAGACACAGAAATAACAATTAGTGAACAAGAAGCAAGTTTGATGTACCTAGACCGACAAATCCTAAAACCCCAGCCAGAGTTAACGGGTTGATTATAAACTTTTTATTAACCTAGGCTGTCTGCTTCAGGCTCACATAAAAGGGGGACTACAGCACAGGAGGAGCAGGTTATGGAGATAAAAGGGTGGTACAAATAAGAACACTGCAGCAGAATATTCATGATATTTATCAGAGCTAATGTTCATTTTCAGTGTGACAGCTGGACATTCAAGCTGTTAAACGTGATGCCTTAAATATTACACTCAGTAAGTTTTTTTAGTAACTTGTTTCAAGAAGAGAAACTTTCACATATTAAGGAAGTGAAATATTGATGATTACGGTTTACAGCTCATGAAAATCAGAAACCCAGTATCTGAAATTACTATATTAGGAGTTTGAGTAAATTACAGCTCAGACATTATAAATGCAGTATATCTCTTGGCTTAGTTCAGCACAAAACTACTGACTCGACAGTTGTCCAGAAAGCCACAGAAGGTCACAGGCCGGCTGTTTACCTGGTGCTGTAGGGAAGTGTGGGAGGAAGAGGTGCACAAGAAACAGGAATGGCCGCAGTCTTGAGAGAATTGTGAAGAAAATTTAATTCAGTTCAATTCAAGTCCATTTTAATTATTTAATTTTTTAATTATTTAATTTAAATCACAACAAACAGTCACCTCAAGGCGCTTTATATTGTAAGGTAAAGGCCCTAAAATAAAACAGAGAAAACCCAAAAGTCAAAACGACCCCCTATGAGCAAGCACTTGGTGACAGTGGGAAGAAAAAACTCCCTTTTAACAGGAAGAAACCTCCAGCAGAATCAGTCATCTGCTGTGACCGGTTGGGGCTGAGGGGAGAGAGACAGGACAAAAGACCTGCTGTGGAAGAGAGCCAGAGATTAATAATAATTAATGATTAAATGCAGAGTGGAGTATAAACAGAGTAAAAATAGGTGAATGAATGGGAACCCCCCAGCAGCCGAGGCCTTTAGCAGCATAACTAAGGGATGGTTCAGGGTCCCCTGATCCAGCCCTAACTATAAGCTCTATCATAATGGAAAGTTTTAAGCCTAATTTTAAATAGAGAGGGTGTCTGTCTCTCAAATCCAAGTTGGGAGCTGGTTCCACAGAAGAGGGGCCTGAAAGCTGAAGGCTCTGCCTCCCATTCTACTCTTAAGTATCCTAGGA
>JAVDPK010001597.1:6988-17510 GCA_034780415.1 Cichlasoma orientale | reverse complement strand
TCTCTCTTACACTCGCTACCCGTCGTAACAACCAGCAATTGTAAAACAGCTTGGTATAATTCCATGTACAATGCAGGTTGCATTGTACATGCATAGGTTAAGCCCGACACAGAAGGCCTAATTTAAAAAAAACAAACAAAAAAACAACTTTTTCCCGGGATTCCCGGGAAATGGGTCATCTTTTCCCGGGATTTGATTCATGTCATTTTCGGGAAAAATATTAAACCCTAGTCTCCACCAGTGCCCGGGGTGCTCGCCAAGACCCAACAGAGGCCAAGAGCACAACCCGGTCCCACCCAGCACGGGAACCGAGAAAGAGGAGCCCAAAGCACCTCACAAGCAGACCCAAAGCCCAGGAAGGACACCCGAGGTGAAGCAAGTGAGCCTTTATTTTGGCTGAGCAATACATGAACCAAAAGAAGAAAACAAACTAAAAGGCAGTGATGTCAGTCTGACGCCGAAGCTCCGATCCTTGCTTCAAACTCGAAGTTGCCTTCTCTTTGAACCACTGCTTCAAAGCATGATTTGCAGCAGAGCAAGTTACGTAAACGATGACGTATGAAGCAGTGACATGGAGCCTCAATGTGGGAGTTCTCAAATGTGGGAACACTTCGACCTGATCAGTCCCAATAAGGTGAGTACTTAATCACTAAACAGGCAACTCAGTAAGCTGGGGCGGATCCAGGATTTTGCGGGGGGTAAGTTAGTCACAGTTGCATGTGCGGTGATTTAAGTGACGTCTATGACCTGACAGTTTGTTTTCTTGTGTGATCATTACTGTTCATACAGGTCCAATGCTTGTGTTGTTCTCTGCAATTGGCGTATAATAACAATACGTCCTCCATGATTAGGCACTACAGAGCGAAGCATGAAAACAAGCAGGAGAACACTGTTCATGGTAGGTCATGCTCAATATATATATGTTTATCCACACAATTCTACACACCACTAAAAATGTTACAGTAGCATGATATCAGATAACAGGTACATTTGTTTGAATCTGTCTGAGTGGACCGAAAGAAGGAGCTGGATGAGGCTCTGGTAAATCAGCCTTTTACCACTATTGACGATCCAGGCTTCAGAGAGTTTGTGGGAAAGCTTGACCCCACATACACTCTGCCTACCAAACAGGCTCTGAAGAAGATGGTGGAGGAGAAATATGAGGAGGAGAAGGCCAAAGCCAAGGCTCAACTGCTGAGCATGGAGGGGAGTGAGCCTCACCTCTGATATGTGGACCTCCATGAATACGGATGCATATCTGGCAGTAACTTGTCATTGTGTCCTGGATAATATGAAGATGGCTACTGTACTTTTAGGAGTGCTGCCTTTCCCCCAAGACCACAGTGCTGAAAACATCGCAGCTGCTCAGAGGTCTCTGATGGTGGAGTGGGGACTTGAGGGGAAAGTTCAATGCCTGGTGACTGATGCTGCTGCAAACATGGTCTCCACTGCAAAAAAACTAGCCATGCGACATGTTGTTTGCATTACACATGCATTAAATTTGGTTGTAAAAAAAATCCCTGGATCAAACGCCTGGCCTAGAAGATCTGCGCACAAAGGCACTTATTTTAGGTCAGGTACTACCGGAAAAGAAAAACTGAAACATGTGCAACAGCAAATGAACTGTGCAGCGATGAAGCTAATTCAGGAGGTGGACACATGCTGGAACAGCGCTTGTACAATGAGAGGCAGACAGTCGGGGCAGCTGTGGCATCGCTTAAGACAGATGCTCATCCTCTCTCTTCTGAGGAATATGAAACGATCGCAGCATGTCTCCAAGTGCTCACCCAATTCTATGCAGCAACTGTGGAACTGTCCCAGGAGAAGAGGGTGTCAGGTTCAATGGTGATTCCACTTGTGAAGATGTTATTTCATGCAAACCTGGGAAGTAATACTGAACCACAAATGTAGCAGCAACACTTCTTGGACAGAATATCACTGCAACCCTCATAAATAAGTTTGACAACCATGAGTGCTCAACTGTCCTGTCACTCGTCACACTGCTGGATCCAAGATTTAAAGCCATCGGATTTTACAGTCTAGAAAAGGCCCAAAATGCTGCACGGAAACTTACAGCTGAATGTGCAGCACTGGTGAGGCACACACGAGTGGAGACTTCATTAGATGTTCATTCATCTCAGCTAGCAACAAATCCACAAAATCCATCCTCCACAGATAGCTGTAAGCTGATAATTATGAACACACACACACACCCACACACACACACACAGAAACTCGTCTGTGTTCATGACTGTCACATCTTTATTTTTCTTTCAGCTTCCAACCTTTGGACAAGTTTTGATGGAGATGCTACACTGGCACGAGCTCACAGGAATCATACATCGAATGCCACAACTGAAGTTCAGAGATACTTGTCTGATCCTCCCTTGCAGAGATCGGAGGATCCTCTGGCCTACTGGAATGAGCACAGATGAGTTTATCCGCATTTGTTCTTGATGGCTAAACAATATTTGTGCATACCAGCCTCATCTGTTCCCTGTGAACGTGTTTTTTCAAAAGATGGAGAAGTTGTGAGCAAAAAAAGAAATCGCCTGAGTCCAAAAACAGTGGGAAAACTCTTATTCTTAAACAAAAACCTCTGAATTCCCATCCCCAAAATTTCATGACTGTCTGAGTTATACAAGCACAACCCACCTTCCCTGCACCTACTTTGTTTCCTAAAGCACACCCTCTCCCAATCCCAGATACTAGCCAACATGTCTACTGAATCAGCCGAACATATATTGACAGTGTTTGTTGTCTACTGTTTCACCACTAGATGTCACTGAAATGAACCTTTGAGTGAATGAACCCATGTTGGATACAAAGTGGTTCAGTAGTGCTTTATTGCTTCATTGGACCATCACTACTAAAAGGAAACCTAAATTTGGAGGAACTGAAGAAATACAAAAACACTAGAGAACGTGGAAATAAAACACCTGAAACACAAACAAAGAAGACCTGAAAAGGAAGGGATAACAGAAACCAGCATACAAGGACACAGGAAGACGAGAAAACAGGGAAATCAGAATAACCTACAATTAACAAAAAAACAAAAACAAAACTACCACACACTGAGAAACTAGAACTAAAAGATCTCAAAACGCAGGGCCGCTACTTTAAAATATAACCCTTATTTTAAATATACTTTGGGCATAACAAATCTTGAAACTAGACTGAAATCATGATACACTTGCAGACAATATTGCATCAAGATTCCATCTTTCTAATGATTCAAACATGCTGAGGTGATATTTCAATATTGTTCAGGCAAGAGGTGAACTGGAAATGCATCAGAATAAATCTTTTTTGTGTGTGATCCAGTTATAATCACATGATTTGGCCAACTAAGGTATGAATTAAACTGTGGTTTTGGAGAATTATTACATCCCTCATGTCATGTTAATGTAAATATTTCCACTGGTATATCTCTGTAAGTACTCCACTGGAATATGCAGACAGAGATCACCAGTTAAACTGGAACACTGAACTATGCAGGAGTGTCACATTCAAGTAGAATCTGAAACATAACAGCATCTGTCTGCATCTGTCCCACAGTGAGTCTTCTATGCAGCAAACACTATGCAAAAGCTGAGTGAGTGAACACAGGCTGAGGGAGAGGCGAGTGTGTGCTGCAGGAGCCTGCAGCGGTTCAGTGCCTGCATTTATTAAAACATAGTTAAATTACTATATTTACATTTTTGAAAGAAAGACACTCCACCATTGCCTGTGAAATGAAATTACTAAAATTGACCATAGGATCAGATTTAAAAAAAAAAAAAAACTATTTTAAAAGTAACTATTGTTCATTTTTGTTGTAAGTAAATCTAAAACAAAAACACCTTCTGAAAAGTAGATTGTGCAGAGATAAACTTGTTGCTCTCATGTAACATGTTATTGTTTCCCATGCTCATCATATCTCTAATGAGAGCAGCTGCACACAGTTGCAGTGTCTCCATAACAACCATCAACATAACAGAGAAGAACATGTAAGTGCAAGACTTGGTCATCACATCATTAGAAATTTGAAAGGAAAATTGATATATCCATCCATCCATCCATCCATCCATCCATCCACTTCCGCTTATACGTTTCAGGATTGCGGGGAGGCTGGAGCCTATCCCAGCTGACATAGGGCGAGAGGCATGGTACACCGTGTACAGGTCACCAGCCTGTCGCAGGGCTAACACAGAGACACAGACAAGCATTCACACTCACATCCATGCTCTCATTCTCACCTATGGGCAATTTAGATTAGCCAATTAACCTAACCCCAGTAAGTGCATGTCTTTGGGAGGAAAAGGGGAGTACCCGGAGAAAACCCACGCAGACACAGGGAGAACATGCAAACTCCACACAGAGAGAGAGGCCCGGGCCAAGGTGGAATCAAACCCAGGCCTTCCAGATGGTATTCTAACTGTGAGGCAGCAGTGCTGCCCCCCACGGTGCCACCGTGCTGCCCTTGATATATCAAATGATAATATATTCCTCAGGATAACATATTCATTTTACTTTACGAGAGCGTCTCACACTGTCTGCTGAGAAAAACTCCGGCCCTTGGACAAATGTAGTTGATGAGCCCTGCTCTAGAGCATCACTTTATAAAATAGATTCAGTCCAAGAATGATCAGGTTAGTCTCAAATGCTTCTATTGCAAAGAGTTTCTTACCTTCAGGAAATGAGGAACAGCTGGAAGTTCAGTGTGAATGTACAAAGTATAAAGAGATTCTTTAAGTCTTCTGAGAATACTCACTGAAATCTTTCTCTGTGCCTCTGAGCAAACCAGCCTGAAAACGAGCATTTATACCGTGTCTCCTGAAGTGGAGCACAGGATAACCTTGTAAAGTGTGTTAGGGGAGGGGCTTGAGATAATAAGATGAGGGTTTTTTTTTTCATGATAGTCAAGTTCACATAAGAGCAAAATCCCAGTTTCTAAACAAATTTAAAGTTAAACGTGACAGGAAATGTTTTTCAGTTGTGCAATCTTAGCAAAATTCCTCTTCAATTCCATATGACCAGAAGTAAAACCCTGGCTTGTGCCACTCAAGGCAAGGCACTATGTCTGTGACTAAATATTTAGATGTAGATGTCTCCAGACATTGACTTTCATCCAGCATGTGAAGTGTGAGACAGATAGTATTGTAAACTTTTTGATGGTCTCGGTCTTGTCATGGACTCGACCACATTTGTACTCGGTCTTGTCTCTGTCTCGGACATTGAGGATTCTGGATTTTATTTCAGGACCAGTCAAGACCACAGCTGTGGAAATATCACAAAATTGCCAGAATATTGTCCAATTTATTTGTTAACATCTTTGCTTTTATTGGATGCAAAATGTACTGGTTCAAATCCAAAAAGATTGTGCTTCTCTGCCTTCTCCCAGGAGCGCACCCCATGGACTACACCCTGCTAGGTCGCTGCTATTACGCCCGCTTGCACCTGTATCATTTCACTGCAGTTCTCTACCACAGGGCACGGGCAGTTTCATTCACAATGTGCACGTTTGATCTCGGTTGTCGTGGTTGTCGTGGGCTACAGAAATCAAAGTGACAACCAGCATGAACGCGAGGAGAACTAAGAGGAAAAATGAAGATCAAATGAAAATTTCAGGCTTCCAATTCAAAAAAAAAATCCCAGCATGAAAGGTAAGTAACAACCTTCAAGTATTTTGATACACAAACTGAAAATTTTATGCAAATTTTAGGGCTGCAACGATTCCGCCTGTAACTCAAATAATTTGATTATTAAAAATCCTCGACACAAATTTGTCACTTTGATGTTTCGTTTTAACTCTGCAGCTCAGGTGTCTGTGTAAGCGGAGCATTTGATCCACATTAGCTTACAAGTTTTTCCACGCCTCGACTGCTCTGTGCTGTGAGTGTATGTGTGTTCCTGCATGTGTGTGGTGCAGAGAATGTCAGCTGTTATTTTTTCTTTACTTTAGCTGTAGCCAGGAGCTACTCAGCGCACCCACAGTCCCTCTGCATGAGACTGTGGGTGCGCTGAGTAGCTCCTTCAGTCAGAGACTGAAACACCCTCGCTGCAGGAAGGAGCGCTTTCGCAAATATCCTGAAAACACAACCATCCTGGGTCCATGACCCAGGGACCCTGACAGTAACCCCCCCCCCCCCCCAGTGGCTGCCTCCCAATGGCCAGAAACATAAAAAAAACACCATTAGCTCTGGGAGGGCGGAGGGGGGCCGCAGTTGTGGGCCAGCTGGGTAGCCACTGGTGAAGATAGAAACAGTCCAAAAGACTGGCCGCAGGGGTAGGGCGCAGATAACAAAGAAGCTCCGGGGACTGACCACGTGGCCAGCAGTGATGAAGCAGGACAGGAGGCCGACCGCATTGACAGCGGTGGTGGCGAGGCGAGGCCAGAGGCTGACCGCGCTCCCAGCGATGGCGGCAAGGCAGAGCAGTGTTCAGTTCAGGGTGCCTGCCGTATGGCCAATGGCGACGACGGAGGACCCTAAAAGGTGGAGCACGTGGCCAGCAGCAAGGCAGGAGGAGGCTTGGTTGATGATGGCGGTGGCGAACACCACCCGGCGGCATAGCAGGAGGCCAGAATTGACAAAGGTGGTGGGACACCTCGGGTGACTTGGCAGGGACCCTTGGGTGACGTCGGTGACAACGAGGACCCTCAGGCGACCCTGCAGCTTGGACAGAGCGGGACTCCTCAGTTCAGACGCGGCTTGGTCTGAGTGGGATCCTCTGACTCTGGACGTGGTTCGGTCAGAGCGGGACCTTCTGACTCTGGACATGGCTCGGTCTGAGAGGCACCCCCTGGCAGCTCAGAGGGAGCGGGACCCTCTGGACACTTGGGCTCTGGACGCATGGACGGAGCGGGACCCTCAAGCTGAACAGGACCCTCTGGGTGAGGCCCCAGATGTGCAGGCTGGGGCTGCGGTGCAAAGCTCACAGCTGTCCCCATGGACATGGGTGAGTTTGGTGGTAATGGTGGTGATGGCGTGGACTGTGGCTAAGGCGAAGCTGCTTGTCAACTTGACCTTAGCTGTTCTCACCTTAGGGACAGGAATGGGTGCAGGAGTAATCCTGTCTTTGGCTACTCCAACCCGCGGAAACAGAACGGGTGCAAAGCTCACAGTCTCTAAAATCTCAGTCCTTTCACTGGCTGATTTCTTCACTTCTATGGCCAATTTATTAACAGCCATTTCAGAAGTGTCAGCGTGAATGACTTCCATAACAAAGTTATTATTTAGGGCAGGAAGAGAGTCCAAAAGCCAAGGATGATCAGAAACCAGTCCATGCAGTCTGCGTGCTATGGCTTCCTTTAACCAACCACAAGGCTGTTTGAGCCATAGATCGCACAGCTTAATCAATGAGCTACCAATGTTTTCTTTTAATTCCTCAGAGGAAAAAATTGTTTTAGAGGGAGGACACAAAATATTCTCATTTCTGGGAGACTCTAAGATTAGAGATGAGGGTTCTTCAGAAACCAGAGTCTCACGATTCTGAGTCATTTTAGCAGATTTTGGAAAAGAGTCCAGCTCACATAATGCAAAAGAGTTAAATGATGGCCCAGTGCCAAAACTTACGGGTAGAGAAATAATTGTGTGTTGAGGCTGCGATGGGGTGGAAATCCGGGGCCGCAGCCTGGAAGTCTGGGTCTGTGGCATGGAAGGGCTGGGTGGCAAGGGGCCATGATATCCCAGGAAACGAGCAAAGCTCTTTTTCCTCAGTCGAGGCATTGAGAGGAAGAAAGATTGGGGAGTGAGCGGCCTTTCAAAAGATCTCACAATCATCTCCCACTAAGAGACAGTGTGGGTATATTATACATTTTCTGAATCCTTAGAGCCCTGTGAGTATTGCAGTGGTTGACTCTTGTGTTCTTGATGGATCCTGGATGGTAAATGGACTAGTTCCTATATAGTGCTTTTCTACTCTGTCTGAGCACTCAAAGCACATTTACCCAATCACTTCCATATGTGCTTTTATTTGCTAACATTCACACACATTCATACTCCAACGCTTGCATCAGAGAGCAGCTTTGGCATGCAGCCCGGAATCGAACCGCTGACCTTCCAATCAGTAGGTGACCTGCTCTACCTCCTGAGCTACAGCCACCCCACATGGCTAAAAGAAAGTATGTAGTTTAGGTGAAAATTGTCAGAAATGTTGTATTATTTGTGGTTTAAAGATCTCTACTAACCTCTATGTTGGTCAAAGAGATCCAAAACCTGGCTCAAATGAAAGCCACAAGGGTTGCCTTTAAAATGACACCAAACACTATATTCTAGACCTTTGATAAATGTCTGTACCATGAGCCTAAACCAGATATACACAGTGTCAAAAAAGCAACTCTTTCTTAAGGAGTTGTTAACTTCATGAGCTGATAATTGTGACTAAGCTACCACTTTGGAAGGGCAATCATACCAAAATATCATCTACAGACATGTAACTTATTTTGCCACCCTGAGATGGACCAAAAAGTGGTCTGGCCCATGGACTAAAGAGGCTGAGCCGTTAATGAGACGGTGAGCTCAGGTGGAGCCAAAGGAAATGTTTTTCTAGCTCCAAAGCAGCAGCGCTTGAGAACTTTGTAGCTGCTTCATCCACTGCAGTTTGTTTCAAACAGAGAAAAATCTGCAGTATGGAAGTTAAAATATGCAGATGAACTGTTAATATGAACAACTATTTCTAATTCGTTTACTTGATTAATTGATGGAGTAATCGATAGAATAGTCTGATTACTAAAATAATCGATAGTTGCAGCCCTATTTGTATTCAAAAAGCCATAGTCAAACATTAGTTTTCAGCACCAGTGGAGCTATGAAAGGCCTTCAAGAAAAAAACTGCAGTTCCGAGCAAGATGATGTCACTTCCTGTTGCATTTAAAATGTGATAGTTTATGCTTACAACATGGTGGCTGATGCTTTCAGCAGCTGATTGTTAAAACATCTGGATTATGTTTTTGTTGTGTATGTTTTTTATTTGATTTCTGCAAACCCATTAGTGAAAGGAAACAGCACTATGGGACAAATTAAATGTGTGATATATAGGTGTAACTTCTGGATTATATGCAAAAATTATCACTGTTGATCTAATAAGGCCTGATTTAGAGTTCTGCATCAGTCCTACATACATAACTGAAAATCCTCTCTGACCCTTACCTGACACGCGCCTCGAGAAATGTAACTACACGTCCACAATGACTGTGATTACTGCCTAGGCTTCAGACGTGCTTTTCGGATACACGTGTAGGCCCCATCATTCAATTAACAAGCAGGAGCGGCATTTAGCAGTTAGCATTCTGGCTAGAACCCTGAAGTTAGGATGGCCAAGAATGACGGCCATTAGGACATTGAGCAGCGCATACAAGGAGTGATTGACAGTGCCAAGAGCCTCCTCCTGGCTCGGATTGTTTTTGACCAGGAGCAGTGCATTTCTGCAAATGGCAATAGCAGCTCAGGGAGCGGCTCAATTTTTTCATCAGATCAGTCTCATAGTGTCATGACATGGTGACAGTTTTAACAAATATGTAAAAAACAGATTTTTTAAAATCAAAGATACATACTGCAGCTTTAACCTGTATACGAGAGAAACTTGTGGCTTTAGTTCTTATTGCCGATGATTGCCATTTTTTTCAGTTTTACACATTTAGCTATGTGGTTTTGAAATAACACCCATTTTTTACAAAGATTGTTGGTTTAAAAATAACATAACTTTATGTATTGTTTATGAAAGGCAGAGAAAAGTAAAGACTATTGTGATGAACTGTGAATATTTGTTTTACATTCTGTGATAAATAATGGAAGTCACCCAGGAGTATGGGGGGACGTGGTAAATAGCGACAGGATGGGACTCGAACCTGCACCAACCACTCTGCCACATGGTTCCCATTGTTTTCTGTTTGTTTTTAACAAAGGTTTTTTAACAAAACAAAAATGGGAAACATTTGGGTTTTCATTTTTGGTTTTTCCCAATTTTTGTTTTCTCATTTTTAAACAAAAATCTGTTGGACACGAAGTACACTGACCTTTGTGCGAGCACGTTTATCCTTGCCAGATAAAAAGGTTGCAGTCAATTCCTTAAATTCTTCATAGGTCATAAGCAAAGAACTTAGTTTCAACTTAGTTTTCTCTTGAAAGCAGAAGTGTTTAGTTTCTGTTCATGTTCTCCATTTTATTTCTGTACTTTGAACGTTGTGCTCACAAAAACAACCAAACTGTAACTGTTCTAAAATCATTTTAATAACACCAAAGTTGCACAAACATCACATGATCAGCGGGATGTGCATGCAGGACCTTGTAACACCGGGCAGAAAGCGTTCGCTCTAAGGCCCCGTTTACACGACACCGTTTCAAAATGAAAACGCGTCGTTTCGATGCGTTTGGGCCTCCCGTTTACACGACAACGGCGTCGTTTCGATGCGTTTCGCCCTCCTCACGACAACGGAGTGAAAACGATGCGTTTTCGAAACGGGATCCAGAGTGGAGCGTTTCAGAAACGCACCGGCTCTCGTTTCCGTGTAGACGGGCGAAGCCGGGGTCTTTTGGAAACG
>JAVDPK010001593.1:82431-94273 GCA_034780415.1 Cichlasoma orientale | reverse complement strand
GTGTGTGTGAGAGAGAGAGAGAGAGAGAGAGAGAGAGAGAGAGAGAGAGAGAGAGAGAGAGAGAGAGAGAGAGAGAAGCCGGATGGTTTCAGGAGCAAAACAGAAAATTTTGATTTTTCATTTAAATTGCATTTGCTGATTTGTTGCTTTTGCTCTCATTAGACTAATGCAAACAGAACCGCTACCACGGCTGCTTTCATAACATTTAATCAAGCAACAACCTCCGAGACTCAAACAGAAAGCGCCAAGTACCAAAAACTGCAGTTCCTCTAACGGCCACTTGAGACTAACTCTAAATATGAGTCAGTCCTCGTAGACTGCAATGTTAAAATGTTCAACTTTAGAGCAGAAATAACACACTTACAGCCTGGTACAGCAAACAGTTTGAGTATCAACAGCTAATGTTACCATTTGTGACAACTACACAGGGGTAGTAAATAATGGAGGCACCCAGACTTAGCTAACAACTCCCAAGGTCTACCCTCTCATCCAGATATGGTCATGTCTGGCTTCAAAGCACTATGGTAATGGAAAAAATACCAAATTTTAGTCATTAAAATGTAAACCAGTGGCTATCTCCATCTTTTATATACAGTCTTTGCTTTTAAGGCAACTATTTTATCTAATAAAAGCTCAATTATTTTCCCTACCTGTCACCAGGGGGCTCTGCGCTGGACTCTGCTCCATCAGCACCATATGTTGGAGCAGGGGACTGTGTGCACCATGCCCGCCTGTTCCCGCTCCAGCCTCGGCCAAGTAGGAGGTCAAGTGGCCACCGGAGAGGAAGGGAGGGCTGAGGGAGAGGGCCGGCTGCAGGCCTCCATCCTGCTGAGCTGAGGTCACCTGGAAAAGCGGGAGAAAAAAGACCACCCGGGCTTATTTGAATAAATGGTTAGATACAATGCACTCCAAACAAACAAATTCACAGTCAGATAGATGCACAATCTGAAAGCTATTCAGTGAAGTTGGCAGCAGGTTCCTCCTTACACTGGAAGCAGCAGTGGCCGTGGCAGTGGCGGGCAGCCCCAGGGTGATGTTGGGTAAGGATGGTGAAGTGTGGAGGGACAGCTGGCTAATGGAGCCCCGCTCAGCACCGCTGCATAGCCTCTGGGCCAAAGACGCCTGGAAAACACATTTAAATGATTTATCTTTAGTTGCATCATGAAAAAAACTCCAGCACACAGAAGAAAAAAAAAAATCAGCACACAGAAGAAGAAGTCCACACTCAGGGAAACAGCCACATTTGCACCCTCGCTGCTGATGTAAAATTGTCATGGACAGAAGCCTCCTCCACACTGCCTGAGTGCCCCTAATGGCTGCCACAAATAGCATCTTGCCAGCTCCTCAGCCTGCCTCCTTGTCTGCAGAACAATAATCTGAAGATCCCTCAGTCACAGCCTTCGTACATACTCAAGGCTGCAACGTTTTAAAGCTGCAGAAGCTGCAGCACAATGCTGGCACAAAGGAGCAAGGCTACGATTTCAGAGTTCAGCCTTAACACGTTTTTAGGCTAATATGACAAAAACAACTCTTTGGAAGATAAATGGCATCAATAACAAGATATAAGCAAACATATGTGTGTGTGTGTGTGTTACCTCCGTGTTGTTGGAGACTGACACAGTGATGCCGTTCTCATTAGGGATGTTGTTGGAGCTGTTATTTGGAGAGCTTGGGCCTGAGCCGGGTGCGCTGCTACATGCCGAGTCTGAAACGGGCGCACAGGCACACAAATCAAACGCACAAGAAATCAGCAGCAGTGTGGAGCAAACCTCTGCGAGCGTGCCATTTGTTTGCCTCTCACCTGCCATGTCGAGCGAGCGTTTCTTGGCGGTGGTGATGGGACTGTCTCGGCGGCGCAGTAGCGGGCTGCTCCTGCGCTCGCTTACCTTCTGCTTCAGCCGCGAGCGCAGCTTCAGGTTGGGCTCAGATGCTGAAAGACACCCAGATTCTTTTTGACGTAATCGAATTTTAACGCTATGTTGTAACAGGTGCCTTAATGAAGAAAGCCTTTTCTAAGTTAACACCGTTTCTAAATGTCAGTAATCCATTTAGAATTAACATTTTCAGCAAGTCTCTGATTAACGGATTTGTGTTTTTGACCTGCACGCACTGAAGTGTGTCACTGCTACTTGTTGAATGATGAAAGGTCATAGAAATTTAAAGCTACTTCCTCTGTAAAGAACGACTTAACCTTTTACACCAGTGTTTTTGAACTATTTAACTTTTAGCCACGATTTTAGAAGAATAATTTAGCCATCAAAAATTAAGAATAAAAAAATTGTACTGTATATCACTATATACAGTCAATGGTTTAGCCATTATGTTTAGCTAACATATTTGTTTATTCGTACTATTAGCTAACTAAAAGTGGCTAATTTGTAGCCACATTTTCACCTAGCTGTTACAATCGTTTAACTTTTATTAACTCACTGATGGGCAGCTTGCATCATTTTCACAGCTTTCCACTAAATACAATCTTCCAAATTCACTGTTTTTTTGGTCACCTTCAAATTAGATGATATGTTAAGCAAAAGTTTCCTAATTATGAAACTGTTTTTATGAGTGCGTGTTCCTCTCTCCTAGTTCCAAGCACTTAGTATCAAAGTCTGTTTTCCACTCTTGGACCAAGGATTTAAACACAGAACTGTCAGCAGAGTTTTGAGAAGAAGCTGTGTCCTTTATTTATCAGTGTTCTATCAACATGCACTATAGCTCGATTCAGTACACAGGTTGTATTACTCTAAAACAAAACTGGACCGCGTCCCTTCATCGGTACCCCCTCAGTGTGACAAACGTCGCTTGGCTGAGGGGGTACGCTCACACATCTTTGTTGGTTCTGATCTTATATCAGTATTGGTCAGAATTTTTACAGCGGCTTTCAACAAACCTTCTCCATAAACATTAAACCTAACCACAACATGGTGACTCTTGGATGCTCTGCAGAAACCTTTGAACTTCCACCTGATGTCCAGACTGCTCTGGATCCAGGTGGTTGCCAAGAAACAGATTATTTTAACTTGGAACTCTACCTCACCACCTTTGGATTGGATTGCACTCTGGATTAAGGAGATGTCGGTTAGACAGATGGAAGAATTATATATGTGTAAACCAAATAGGGTCGATTTAACAGGATTTGGGGGCTTTTTCTTCAACGATGCCATATTATCTCCCACAAGCAATGATGATTTTTACTTATCTCTTGGCCCAACAGGATATGGAACTATTTTCTATATTTTGGTTATTTTCTTGTCCCATATGTTTTCATAATGTCAATACTAGGCAGTAGCATTGTTTTTAATTCCCTCTCTATATATTAAATAAATAATATTAAATAAATATTTAAAAAAATATCGCGGCTGCTATTTTGTACTTCATGTCCATTACAATAAGTGTTAACTTTCCTGCTCAAGCTTGTTCAGTTCTTTAACTAAGCACAGTGATTGAATAAATCTTTCCAAACTAACCCCCGAGGTACTCACAGCCCTGGTTGGAAATCACTGAACCACAGCATTACCCTCCACTTCTGTTACCTCTGGTAGATGGTTATTTTGTTTTCTTGCCAACACCAGCCCAGGAGCCAGCACCCCTGTCAAACCTCCTTGATGTTAAACAGATAACTGGCAGCAGTGCTGCTTTGGACAAATCAATCAGCGGGGTATGAGAGTTACCTGCGCTACAATCGTGCAGACTTTCAGCCTTTAAAATGAGAGCCCTGCACACTGATCCGCCGGGCAGCACCTTCCACAGAGCCGCTCTGTTATGAAACCCGTTTGGTATACAAACTGTTACATGCTGCTATTCATTTAGTGCGCAATTCCTCCCGCCTACTGAGATGCTTTCGAACAAGCCAAATTCAGATTTTCCAAAAGACATTGTGGCTAAAAAAACAATTAGCTCCAATTTGGGAGCCATGTCTGACTGGCTAAAGGTCTTTTGGTCTTTTGTGTACGCTGTCACAGACTTGTAAATGGACACTGACAGAAGGGAACGGCATGTCACCCTGGCTCGGGCCAGGGAGGCTAATGCTCTGTTTATTTTGCCCTGCCAATCAGCAGCCTTGGATGATTCTTCTATTCATTATCCAATTTTTAATCATCAAAAGGAGTGATAAAACCAAAAACAGGGCATTTCTAACCCCTATTAAGACACAACCACATTAATCTGCTACTACATCTCTTTTTAAAAGTGACAGCACAGGTACAAGCACCCAGAAACTGCCATCACTGGAGCAACTGTTCCTTTTAGGAAGCGCTGATCAAACATGAACTTGTTCCTGTTTGCAGTGTCAAGTAAAAATAAATGTGTGGAGAAGACACAAGTGTGAAATATGAGGTGTGAAGGTACAGTAACACAAAGTGGGAAGGACGGCTCAGTCCAGATGGAGTCAAACCAATTAACGTTGAGGGGAGGTGGATTTCGAAGCCAATTTACTACAAACCCAGTAAAGAATTTCTGAGACCCCCATGACTCTGGTTTAGATTTTTAGATCTAAACCAAGTATCTGTAAAAGAAAAATAAAAGCGTCTTTGTCTTTGTTCTTCCCAACAAAGACAAAGCATAGGAATGTTATATTCCTATGCTGTGGTTAAAGCTTTTGACTTTTTGAAAGCTGTTTTGTGAGTTTTGTGCAATTCTTACAAAACTGAAAGTCAATATCTGGTGTGACCAACTTCATTCTTCAGCACACCCTGAACTCTCTGAGGCAGCTTTCTAGTAATTTTCTTAAAGTAGTCTTCAGGAACAGTTCTCCAGGCTTCTTGAAGGACACTCAAAGCTCTTCTTTGGATGTTTCTGCCTTTTGTTCTGTTCTCTGTCAGCATGATCCCACGCTGCTTCAATAACGAGGGGGAGGCCAATCCATGACTGATAGCGTTCCATTGTGTGTTTTTCCATCCTGGTATGCTTTGACTGCACTGAAGACGCTTTCCAGATGGTATTTCATGGTAGATCAAAATCTGACGGTACTTTCCTGCATTCATAATTTCATAAATGTTGATAAGATCCCCAACACCACAGGCTGAAATGCAGCCCCAAACCACAACGCAGCCGCTGATGGCTTCAGACACACAATGTTGCACTTCTCTGCAGACCTGCTCTGCGTATGTCGACAAGTTGAGCCAAACGCTTGACTGATTTTCATGCTAGTCCTTGTGTAACGGGGCAGCTTCCCTTCCTTAAGAATGGCTTCTTGGCAGCCACCCTTCCACTGAGGCTTCAGTGAAGAGTAGATGGATCAACTGAAGAGCCAGATGCATCTCTCAGGTCCTGTGTCAGGCCTTTGCTAGATTTTCTTCTATTTCATGAGGACATGACTCTCAGATACTGATAATCTAGATATATCTTCTGCTTTTGTCCTCCACTTGTCCAGTTTCCTCATATTTTTAAAGACACGATGCACACCACGCTGAGATATGCCAAGTTTCTGGCTAATAGCTCTTTGGGAATCACCTCGTCTAGCTCCTTGGAAACAAGAATAAAGAAACAAGGGGTGGATCAAGATTTTTGCACAGTGCTGCATCTTCCATAATGATCAATACTGACTGACCGTGACCCTTTGAGGAGAAAGAGTTCTGAATAAATGTATCCAAAACGGAACGAAAAGAGTTCAGAGTTACATTTACAGCTTTGAAGTTTTATGGCACATTTTATTTTCTTGATCTACAGAAAATGTCTGTTAGCGAGGCAAATTAAGCAAAGGGACTACAGAAGGAGGAAGGATAATAAGTGGCCCTTTGAGGTAGAGTAATTAGGTTTTTGGTTCCTTTATTAGCAGAAGAAAGACACATTTTAAAAGTCGAAGCCAAGGGGAATTGACAAAAATGTCAATAAACTGTGAAAATAGGTTTTCTCTGCTCTTTGAGAAAGCTAAAGAGACAAAATGAGGTGCTCGCAGAAACGCAACTGGGAACATATAAGGTGGTGCTAAGGGAAGAAAACTAGGTTGCATTATCATGATTCCTGGACCAATCTTCATTCTCTAATTTTGGCAGTTATTGCATAGAAATATCTCCATTTTGGTAGACTAATTATTCATTTATTTATGTTTACGTTTGCAGAGTGGAATTACCTGGTGAACGCTTTATTATTAGCCTGCAATCAGTTGGGATATCACTGCATAAACGGTGCATTGTGGCCCTGTTAAAACGGGGCCTCAACCAGGACGCCCGGCTTGCATTCAGTGAGTGACGCCCTGCAATCAGACAGCCGCATGTTGCTTTGTATATAGAGGCGAGTTATACGGTCCAGTTATCAAGCGACAGCGCGTATTGTATGGTTTGGCAACTGTATGTGTTATTGTATTTCACACAGACATGCTGCCCGGCGCGGCTACAAAACACCCTCGCTCATCAGTGAAAAGACAAGAACGCTTTGCTTTGTCCTGCCTCTGTCGCATTTTCTGACCCCGTCCGCATCTTTATTTGTGCGTGAGAACATGTTCCAGACGGGGCATTGTTCGTGTCATGCTCTTTCGCCCCTAAATGCATGCTGCACTGGTGTTAAAGGGTCAAATCCCCTCTTGGCTGGCTTTGGAGAGTCCTCTGCGTTTCGCACCAGGAAGCGCCACGCTCGAGATTTCTTCATTTCGCCGAGCCACAATTTCTGAACCGCTTTCAGTTTTACAGCCTGTTTACTGACAAAGACACCTGCGGCCGGCTGTACCGCACTAAAGCGGGGCGGTTAGGCCACGAGGCCGTGCCAGCGTGTTCCTTTGATGTGTGACAGCAGCTTTTCTTTGTAATGCCAGTAGACTGAATGCGGAAGAAACCGCACTGCACCTTTAGATTGTTTTGAAGTGAAACCCAGTGGTTTTATACTATTATGCTTTATATTGGCGCAAAAGCCATTAATTACATTTGAATTAAGCAATTATGCACAATTGCACAGCAATAACTTATTAAAGCCAGGACTTTAATAATAATAAAAAAGTCCTGCTATGCCTGTTTAACGTTTAATGGCATGATTTTTTTATTTTTTCACAGGAAATGCACTGACTTGCCGACGACCAAGTTTTTGTCTTCACTGTCTTGTGGTGTAGACTTCCTGTTCTAGCCGCCAGTTATTGTAGTTCATTGTAAAAAGCTGAAATCGTCACCCGATGACAGCAGGTTGCTTTTGGAGACAGCGTCTCTCGCTCTCCACGCAGAGTTTACCTTCTCAAATGTGACTGTTAAATGGAACCTGGAGAACAAGCGCACCACAAACTAAAACAACTACAACCCTTCTGGGACTTGTCCCATGCTGTGAGATGTAGAGAAGCCATCAAAGTGAGCTGATGGACAAACTTCAGGTGAAAAGCTGCTTTATTTCTTACAGATTTGCTTCTCTAAGGACTGTATTACATCCCGTGCTGTTCAAAAAAAGTAACCACAGTTGTCACCAAATTAGCCAGAACGTTCACTTTCAGCTTATTCTGTCTTCGCACTGTAAAACGTAAAAGGGGACGATGGGAGATGCACAATAGAGCGCTGTTGCTTCCTTCAGGCCGTTGCTGGGAGTCCTGGGTTCCAGTCCTCTATTTTATGGCCTGGCGGTGATATAAAAGAACCTCTAAACTCTCCCAAACTGGCATTACCATAAGTAAACCCCGCAAAGCACGTCAGCGCTGTGGGCAAATATCAGGGTGGCACAGGTTCTCGTCTCTCTCGGCAGCGGAGCACAATCCTCGGCCTTATAGAAATCAAGGGACAAACTGACACTCCAGGGACGATCTTTTCACTCCCTGCCATCTTCCCGCTTTTTTTTTTTTCCTTTCTCCGTATAAAGCAGGTTTTTCTAAGTGTGTAATCATTGTGCCACTTGCTGGATTTAGTTTAAATCCTGCACGCCAGCTCTCATTTTCTATGCTCTAATCATCTTTCTCAAGAAAATGATCAGGGCAGCCAGCAAAACCTTCTTCATTCTCCTCTTTGTTTTTACTTGTTTCTACTCATTATCTCATCTTCTTTCTCCATTTTACTCCTCAATCCCCCCCCCCCCCTTTCTTCCTCACTTTCTTCTTCTTTTGCTGCTCTCCCAGAGTGGAATGCAGCTGTGTGGGCCAGTGTCAACTGTGGTCTGTCTGTTGTCGTAGCCAGCTGCCCGAAGGCTCAGAGTCAACAGGGCCGGAGCGGCGTGCCACTGCGCTAAGTGAATAATTGCACTGTAAGACGACCGCTGCTTCACGGCTACACCACCGCACGCACCGCTCACACTTTACACACCCACACAAAGCTACACACATACGCGCACCTGACAAAAACACACTGAAAACAGCTGGTTTTACTCTTTAAAGCCTTCTGATGCTTGAGCAGAAAAGCCTAAGAATACTAGATTGCAGCTCACAAGTAAACTTTGCTCTTATTCAATGGCACGTTCTGCAGTTTTAGCTGCTTAAACTATTTTTGACACGATGGGTCCTAAATTAGAAAGAAAAATGCAACTCTGTGAAGCACGAGCAGCAGTGTTTTTTTAACAATAAGAAGTGCCTGCCGTCTGCGTTTGTACATATCTTGCATACACTATATGAACAAAAGTATTGTGCCGCCTACACATTACACCTACAGGAGCTTTTATGACATCCCATTCTAAATCCGTAGGCATCAATATGAAGTTGGCCCCCCTGTGCAGCTACAACAGCTTCCACTCTTCTGAGAAGGATATCTACAAGATTTTGGGAATTTTTGCCCATAAATCCAGGAGAGGATTTGTGAGGTCAGACGCTGATGTTGGACAACAGGGTCTGGCTCGCAGTCTCTGATCTAGTTCATCCCAAAGGTGTTTGAAGGGGTTGATCTGTACGGGCCAGTCACGTTCTTCCACACTAAACCCATCCAACCATGCCTTTATTGGGCCTCGCTGTGCGTACTGGGTCACAGTCATGCTGGAACAGAAATAAGGACCCTCCCTAAACTGATCTCATAAAACTGGAAGCATGAAATTGTCCAAAAAGTTGTTGGTAATCTAAAGAGAGTTCCCTTCACTGGAATTAAGAGGCCCAGGTCAGCCCCAAAACATGCAACTATGACACCGAAGCATTATCTCTCCTCCCCCATATCTTAAAGGTCGGACAGTGCAGTCTGGCAGATAATGTTCTCCTGGCCTATTAGTGTGATTTTTCACACCACAGAACATGTTTCCACTGCTCCACAGTCCAACGGTGGCACGCTTTATACCACTCAATCTAAGGCTTGGCATTGTACTCGAGATGAGGCTTGCACGCAGCTGCTCGGCCGTGGAAACCCATGCCACGAAGCTCCCAGCGCGCAGTTTTTGTGCTGATGTTGGAGCTGTGCAGTCAGAAGAGTGACAGCTCTGTAACTCTGAGTGGTCTAGCACTTTGTGGCTGAGTCGCAGTGGTTCTTAAACACTTCCGCTTTGCAATTATATCACATATAGTTGATCGCGGGGGGAAAAAATATCACAAACTGACTTGTTGCAATGGTAGCTTAGAGTACCACGCCCAAATTCAGTGAGCTCTTTAGAATGACTCATTCAGGCACCTATAAAGGCAGGTGCCTTTATACCCCTGTGGCAATGGAACTGAATGAAACACCTGAAATCAAAGATTAAGAGGTGTGGTCCAATACTTTAGTCCATGTAGTATATAAATACAGCAAAGGACCAAGAACAGAGCCCTGGGGAACTCTGGAGAAGGTAATTGATCCACTGCTATCAGAGAGCTTCACTACTAACACAGGCCTCAAGCCAGTTAGTCTTAATATACAAATAGTGAAGTGAAATGGTAAATACAGCTCTCATATCTTAGTTAAGAATGGTAACATTTTATTATTCAAACTACGTGAGTGTCCAGCTGAAGTTTTTTATGCTACTTGTAAAAATATCTGTTTTAAAATAACCCCCGAGGATGAGTAAATATTAAAATCTAATAAAACATTTAGCGCTGTAATGGCAAAAAAAAAAAAAAAAAAAAAAAAAAAATCTCTCACTCTACTGAACTCTTGAACCACCTACACTCACACTCTCTCTGCTGCTCTCATGCTGGGGATGCTGGGAGACCCTGACAGCCTAATGTGGATGTGATTAATGGAGCAGAGCTCAATGCCATCAAAATTTTTGCTAGTTGTGAGTCCGCAGCTACTGGGCATCAAACTTTCAATGTGTGTGTGTGCGCGTGTGTGTACGCATGCAGCAAATAGATGAGCCTGCGCTGCCAAAACCAAGTGTGTGCTCATGCCCGTGTGTGGACCGTACCGGTCTTTCGCAGCGGGAAGTCATCCCGGGGGTTGTAGACGCCCAGCACCGGGTGGTTGTAGGTGGACACACCGGTCTGTGGAGGCGAGCTCTGGTCCAGAGAGCTGTGCTGGGTTTTGCTGTAAAACAAACACACACACAGTATTAAAAGGGCCACCAAGATCACAAAGCATGTGCAACAAGGCAAAACACCGATAACTCACTGTACGCGTGACTAAATGAGTAATCCAGACAAAGTAACTAACTTCATGGCTGTCATAGATCTTTATGATTAAAGCATCATGCAAATCCCTTGGCAAGAACACAGAAATGTGCTGCCATCTGTTCGCTGCCTGCAAAATAAGGTGGTGTTTGCAGGCAAAGTTAAGCCGAGTTGGCTTTGACCCAAATGCATGTTCCTGACAAACGGATGCGCACTCTTGTCTCTTCCAAACTGAGTCCAATGAGTGGAGAAATTTAGATTACAGAGAGAGGCGTAGAAAAGGAGAGAAGCAGGCAGATATAGAAAGATACACTTTGTGTTACTTTGAGCTGCCGAAAGTCAACACTTGTGGGTGTTTCACTGGGTCACACATCAAGATTATGTAACATTATTTATTTGGTTATGTATTTGCAATTTATGGTTTCAGTCCTTCGTACCAGGAAAAAACACATATAATCATGGAGAACAGCATGTGGAAGTGCTATGTCCAGTGCTGACCTTTAAAGCTAAATATATTTCAGGACTGTGTCAGCAGTAGTGAGCAGCAACATTTACTCAAGGGCTCTACTTCTGCTGTACAGTTCTGAGTTACTCTCACAGAGAAACATAGCCCACCGTACTCCACTACCTGGCAGCTACGGCAGAATTAGCTGCTGACACATTACGCTGATTGAACTAAAGTCTCTCACCTGAGTTGCAAGATTATAAGACTTTTTAAGACCTCATGAACGTGACTCAAAATTGAATTTAAAATGTTTTCCAAGTAACTCATTGATGAAAGTAACGTAAAATGAAAGTAGGTGTTGGGTTTAAGAACAATGTTCCCATCTATTTATTAGAGAAAAAGAATACATGTCAATTAGGTTAATTGTGTTCTCAATGACAAAAGTTTAATCACCACTGCAAATCATTATCCATTTCCCCATTATTGAGCTATTTGTCGTTAAACTTGCATCCACTCATTTTGTTATGTTTCTGGCACACTAGAGTAAAACAGTGAGTAGGAAAAATTGGGTGTCAGGTGATTGCATTGAATCTTTTTGCATTTGGTGATCGACTGAATGTAACTGGCCCCCCTCAGAGGTTGAGGGTGTTGCATGCTCAGCCTCCCCCAGTTTCGACTGCAAGGTGAAGTCGAAAACTGGGGGAGGCAACCTTTCTCCAAACAGTCGCAATCTGACCGCAACTACCTGCAATCAGTCTCAGACAGATCGGCAAATGTTTGCAAATAATTGTCTTCTAATTTATAAACAAAGGAGACATCCCAGTCAGACACCTAAGCCACCTCAGTTGGCTCCTTTTGATGTGGAGGAGCAGCTTCATCCTACCTCTAGCACAGGGGTGTCAAACATAAGGCCCGGGGGCCAGATTCGGCCCGGCGAAGACTCTAATCCGGCCCAATGGACAGCTTTGGAAAAAGTGAAGAAGGGCATAAATTTTGGACTTCAT
>JAVDPK010001593.1:55696-82331 GCA_034780415.1 Cichlasoma orientale | reverse complement strand
ACGGCCTTTTTTTTTTTTTTTTTTTTTTTTTTGCATTTTTCATTCATTTTTTCAAATCTAATATTAGCTATAGCAAGTGCGGGGGGGGGCAGCCTTCAAAAGGGAGGGGGGGAAAAAAGAACACAAGAGAACTGTTTATGACTGAAAACCGCACTTATCAAAGTGCTGCGGCTCCAATCGCGCCTAATGCAAATCCATAACTCATAAGCACACTCTCTCCCCGAACAAAATGTTCTTCTGCCACAACAGAAAACAGACTCACACACTTGCCGACGGTGACGCACAACACACACCTCACACGGCATCTCTGGCACACCGCTAATTGCAAGCCGCACAAAAGAAGAAGACCATGCAGAAAAGACAAGAGAGAAAGGTGTGAATCAGTGCCGCTGATAAACGCACCCATCAGTGCTCTCCTCCTCCTCCTCCTCCTCCACTCTTCGTCCTCTCCTCCTTATTCCTCCTCCTCCCCTCTTCTTCCTTCAGGGTGTTACGGGGAAGGACAGTGCGCTCTCCTTCCTGTACATCTGACTTCTCTTTGCGAGCTCAGCCTCTGTCACTTTTGGCTCGCCGTTCACACCCCCCCACCTCTACGCCTCCTGTTTTAACCTGATGGGTGTCTCTCTCTCTCTCTCTCTCTCTCCCTCTGCTCCTTTCTCTCTCCTCCCCTCGTCCCTCGTTTGCCCAGTGGTGACATCACAGGGCAGTCTCAGGCATGTAGCCTGTTTATTCTGCAGCCCTCTGCTTTTCCAGGAACCAACGTCACACACACACTCACACACACACACACTCACACTCACACAGAGCACTCTCTCTCCCTCGCTGTCTCCCTCTCTCGCCATACCCTCTCTGCTTTCTTTACTTCTAAGGCCAAGGAAAACCCTCCATGCTGGTTTGTAGTGCATTGAATATCCCTTACTCCCGCTCCCGCTCACTTGCAGGGCGTCCCATCTGAACCGGCTGCATGCCTTTTCTCATCCTCCCCCCCTTTACTTGTAATAACCATCTCTCCCCTCTCCCACTCGCTTGTGCGGTTTAATACTGTGCGCTCATATTCCCAGCCTGGAATTTGCCTACATCTCCCAAACAAATAAAACCGCAAAATGGTCTCAGGTGAAGCAGAGTAAGGATTTTTCCCACAGGAAGGCACCCCAGATGTATTAATGCTGCAGGATCATAGTAAAATTAGGGATTAAAGTTAAACGGTTGAATTAATTATATCTCGATCGGCTCAGAATAAACTAAAGTGGCTTTTTGTTTTGGTTTTTTTTAATCCTGGCACTAATTACTATTACCTGGCTTTCAGCTAACATACTGTTTGTGTGCAAAAATAAATAAAAAAGCTTTGTCCTGCATGCAAAAGCTTCTACTAAACTAAAAACAACTGTTAACATTTAAGCACTCTGAGCTTTTTCAGCATGTAAAAAGCATGTTTGTTAAAGTATTTCTAGTGCGAGGTTAAATTAAGGAACATATAAAAAATAAAAAATGTATGTAGTTCATGTTTGGTTGTGCGTTAGGGGTGAAATGGTTCCGAAACAACCGCAGTCTGAAGTTTCCATCTCTCTGCATCATCCTGCTGCTGCTGCTGTCGAGGTTTCATTGTGTTACAATACAGGCCACACTGTAAATGTTAAGTGCAGCAGTTCAGTGCACGGATATAAACACAGACAAACCGGGAGGATTACGAGACAGCAATGGTATCGGCTAGAGCTCACTGCAGGCACACCACTGCCATGTTAGGCCCCGGTCGGCGAACCCCCCGGAAACCTCCTCTCACTAGGGAAGAATGTGGATTCCCCAGCTGGTTGCAAGTGCTTGCTGGCAGTCACTGCAGAATCAGTTGCTGAAGTGCCCTTTCAAACAGGCCTACAGACCGGTTCGTGGCCTTCTTGTAACCAAGGATCCAGAAAAAAGTCGCAGCCTGGTGGTAGAGTGGGGGTGGTTGCCCCCACCCCCACCCCCCCACCCCCCCACCCCGGGCATCGGACGACCGCTTGCTAACTGTTGTAGCAGCAAACAGTTCCAATCGTGAACAAGTGAAATTCTCCGCCCGGCATGACAGTACCTCAGCTCGGCACAGCGCCGGGCGATCAACCGCTGGCTAGAACCCCGTCACGTGGGAAAAGTGATTAATCTGTGACTGGTTGGCAAGTGGTTGCTGGAGATTGCTGTCAGTCGCTAGTGTGAAATCATTCGCAAAGAGGGCGCTGCACCAAAAACCCTCCCTGCTTTTGTTTCAGTTGCCAGCAGATTGAAGCAGTCGGCAGTAGTTTAAATGGAAGTCTCACTCGTCTGCAAACACAAACTGTGTTGGCTGCAGTGACCGAGGCACTTTTACTTTGAAGGCAAACATTTTGGCTTGCATCAGGCTTTCTTTGAGTTTCACTACAGTGGGTTTTTGCAGACAAGTGGATCCTAGGCTTGCACGACTGGGACACTAGCAGTCGTTTTACAGCAACTGTAAGCAACCATTTACAACTGGTTGGAAATTTTATTTTTCCCTTGCGGCCTGTGATCCGTACTACAGGCCGTACGCAGTGACCTAGTGACCAACCAGTCACTGAGCTTGTGTGACCGAGGCCTTAGCCACTTCTAGGGGTGAGCAAGATGATGATCATTAGCAGTGTGCTTATGCTGCTTATCCTCGTTAGAAATGTGAAACTGGGCGTAGCGTTTCACGCGGGGCATCTTAAAATCAGACCAATCAATGAAGATCTCGATCCAGTGTTTAAAGATTGTTCAGCTAAAGTGTGAACTGGAAATACATCAGGAAAATTGAGTTTATTTTTAGCTTGTGGTAAAATGATTTCTTTTTACCCCTTTTTTTTAATGGAAAAAAAAAATCAAGGTATGAAGAAAACTGCACTTGGAGCATGTTTACACCGCCGCTGGGCATATATAAAGATTTGGCTTCTGCCTGAGTTTGCCCACTTACGCTGCCTTTACTATCTATACTTCCTCTATCATACGTGAGGGCTAAAAGAGTGAAAACGATGAGCTGCGCTGGTCAAGGTCAATAAACTGTTATTCATACAAAAATCTTATTTTGCTTGACTGAGTATCAAGACAGCCTCTCCTCTAAATGTCAAAACACACATGATGCAAACTTAACTAACCATGAGAGCAGGTGGGGTATACATTAAAAAAAGAGACATTCACGCTCAGTGAAAAGCCTGTAAGACCAACCTGCCTCTTAAAAAAGATCAACTCTGATATCGGCACATCTCTGCGCACAAGCGCTGACGTCAAACACATACCTCGGTTTACTGATGTGTGCGAGATAGAAGATAATGTGAGGGCACTTCCACCAAACCAAAACAAAGGCAAACGTGCCGTCTCAGGGGAGACCGCAGGAACTTCCAGGAGTCTTGCAAAACTGACAATAAAAGCACCTGAATCAGGTTTGACAGGAGCGAGGACTTCAGCTCCATTCCAGTTTGTCAGACTGTTACAGAAGGTTTCCTCTTGGCTCTGAAGCCTGATTCAGCTCAGGCTTCAGAGAGTACAGACAAAAGTGGCTGAGGCCCCAGATTTCTGCTCCTATTTCCTTCCTTAAGTTTAACATCAAAGATTTGTAAGCATGAAGGACAACCTCTATAGCAGTTCATAACCTAAACAATCCTGTATCAGCAGGATTTCACTTCTTCCCCCCTTCATCTACCAACTTTTTCCTCCTTTGCCACCTTCCCTGTCAGCAGGTTCCTCTACCCTCCATCCCAGTGTCCTATCCTGCAGTCCTGTTCTGTGTCCTTCCCCCCTCAGTAGCTCCCTCCCTCCCTTCCACCTTTCTTCCCTCCATCTCCCCGCAACAAATCACAATCTGTTTACAACCCCTCGGGCGCACTCCACAACTCTTCTGGCTCCAATTGCGGATCTATTTATACCAGACAATGCAGAGGGCTGGCGTCTCTGATTTGAGACTCGGATAGCACAGTGTATATCCCACGGTCTGACTAGCTAAGCTCCACACTCGTTAGGCTTAATAGATGTCCTACTGAGCCGAGCGGAGCTGTTTAGAGCAGCCTCAGTAAAATGTGGCTGAGGTCTCTTTTTTTTTGACACCGTGCAAAGAGACAATGAACAGGTTTCACAGCGAGTTTAGCAGCAGGGTGCAATGAGAGGCAACAAGTAGCACATCTGTTGATAGTAGAAAATAGCTGCAGTGGGTTTATTGGCCTCTGAGAGTGGGTTGCATGAACATCTCTTTCAGCTGCTCTAAATTACAGGTTTTTTCCTCAATGAGCGCTCAAACTCTTGGCCACGATAAGAGCGCGTTCTGATAAGAGCTCGCAGCAAAGACCGGCTGTGATCTTGCTCTGAAATGGCACGGTGACCTCCTAAACAAAACAAGCAAACCTCTGGCAGGGTAGGAAAAGGAACAGGTAGGGCGTGGCGTGGGGGAACGTGTCGAGGTGCAGCGAGTGTTGTTCTGCCGAGCGCAAGCTCCGACTTGTCGCTGCCTTAATGACATCATACGATGTTCTGCGGCTGAGGGGAAGGAGACGGCAAAGACACAACATGTAAGAGCTAGAGTGGGGCGACGTGTGAATTTGAGGTGCAGTACGTGCAGAAGTCCGTCACGGCGTATGGACCGGGCTTTAATTTAAGCGTATCAGACCTCGCTATCTGGGATGACGCACAAATAAATGACAGTGAGAAAGCTTTGTTCACTACAGTAAGTGCACACGTCAGTGAGAGGTGAGCCCCGAAATGAAAGCTTGTCTTTGTGCTATGTCTGCTTCTGCAGGAAGAGGAAAAAGAGATCAAATTTACAAGTTTACCCTGTACCACCCTGAGAGCACAAATGCTTTAGAGCTTCAAATAATTATTATTTTAATTATCAACTGACTTCTTCATATTTCTGATCAAGAAAATATTTGGTCTATCACACTTTTTTTTTTTGCTACATTCACTTTAAAATGACAGGAAAGCAGTAAAACAAAAAAAATATTGCATTTGCAGTAATTAATATTTGATCTGTTAATATATTTATATCACTTCTAGCATCTTCTGCTCTTCCGTCTGCATGCATGGAAAGCTAGAGGTTGAGAGCAGCTCTGTGAAGAACAGAGTTGGCATTAGTTGCAAAGAGCGGAGGTGGGTTGCAAAGCAGCTTGCATATGCACGGCAGCTGTGGGCGGAGTAACTTAAACAGTGAGCCCGGCAAGAAATTTACCAACATGCCAAGGAGCTAATCACCTGGTCAGCTGGTCTGATGTGATTGTGGGCGAGCTTGACTTTGCAGCCTGGCTGAGCAAACGCTCTGCTCGAAGATAGACGTATTAATATTTTGCATCCATGACATTTTTTTTAATCGACTTATCAGTTTATTATTTTTTTAAATTGATTGCTTGGACGATAAAATATCTGAAATCAGCAAAAAATGCCCCTACTTAAATGCACTGCCTGGCATGTCTCGACTCTCACTCCAGAACAGCTAGTATAGGATTACATAAGACATGACGGCATCCTAACAAATAAGAAGATGGAACCAGACTATGCGGCTAAATTGTCACATCTCTACTTTAGGCTTCTGCAGATTTGCTGCAAGGTCAAATTATCAGTTTAAAATGCCAAAAAAAAGCATTTAAAGCAAGCAGTGCTGCTTCATGTCGAACCGAACTTTGGTGTCTGCTTTCAGTCGCATAGCTGAGCTGCGTGCAGGTGCACCAAACAGAGCTTTGCATTCCAAAAGAAAGCACTGCACGTTGTGCGTTTAATTCAACCACCAGCGTCTTGTTACATTAGGATCAGATGGCAATGTGGCTTTAATGATGCAACAACTGTAGATGTTGGATTTCCTGCAGCTCTCGGACAGGTGCGCTCTCTCTCTCCTCCATCCTGTCAGGAGAGGAACTAAACGGTCCGGGTCACACCGAAGTGGAGGCCCCTAGCCGCTCTGTATCCAAGACAACAGATTTTGAGAATATCTGATGAAGTCACTCCGGCAGATTTCAATATTTTATCAGCACAGCCGGAGGCACGCAGAAAATAACCCCAACAACATGAGCGAGAGAGCGCGTGAAGCCTGTGAAGGTTCGCTGAAAGAGAAAGACGCTTTTGGGTCGAACCAGAGATGAAACTTTGCTGTTCGTGCCCCCCCCCCCACAGCAACAGGCTGTCTGAGCTTACGGCACCTCTTCATCACTGTTGTGGGAAACCATAGAAAGAGCAGCATGGGGGAGCAAATTATGAATCAGGCTTTTACCTTTTTTTTGTTTTGTTTTTTCAACTGGAACAACCCAAATTGCTCTCTGTGGTGAGAGCAGTTGAAGCTTCCTCATTACTGAATTAGATAATGCATTATGCAGATACTACCTCAGACTCATTTCTCCTTCAGATTACCTCATCTCTCCATCTGTGCCCCTTTCGTTTCTGTGCTCTCGCCTCCCTGCATGCCGCTCCATCTCTGCTCCGTCCTCTTCCTCACTCCTATGAACTCTTTTCCTTTGTATTGTAACACACTGTTAATAAACACTTGGTCGCGATTTGAGCGGGCTTGGGGGTCCACAAGAGGATGCTCTGATTTGTTTCGAGGTGATTAAACTGTGTGAAATAGTTTGTTTTGATGCATTTCTTGTCAGCGATTCCGCTTCAGACACCCGATCGCAGTTTCATGCGCGCTCGCGAACAGACCGCTGGATTTTCATTCAGCAAAAATGGCACGGTGAGACAACAACGTAAATAAAACACACAGAAGCCAGCGTGGCCTCTTCTCAAACCTGTCAACCTTCAATCAGACAAAGTGCTTCTACACAGCAAATACGTGACAATCTTTGACGTGATGGTACTTTACAAATGCCACGACAACTGAATACATTCTAGGAGAAACAAATACGCATGCAAAGTCACACAGGATGTGGTTAATAGTGAAATCACGTCTGTTCACACACACACAAACGTGCAGACACACAAAGCTCTGGTTTACAGAAGCTCACACACACACACACACAGACATACACAGACACGCACACGTGCACCCAAACAAACATGCAGAGTGTCCAACCTGTTGGGATGTGGTTGAGCGCTGATGTCTTCAGGACCTCGAGCGGCTGCTCCTTTCCCAGGATTCCCTCTGTGGGGGAGAGAGAACATTCCGCTTCAAATATGGTCCGCAACATTGAGGCGAGCTTCCAGCGACAAACCTGCTAATCGAGCAGTTCAAAAAAAAAAAAAAAACACAGTGCGAGCGAGCGGGCTTCAGGTCATCTGCACAGCGGCCAGCGCATGCCGCGGCGCCGCTACCGACACCCGAGCTTGCTCCATGACTGGTGAGAGAGCGAGCGGCGGATGTTCGGAGGTGCTCGGCTGCAGAGGTGCTCCGAAACAATCTTGGGGACACAGAGGGGAGCAGGGTTCGCCCGTTCGCGTGTGCTTGTGTGTGAGTTCGGCGTGTGAGAGGAGTGAGTTGGGGCTCGACTGATACTGCCTGTGCTCAGCATAGCAAATGTGGCTGGCAGCAGCAGCGGCAGAGAGGGATGGGATTGGGGGGGGGGGGAGCGATGGAGAGGAGGAGAGGGAGGGAGAGAGGTAAAAATAGCTCACCCTTTTGTGTGTAACAGCACATGCAGGAGCACGCACACACAACGCACACTCATGCAGACACAAAGACACTCCTCTACTGTGCATGCATGCGCCTGTGTGTGTGTACGCACATGCGTCCGCGTGTGTGTGCGTGTGTGTGTGTAGGCTGTAATTATAGTGGCAACATGAAAAGGCTTTTGTAGCTGCCGAGCCCTGGGAAGACATGGCTATAAAAAGCAGAGCCACGGAGAGGGGTGGTGGAGGAGGAGGAGGAGAAGGAGGATGCATCAGGGGATGGGGGGGAAAGAGGTAAGGAGGGGAGAGAGGACAGGGAAGCAGGGAGGATGAGGCGATGGAAAGATGGAGGAAAAACAACGAAACGGCAAAAAAAAAAAAAAGGGAGGAAAGGATGGAATTGGCATGCACCGCGACTACGCGCAAACCTGCGACTACGGCTGCTGCTGCATCCATCCTCTGTATGTGTGTATGTATTTTTAGTAAACACAAGCACCTGATCCATATATACATCCAGAGAACAAGGCTTAAAACCATCTGAGGTGCACAAACATGCAATTATTCCTTTGGACGTGAGATGAAAACCCATGTAAAACCCCCTCGGAGGAATAAAAAGGGAGGAAACAGGCAAGCGTCTCACTGTGCATGATCTATTTCTGGAATTCTCTCCGGACCAGACTGGCAAATACATACAGACGCGCACTCTTAATTAGCCATGAAGCTGGAGGACGCATTTTGCGCTGATTATGTATGTGCATTCGTCTCGCACCACCTTGCATGAATGGCTGCGCCCCACCGATGCACCAGACCCCGCGAGGGCTTGGGTGTGGACTTGAGCGTCACGTTTGGTCCTGTTGAAACAGATCGCAACATATACATGGGTTCATTTGACTAAAACGACCTCGCCGGCAGACGCCAGATAACGACGTGAAAGGCGGTGACATTCAAATTCAAACTTCTGCGGTCTCGTGCAGCTGCACGGCGTGTGACTTTATGTAAAAAGTGAGGAAATATTACAAGGTGGTCAAGCCTCCTCTCCAAAAACAAACCCGTCCGCATCAGCGATAGCTGATATCCCCTGACGAGCCTATTCAAATGACACATACGCTGCTGCATTTTGCAATGGAAATGAGGTGCATCTGCGTGTGCATGACACCTGTGGCTTGCAGTAATTCTACGCCTGTTTCTGCACAAATTGCTGGTAGGAGCTTTACATCTCTGACTTAAGTATGGGGAATTAGGGAGATGCATGTCGCTGTCTGTGGTTAGTTAGACAAAGCGTATAAGCTTTCTGCCCAAACCGCACAGTTGATACCTGACACTCACGTGGAGGAGGGCGCATAGGTGTGTGTAGGAACATCAAAGCAGGAGCTTGGGACACACAAGAAGGGGGGGTGGGGTGGTCAGCGTAATGAAGCAACAACCCGCCAAAGCAGTGCCCTATACCTTGGCAACAGGGTCCATCAATCTTAAATGTAGCCTAGTTACACAGCAGCCCCCCCACCCCACCCGTAGCTCCTTCATATCTTCCTTTCTCTCTTCTCTTCTCTCCATCCTTCTATCTTTTTGGTCCCACTGGGTAAGCATCAGGAGACGGGGAGCTATAAATAGCCTCCGCTACCCCCGGGCAGAGAGTCAGTCAACTCAAGTTAGTGCAGCTACTGCTCATCAAAAACATGTATGTTGTGACTGGCGCTATAAACAGGGAGAGATGCAGGAGTAACGAGCTGACCAAACGGTGGAGGGCTCCGTCCGCCGCGCTGCTGCTAAGAGAGACAAGAGGCAAACTTGACCCGGTCTTGGCAGTGACAACATACTGTATGTTGACAGAGGCCTTTGTTATGTAGGAGAAATGAGAATGAGACGTCTGTCTGTGCCACTGTGGCGTTTACAAAGCGGGACGGTGACAGAGAAAGAGAGGAAGGATGCTCCAGCCTCATTACATTCAGCGCACTTCCGTTCTGGCTGCTTCGTCCAGGGTGACTCCAGCGAGCAAGGTGAACCAGACAGGAACAATACGATTAATCAAACACGCCTCTCCTTGAAGAGCCTTTTCCTCAGGGTCGCAAATTTGCTTCCCGAGGGCACCGGCTGACGTCACGGGCTCCGATAAAAACAGAATGGGTGACCCCTGCGTGAGCCTCGGCCAATTTGCGTCCCGTGAACAAGTCGGAAACAACCATCTGACCCTCGCTTCGTGCTGGTGGAGTCGGAAAAATACAGCGGTAGCGCAATTTGCTGTGGCGTCTCGGTGCTTCTTTGTGCTTCTCTGTGAATATAAACATCTGACAAAAAAAATATGAAATTAGTTGGAAATTGGTAATTACGCTGCGGGTGTGTGCTTAATGTTCAAAAACGCATTACAGTCATTAGGTGGGCTTCAATAAGGAGACCTAAAAGACTAAAACTAAAGCGATTGTGTAACAAGAAAGGCACCGATGAAGGAATGGGGGGAAACAGTTTTGCACTGTAACCACTGACACCAATGCAAACCCATAAGGGTTTATATGCCATTTATTAGCGCAGTAGTAACAGTGTGAAACTTCCATTCAAAGAGCAGCGCATTTAGGAGCAGATGCTTGTGTTGAAGACTAACCGGTTTGCTTGAATAAAAGCAAATAACTTTGAACAATTGGATTTCTACGGCTGTCCAAATTGCATCTTGAATATTTGAAGAAATCATCTTCAATATGTGCATGCTTGAATTCACCGTGCACCACAGGCATACAATGCCAAACATTCAATAGAGTTGGGGCAACGGGCATCTCGCCACTGCACATAATTGTACAAGAACGGTCCAATAAATTGGCCCTTTCAGCCTCCCTGTTTCAATTGTGGCGTAGGATCCACAAAGTTACATAATGACTTTGCCACTGCTTTTGACTATGATCTCAATTATGAGCGTGCCAAACGTGTATTAAACGTGAGATCGAAACTCGATGACCTGGGTGGAACCGAGGCAGCTGCTGCGTTGCTGCTTGTTGTAGTCACTGAATTTTATGATGTTTGAAAGAGCAGCAATCTGGAGCCTGTGCCGTGTTTACCGATCAGTGCTATGCTTCATCAGACAGGGCCCTCTCAGAGGTACCTGTACTGGAGTAGGTGCTTCATTTCCACAAAAAAAAAAAAAAAAAAACATCCTAGATGGGAAGTTCCAGTGGCAATATACCACCCAATTGCTCCTGAGGTGGAAATCAATGCTTGGGCTCAGGTACACTTCTAAAAATCACAGTCAGGTGAGCATGCTTTGTCACAAAGAATCCACACGTGCCAGTTAAAAATGCATGTAACTCTCCTGCAAGAGAGCTATCAGCTCAGAGTATAAAAGCAGGCATTTTGATGGTGGGGGGGCTCATTAATGCATGTGGCATTGGTAACCTTCAAATCTGTGAAGGCACCATTAATGCTAAATTATATATATGTGAGCAACAGGTGCTTTTTTTTACAGAAGGGCCTGAATTTTTTCAGCAAGACAACGCCAAACCACATTCTGCCTGTATTCCAACAGCATGGCTCTGTAGTAAAGGAGGCTAGTTCACACCAACATATATACTAAATCTACTATGCAGTGATGCAAAACGGCACAAAGAGAGTTGCACTCAAGTTTGCAAAAAATTCAATTAACGCCGCCCAGTCAACTGGGATTCTCCAGATGCCACTGACAACCAGAACGAGAGGACAAACTTTTTGACACCCTTTTGTGGGCAGCTGGAACTGTACCAGCTTTCAGCTTTGCATTTATGGAGAGAGAGAGAAAAGAAAGGGCTCAGATAAAAGGGAGAGAAATTGTTGGACTTCACGTTAAGCTGTGAAAAGATGTTAAAACTATGTAACTTCATTCCAGCTATAGATAAGTATGTCGTACTTGTCGCTGTACGTGGGTTTTCAAGGCGACCGCTTTCATCGCCGGGTGAGAATTTACTCCACGTATGGCATGGGTTTGAAATTGGCCTGCACAGAGTCCGCACCTGCCACCCTATGAAAAAAAGTATTATTAAAAGAAAAGCATGACAAAAAAGAGGCCCTGTGCTACCGCAGGGAAGCGCGAGTGAGAAAACACCGTTCTCTTCGGTTCCCAGACGCTTGCAGGGTTTTGTTAAAACAGAAGGTGATGAAACACAATGAGAAACCGGTCCAAACATTTTGGACAGGGGCATGTGTTGCTACATATTTTCTCAGAAAACAGTAACGTTTCTCGGTTTTCAACATTTCGCTTTTCCAGCTATTTTAGTTAAATATAAGGTTGCAAACCGTTGGATTCCATTTTTATTTACATCTGACACGCTGTCCCGACTCTTTTGGAAACGGGGTAGATAGCCGAACAGGCGACCGCGGCCTGTGAGCGTTGTCACAAACAGCTACACTGTGGGGGTCACTCGCTGGACCGTGCTGTTATTTATTTATTCATTTAATGACACAAAAAGCAGATATTGTGCCAAAGTATTCAACTGACAGCGATCTTCTGCCCATTTTTCACAAACTCTTCTTAATGGGCATCCATGCTGGTTGCTAGGAGATTTGTGATGCAACCATAAAGACTTGCTCGCTGGGCCTTACAACAGCAAACACCCACAGTATGAGAGCTCACAGTTGCTCTGCACCTACTCTGCATACGCACCAAAGGGAGCGCTGTTTAACTTTTTTGTGTTTTTTTTTTCTTTTTTATCTCAACTCTTTCGAGCGTTCGTGTGTTTTGGGCTCCAACAACGATGATACTTCGATCCTCTTGCGTAACAGTAGTATTTCCTTGATGCCCTGGCCAGACAACCATGCTTCATGTCAAGCACTGTGGAGCACCATGTCAAAAGCCACAAGGATTGGGCTCCCAGGCAGCAGTGTAAACCGTAATTGCCGCTGACAGCTTGTTGGCAGAACACAGTGTATCCCGTTTCTCGGCTGGGACTAGACAAAAGACGCGGGGACAAAAGATGCGTCCCATTCCTTTCATTAGCTCATGTTCACTCTCCGCTGTCTTTGTCCTGCTACCAATTAAAAACAGAGCTTTTCTCATGTACTGAGACATCATCCTGCATAAATACTATATTTAGGCGTTGTTTTTGGGGGGGTGAGGCATGGGTGAAGCAGGATGCTGCTGCACTTCACTGGTGTGAGGACAAAGTGAAGCTTCTGCATATAGGGGAGTCAGCCGTTGCACAAGAGACCCCCTGGGTTTGTTCTGGGATGGACTCTCATGTTCAGCCAAGTTGGTGGCGCATGGGAGGACGGCACCGACAAGACCGTCTGGCTGGCAGCAGCCTCATCTGTGTTCACCAGGTTCAGCAAGGGAGAGAGGGTGCGGCATTGTGGGAACACGCCGCTGAAGTGCATTTTGCAATCTGCCACAATTTCGTAATTGGGTTTTGGAAGGGAGAAACAACATGTCAGCACAAGTGGACGGCAGGCAAACGTGACAATAAGGCTTGAAATTACCCTCGATGAGGCTCATGCACCTCGCACAATGACCGCCCGCACAAAAGGGGCTGCGGTCGTGTCACGCATGCACTTGTCCCGTGCTCCCGTTTTTAGCCGGGCGACACACGGCAACAAAGCTGCTCCATCACGGCGAGGAGGATCAACACGGGAGACCAAAAATAATGATCGTTTGTTCGCCACGCATGCACGTGCACATATCTTGTGTGTGTGCGCTTCTAAAAATAGACTCAGGGATAAGCCGGGCCCTCTTTATTGCAGTGAAAGCTTTTAACCCTTTCACCTCTGGATTTGAGCAGTGATTGCATGCATTTGGAGAAGAGGCTGAAAAGAGGTCAGTGAAAGTAAGGGGGTAAACTAGAGTCAGAAAATGTAAATTTAATACATGAAACCACCTCTGAACTTTGCTCAACTGCTGCAAGTAGCTTTTATTTTATTTTAAACTCCTGATACGTGCTTCCTCTTTCTCAGCAGTTGCATACAGTATAGCCCAGGGAAACTATAGCGGTGGCAGTTCTAGTGAACCAGTAAGGAAACATGTGTCATACTTCTGCGCGCTTCACTTTCCTCGGTTTCTCTTGCAGCAGGAAGGAAAGGGGCTTCTTATTCAGCTTTTTCCATTTACTAGTTAGGACGAGCCGCCAAACTTCCAGTCCCAACCCTGTTCCTTAAATCTCCGTGCTGCTGCTTCCCTGATAATAGTATCTGGCAGGTGTAATAAAACGCAAATCCATAATATAGACGTATAGCCTTCCAGAGATCTGTGTGCACGCTGCACCGCAGCGTTTGTCAAAGGCAAGGGTAAAGACCCAAAAGTGGCTCACAGGAGGCAAAAAATTATCCTGGAGAGATTAACAGACGAAGCAGCAAGCTGTCAAAAAAAAAAAAAAAAGAGAGAGAGAGAGAAAGAAAAAAGCTTTAATTTTTAAGTAAAAATGAAAGGTAATAAATCACCTTTCTGGCCCTGCCATGTACGATAAGGCAAACTACAAGACTGTCAGTGGCAGGGTGACAGTGTGGGAGCCTGAGTTTTTTATTAAAGCCTGCCTTAATAAACTTGCAAAATTAGTTTTTGGTCACGACAACAATTACCTAGAAAGTATGAGATTGCCTCTGGGATTTATTTTTCAGCACTTTAAACAGGGGTGAGAGGAGAAGCAGCGACAACACAGGTCACAATGATGAGGACGCAAGCGTCTGATGGACCCCTGGGAAGGTGAAAACTGTACTTGTGCATGGATACACACTTGCACTATACAGTAAGTTACAGTGCAGGTCTCGTGAGTCAGATTTACCACAACCAGCGAGGGGGGGAGACCCTACACCATGGGTATAGCCATGTGCGTGTCTGTAGTATGCTTTACGTCAGCAGCAGTCCCACAGCATACCTGCTAAAATTCCCCGCTGATCAGATAAGGTGATAGTAAACACACAAAGAGGATCTGGAGCAGAACTATTACACTAACGGTGGCGGTGTTGGAGCGTTGTGAAAATCACTGCATTTCTAGGCCTACATTTCAAAGTCCCTATGTTTGAATATTAATATATATCAACTCCCATTTGTTCTCATTAACCTGCTGCCTTTCACTTATTAAAGCACAGAAAGGATAACTCACTTCTAAATGGATTAGATACCCACTGCACTCGTGGTGTCACAGCTTCACATTCAGTTTCACAACCACTGTTGTGAATCTGCAAAAAATACCAACAATAACACAGTTTGACATAGTAAAAATTTAAAGAAACCGGATAAGTGGAGGATTAAAGAAGTGGCAGGCTTAAAAACGTATGTACAGGAAATGAAGAGCATCTGAAAGTCATGCCATTAAGAAGTGGGAAAGAAATTTGAGGAAGTGGAAGACAGAAGAAGTAGTACCAGGTCTACAAAACTATCTACAGCAGATGAACAGTCATTAAGAAATAGGAATAAATCCAGCAAAGACCTGACACATGACATGAGAGGTACATCTGGACCTTCAGCTGATCTACTGTTCACTGAAGCCTCATCGGAAAATATCTCAGTGAAAAGGTGGCTGCCAATAAGCCATTCTTAAGGAAGGGAAACAGGGAGAAAAGGCTGAGGTATGCCACATTACACAAGAACTAGACTGAAAAATCAGTGGCAACAGGCCTGATGGAGGGATGAATCCAAATTAATGTCAATATGTGTCTACAGCCATCTGCAAAACACAGTGGAGGCTCTGTGATGGTTTGTGGCTGCACTTCAGCCAGTGGTGTTGGAGATCTTCTCAGAATTGATGGACTTATGATAATTACCATCGGATTTTGATCCAGCATGCAATACCATCTGTTTGGCAATGGCTTCATTTTTCAGCATGACAATGATCCCTAACACCCTACCAATGCAGTAAAAGTATACCTGGATAGAACAACACACAGTGGAACACTATCAGTCATGGATTGGCCTCCCCAGAGCCCGGACCTCAACTTTACTGACGCAGTGTTGGATCATCATGACAGAGAACAGAACAAAAGACAGAAACATCCAAAGAAGAGCTTTGAAGGTCCTTCAAGAAGCCTGGAGAACTATTCCTGAAGACGACTTAAAGAAATGAGAAGAAAGCTGTCTCAGAGTTCAGACTGTGCTGAAGAATAAAGGTGATCACACCAAATATTGGCTTTCAAGCTCATTAGAATCACACAAACTCTGTATTTCCATGTATGTTTGCACATGTTTCAATAAATCACTGCAACTATTTCCCATTTTGCTAGCAAAATCTAAAGAAATTAATAAAACTGCAACAGATTAGTTAACCTCCTTAAGCTCTGCCACGATACAAACTCAACATTTCATGCAATTACTTAAAATTAAAAGTCAAAGTATTTCAGAAGACAGAGGCCCATCACTTCTTAACAGGGCTTTTATTATGAAATGTTTACTTGCAATCTAAAACAGCTGCCCTGAGTCTGTTTGTGTTGAACACTACCTCCACAGGAATTATGGCAAAAAATTGGATCTATAGATGTTCTTGTAGAGTTTGAAAAACATTTAAAGCAAACTGAACTAAACATTATGGAGCCTACATAATTTCTGGTAAACTCTTAGTAATTCAGTAAACACAGAAGCTGAACAGAAACATGACTGATCTATAAAGAGCTGGCCATTAGCAGAGTAGCACTTACTGCCACCTCCGCTCTTGGCTTCAGCGGAATTCACATGATTTGATGCAGTTATGCTACTCAGATATTAAAATGTATTAAATTATAGATTTATTAATTTTTCAAGTTCGAAAGTTCAAACGAACAGGAGGGCCAAGAGAAAATTAGATTATCGAGTTGTTTCTTCTTCCTTGCCCTCAAAATTGTCTGGAAGGCAGAAGGCAGTACTGCATGTAAAAATGGCTTTAAATCTAATATGAGGTCTGTAAGCTAAAACTAATGCAATGTAATACAGTCTTGCAATAAATCCTACTTTTGTGGAGGTTATAATGTTCCCCTTCTCTCAAAAAATGCTTTAGAGATGCTGAGTCAACTTTATGATCATGACAAATGATGTCGTTTGCGGTGCTATTGAACTGCACATTATTATGCAGAGAAACACTTGCATCTCTGCTGCCCAGATGGCAAAACTTTTGATCTTTCTCCCTTTCTGATACAGTAACACACCACCAGAAAACAGTGTCTTGAAAACACGTGGCCATACAAGTCAGCACATACTGTATATCTTCATTTAAGGTGCTAGTTCATGGTTCCATATGCTGAAAATGCATTTTCAATGGATTTTGGTGATTTTTATCCATCCATCCATCCATTTTCGGCTGCCCAGATCACCTCAACTGGCTCCTTTTGACGTGGAGCAATCATAGACAGAGGCCCTGGTTGCAGCAGATGGCTGCCCCTCCCCTCTTAAAAAAGGGAGTTTTCCTTCCCACTGTCGCCAAGTGCTTGCTCATAAGGGTTTGTTTTGATTGTTGAGTTTTCTCTGTAATTGTTGTATGATCTTTCCCTTACGATATAAAGCACCTTGAGGTGACTGTTTGTTGTGATTTGGCGATATATAAACAAAACTGAATTGAATTTAACTGGTTTGTGAAGTCCCGTTATGGAAACTAAAGCTGAGTGTTTTTGCCATCTGCATGTGACAAGCAAGGTGTAGATCTGGCTCCTTTTCTGATATCCGTTGACTGGCTAGCGATAGAGCCCGATATTATGGGCCGATACTTAGTTATTTGCCGCTATATTGGTATCAGCAAATGATTTTCATTTACTGGCCAGTACATTGAAATTTAAAAAAAAATAAGAGACAGGAGAAACACCCTTCAGCCATGTTATGAGTATTGATGTTGCATAGTTTGTCCACCAGAGGCCACTCTGCAACTTCCCTGTAGGCAACAGACAGAATGCAACAAATGCGCCAACAGTGGCCGATATATCTGTTTGTTAAATCACAAAGTATTGGTCTTAAAAATCCTATCTCGATCGGCCTCTAGCTAATGACTTGTAACAAGTCAATGAGCAAATGTTGGATAAGCCTCCTTTCTGACTCATAGAATCACCAAAATTTACTAAATGACTTTCATGTTTTATTTAATATCACTTCAAATTAGTAACTGAACTCATGAAGTCATCAGGAAAGTGTGGACTCTTTCCCACAGACTTCTGCACAACTGGATGTCTTTTTGCAACCAGAGAAGTCGCCCCCTGCTGGCTGTTAAAAAGAATACACGTGGACGGCGAGTCCATATTTTTGGCTAGCCGGGAGCCAGACAAATGTTACAACTTAATGTTGTTTTACCTGCTCAGCAAATAATCAATCCGCTTATGTCCACTGAATCCAAATGATGGCAGGCTATTTTTTTCTGTTTATGAGCAACATAAATCATATTTTATCACTGGTATAAGCTGTAAAATGGGAAATAAACTCCATGCTGTCGCTCTAATAACTCACTGTGTGTTCAAAAATGCACCGAGGCCAACAGAGGTCTGCTGTTTTAGCGGATTAATTAGGTGCAGCATGAAATTGCTGCTAGAAATTCTCTGCTGCTGCTATCTTCATGCCTGGATGCCGTGAAGTGGCTCATGTTGATGTGACACGTTTTACTGCAATCAAAACCTGCAAAAAAATCTAATAATGGAACTATATGTATTGACTGAACCCTTTCTTTCAAAAACATAATAAAGATGATGATGCCTGAAGAAATAAATTTAGCTTTACCCCATGAAATTTAAATTTTTGGTCCACATTTGAAATTGGCCCCATTTATTTTGGACTTTATCACAACTGCAAGCAGAAGTCTAGAGAGTAGGAGATCTGGCATTACCTACAGTCACTTGCAGACCACTTCCTGAAAGGTTCATAGGGTTATAAGCATGTTATAAACTTGAAATAAACATTCTGGAGGATGCAAGAGTTCTATTAACTTGTTATAAACTGTTTTGAGGGGACTTTTAACCATGACAGCTGCTTATTTAAAGCTGGTGAGCAGTATTTGTGTGAAGAAAAAGGGCCAAGTAAATTGCATGCAATTAAGCAATAATATCTGACAGGACTGACTAGACTCTTAAATCACTTCTATTCCCTGTTCATCTGCATCCATAAATTGTTTTTTTTTTTAATGCAAACTCAGTATGACTAGTTAGTCTGAGACATAAATCTGTGTATGTGTGAGACCTCGAGAGAATTATCTAATCTTGGGTACCAGCCCAAGCAATGTAATCTTCTGACCCTCCTCATTAGCGTTTATTTTAAATTATGTTATTTTCCTGGCTGATTTGTGGCATTTTCCAGGCTGTGTAAACCTCGAAACGGGCGCTTGTAACCTAGATACCGCTGAGCCTTCGAGGAAAGGAGCACTGTGTCAAGTTCACCAGTTCGGAGCCATAAAAGGCGCTCACGCCCACACAGACCCTGCAAAATAAAGCAGTAAAAAAAATCTAATCTGAACACAGTTTATGTTCGGCTGTCGACGTGCTTTTGATAGCGTTCGCGGAACGTGTTAATTTTTAATTTTTTTTTTTTTTTGCATGCAACAATATAAAGTTCAAACTTCTCATTCACAAAATAACACCTGGCACTTACTAAGTAACCATTCAGTGGCCTGAGTGCACGCGCGTGCGCGTGTGTGTATATGTGTGTGTGCAGTGACTCATTTGCAGGCCCAGTGGTAAACAATGCAGGCTTTCCTGGAAAGCCGGCGTGATTCTGACTAAGATGAAAACAAATCATTGCCAGCGAGTGGCATCACCTTCCCTCTTCAGTGAGGCACCGTAACACCTGAGGAGGCTGGCTGCTCTTTTTTTTTAAAAAAAATCTTCTTTTTCACTCCCGGCTCATCCTGCTCGCATCAATTTCACAATCAACCCTCTCTCTCTCTCTCTCTCGCTCTCTGTGCACTCTCAACCAACCAGCTTTGACCCTTCAACAGTAGAAATCAAAGACTTTAGGTAACATCAATCAGCGAAAGCGGATTTAAAGTCAGTGTAATGGTTTTGGGAGCCTGTACATGCCACGGATTTGGCCTCAGCTGTTTTTTTTATTGCAAATACTTTTAATAAAGGGTGTATTTTTCATTCTGGGGTAGTCATTTGCTATTACTTTGACATCCCCCCCCCTTTTCTTTAATTGCACATGCAAAAGGTTGATGGATTACAGGAACATGCATGCATCTTTTTCTTTGTTTAAGAAGGGGAGAAGGGGATGACATGCACCTATGGAACGGAATGATACAAACCTGGGGCTTGCAAGGCTGTCACACCCTAACTGCTTTTTCCTTTTTACTTTTCATCCGTCTCTCTGTTACGAGAAGACTCTGGTTTTTGGTTTCGTCCTTTGTTTATCTGACGTGCGCGGTTTACGGGGGCCTCTTCTTTTATCTATATAGCCCAGATTGTTACCGGGAACTGATAAGGGCGCTTGCCGAGCGACCACAGCCTCATGGGAAAGAACCCAACACCTGCCGAGGACCTGACTCTCTAACTGTCATGCTAACGCCTTGAATCTGCGTGGGTGCTGCAGGATGCTCAAGTTATACCGAACACACTGCGCTCCGAACAACTATCGATCCCGAGTGTGACATTTGGAGAAACCGCCCCGTTTAACACCACATGGCTGCCCATGTTAGCTCACCGCTGAGCACGAGTGTAAAATAAATGTCGCCAGCTAATGTGCTAAAGCTCTTGGCACACAAAGCAATCACTCCTGTGCAAACACTCCAGCCTGTTTGCTGATATCTGTGCAAAAAAAAACAACAAAAAAAAAAAAAACAGGCCTTATCAGGGCTGACCCCTTTTTTTTTTTGTTCTGGGAAATCCAAGCCCGACAAAGCGTTTTATATTTCACTTTTCTGGGAAGAGATTTGTGGTAAATGATATTTAATCTAAAAAATCCCGCTGCTGCTTTAATAAAGAAAATGAGTAAGTCCTGGATCAAAAAACATGCTTGCTAGTAAGCTCATTTACAGATTACAAAAATGGCATATAAGCAGGCACGCACGCAAACACTCGCCAGAGCCGCTGCACGAGGGCACTCAAACACATACACAAACACACGCGCGCTCCCTCCAAAGCTTTTGCTTAGGGGGCTGGTGGATGATTGGAAATAAGTGCAGAGCAGAAGAAAGTTGGCAGCTTCGGCTCACACTGTGAACACAAGAGCACAACAAAGCCGTGGATCTGAAAGTCTTATTGTTCACCTCGAGAACAGAGCCGCTGTTGTTTAATTGCGCTCAAAATAAAACTAATTCGCTTTTAACAGTGATAGGAGCAGACAGTCGCGACGCATCTTGAAGCCTTCTCTCTTGCATGTGCTTCTCAAAAGAATAATTATTAACAGAGAGAGATCTCGGAAGAAATTCCTCACTCTGTAAATATCACTGTCGCACACATTTCCACGAAAAAAAAAAAAAAAAAAAAAAAAAGCCTGGCAAGCGCCACAAGGTCAACGCCTTGCCCATTTTTCGCATTCCTTCAAATGTCTCCTGGCTGCCTCTCTCCCGTCTCTCTCTTTGCACCAACATCCAACAAGTGTGTCTCGAAGCTGTCACTCAAATAAGACAAGCAACACCTCAAATTGACGCCCACACTTGGCAGCACTCTGAGGACCGGGATCACCTCCTCTGAAGGCTTTCCGCGAGCAAACAAGACAGCGAGAAACAGCCGCTGCAGGTATGAATCGTATCTCTGGGTCTCGCACAAAGAATCGCAGCTATTTTTGCTTCAGCGAGGGGTGAGCTAACAAGGGCATCCCTGTACGCGCTTCCAGTGGGAAGCAAGCTGCGGATGTGAGAGGTAGCGGAGGGCAGGGTGGGAAATTAAAAACGGTTGCATTTCATATTGTGACAGGAGCCGGTTAGTTTGTCTTTTCTATCAGCTGCTGCTGCTGCTGCTGCTGCTGCTGCTGGTGCTGGGCCTGTCCAGAACTGAGTGAAGTTTCCTGCCTTGGCTCTGGCTCACAGCTGGGCATTGATTCAATATCACTATTCGTCTCATTCTAACATAATCGCACCGAGATCAAATAATGACAGCAGTATTATTTCAGAGATTTCTGGAGCAAAAGGAGAAATTATCGATCGCAAAAAGCCTTTTGTTTGTTTACCGAGGGGGATTTCTGCTGATATTTGTCATCAAGTTCAGCTGCTCGCTAAGCAGAGGGGTCTAATGAAAGAGATTTCCGGAAGTGAATCCACACTGCGAGTTAATAGTGAGGACATTGCAGCCTCCGCTCGTTCGATCTTTTTTTTTTTTTTTTTAAATCGGTGTCTTGTAAGTCTCCTAAGTGCAATACTAAATCAGCGGATTACCCCTTTAAAACATTTCTAAAGCGTAACGATGTAAACCGCTGCATTTAACTCCATTAAAGTCCATTCACAGCCTTAACTTAAGCTATCATAACTCGATTTCAAATTCTTACTTACCACTTTTAAAGCATTAAAAGACATTGCCCCAAATTACATTAAGGCCACGTTAACCCTTTAGGCGCCAGGGCACTCACTTACAGTGCCGTGCAAAAGTCTTGAGCCACCCCTCATTTCCTTATATTCTGGGAAACGGGAAATAGGTGCAGCAATTTATTGGAACGCGTGCAGCCGCACATGGAAATTGCTTTATTCCTTTATTCCAGCTTTCTTCTCGTTTCTTTAAGCAGCCTTCAGGAATAGTTCTCCAGGTCTTCTTGAAGGACATTCAAAGCTCTTTGTTCTACAGACACTCACTGTTGTTCCTCCTCTGTGCATACTGACGACGGTTTGAACTAAAACTTATAAACTTGGACTCATCACTCCATCAGACCTGTTGCCACTGATTTTCAATGCAGTTCCTGTGTAGTGTGGCATGCCTCAGCCTTTTCTCCCTGTTTCCCTTCCTTAATGGCTTCTCGACAGCCATCCTTCCACTGAGACCATTTCTGATGAGGCTCCAGTGAGCGGCAGGTTTTTGCTGGATTTTTTCCCCCATTTCTTAATGGCACGGTTTTCAGATACTGTTCATTTGCTGTACATAGGTTTTTAAGCCTGCCACTTCTTCTTTAATCCTCCACTTGTCCAGTTTCTTTAAAAATTTTAAGGACACACTGCACACTATGCTGAGATATGCCAAGTTTTCAGCTAATAGCACTTTGGCAATCACCTTGTTGGTGGAAAAATACTATTTTATGCCCGTCAAGCTGTAATCTTTGGCATTTTTTGTTGTTGATTCATCCAAATAAATGGGGAAAATTATGTGTTTTACAGCAGTCCTTAAAGATATCATTTAAAATTGCAAAGTTGTCTCTTATGTGTAGACACAACTCTGGCTCATCCCTTGAGTTCCTCTGAAAGTGGTCAGGTACGAGGACTGAACTGAACTGGAGCCGATCCCAGCTGTCATAGGGCGGGAGGCAGGGTACACCCTGTACAGGTCACCAGGCCAACACAGAGACAGACAACCATTCACACCTATGGGCAATTTAGAATCACCAATTAACCTAACCCCCGTAGCTGCATGTCTTTGGACTGTGGCAGGAAAGCGGAGTACCCGGAGAAAACCCACGCAAACACGGGGAGAACATGCAACCTCCACACAGAAAGGCCCGGACCAAGGTGGATTCGAACCCCGACCTTCTACCCACAGTGCTAATCATCAAGCCACCGTGCTAAAATGGCAACATCTTTATTCTTTCTGTAACTCTCTCTAAAAGACAGCGGGTTAGGGCGTCCGGCTTCCTTTTGATCTTTTTATTTTTTTATTGATGTCCTGCGGTTGTTTTCATGAACTTTGCTTTTGATGCTTTCCATCTTGTTAGACCAATGCTATTATTATCTAATTCTATTTTAAAGCTTTTAAAGTCACTCTTATTCACTCTCTGAAACTGCTCGGTCATCTTCAAACAAAATACGGAATTGAAACTTCTCCACTGCGCAATTAATCAAAAACAAATAAAAGCGGACTTTTAAAAAGGGTCAGAGCCCCACATGTAATTAATGTATTTAGTGAATATTAGCTGACACTTTTATCTTTCTTTTGACGCTTCCACCGCACATTATGATGCATTTCTCATCATTTAACGTGCCACCAAGCATATATTAGTAGTTAATAACGCCAAAATCATTGCTCAGGATTAGCGGTTTATTAATTTTGTCAGCTCTGTAGATGATGAGTTAATGTCTGGAGGTAACAGAACAGGCTGTCTAACTACTGAGCTGCTCTAACCTGAGGTTATAATGTGACCTGTCTGGGTGGGCTATATGCAACTCAAACAGCACGCACATGCAAGGCCAAATATCCCCTCTGCCCTCTGTGATGTGTTCACATGTGCCAGCGGTGGAGATGTTGGAGGACTGAGGGTGCCGACTGAGGGCGCCGGCTGAGGCTGCAGCTCGCTCGCATCCCCCGGGGCCCGGTGGTTGCCTCAGCTGTGGTATTTATACTGCACACACTCCCAGGTGTATAAAGTAAACACGGTCGACACCGTCAGGTACCGCACGGGCCGAGGCAGGAAGCTAACCTTTTTCATCTGCCAGCTGGTTACTAAATAATGTATCAACTCACGGAAACACAAGCCAAAGCTTCTAAACTGAGCTTGATTAGTCGTCAAAGAGGAAACGGAGCCTCTCTTAATGAGCCGATGTTATGGACGTTTTCTCTCGCCCCTCTGGAGCTCATTCATATTGAATCAAGCCCATTAACAGTAATAAGACCAGATTAAAATGTTTTATTGCGTTTTTAGCGAGCCGCGATCCGTCTCTGTTCATAATCAAAGCGTTTGCATACATCAATGCGGCAGATGTAGCGGCAGACAGATTTCCCTTAATGTGACTGCACTGAGGAGCTAGATTCTCATTAATCCGCACATGACAGGTAAAGATTTTCCTCAAAATTCCCAAAGTGTTTCAGCTGCATGGACGGTGTCGGGGAAAACGCCTCCAAAATCGCACCTACAGCCTGGCTTCCTGGCCCTTTTTAGGTCTCTAAAAGTGAGCTAAACATCGTTTTAACAGCATCCAGGACCACTATAAACAAAAGAAGATTATTTCCATCTGCAGTAGTTTGTATTCGGTGGTATGGAGGAGAACCAGGCATCGATAACAACAGATATGAGACTAAGCGGACAGTATGAAAGGAGCTGGGGTGGAGGTGGGTTGCAAAGCGGCTTGCAGGTGCAGTCACTGTAGGCAACGTAAAGCAACTTAAATAGCACTAAACATGCTGGATTACTGAAGCCATGTAGCTGACCTGTATACGTGCGTGAGTTAGCAGAAGGCGGCTGAGTGAACCCTCTAAATTTCTACCTGGTGCAAGACAAATAAAAAGTGTCAGACAAACGTCTTACCTTGGTGGCTGTGTGAAGTCATCGCTGCCAGGTTGGTCGAGTAGGTGTCCACGCAGAACGGCAAGCAAGCGCCCGGCTCCTTGTGTGTGTGTATTGCAGAATAGCTGTGTGTGTGTTTGTGTGTGTGTGTGTGTTCAAGTACAGATGTGATTTACAGGGTGGTGATCAGGAGGCTCTTAGCCTGCCAGAGCTGAGGGGGAGATAGGGGAGGGGAGTGCGTGTGTTTGAACGTGTGTTCAGGCTGATCCAACGCTGGGGACGGTCAAACAGGAAACAGGAAGCAGACGTCCAGCAGCGGGAGCAGCCAATCTCCATTAGCTTATTGATTTGGCAACTCCAACCAGAGCGGCAACTCGCTGTTTAGCACCGGTACCAACCTATGGGACAGGATGAAAAGGACTACGTCAGGACTGCGTCATACCAGCGCACAACTGAGGACAAAGAAGACAGAACCCAGCTGATACATTCGTTGGCCTATCGCAGATTGCTTCTGTGTGTATGTTGCTCAATATGCATCAGCATGAATCCTTTTTCTGCAGGAGGCTCTTCACATTGTTTGTACTCTCAGCACTGTGCACCACCAGTCAAGCACAGTCTTTACTACTTTAAACACATTACTAGAAAGTTAAGAAACATTTCCCCTACTGTCCCTTTTCAATATAACTCTGATATACTGTAGTTACATGTGCACTGTATATTTATAAAGCATATAAACCAATCCATCCGATCCAGTTATTAAAAAATGTAATGTTGATTGTAAGTGGTATGAACAGTAAAAAAAAAAAAAAAAAAAAAAGGCTGGACAGATGCATCCTTGAAATGCCTCACACGCGGTTATTTACAGTGCTGATCTTATAGTGACCCTGGTTTAGATGTGCCAACTGTTGACTGTGGTCTTGCATATCACTTACATTATAGACCTGATATAGTTTGGTCATCTATAATAGTTAATATAACTTTAGCAACATGTGTTTACGCAGTAAGAAGAAGCAATGAGTTAGCTGCGGCTAATACAGCATTTTATAGGTTTTCTTTTGACAAAAACGACAGATCGATACCCGACACGGCCACACGGGCTCAGATTAATCCTTCCTCATACTTGCGAATGAATCAATCAGTTGGTAAACTAATGGTTTCACTTCGAAAGCAGTCTTAATCAGAGTAAACAACTTTCGCAATACTAGAAAGCCTTTTGGCACCGGGTATACCTGACCCTAGACGAAATCCATCTTAACATGGATTTCCAAACACTTCCTACATTAGCCAATCATCAAATCCCGCTCCTAGAAATGCACTGATCAGTTTTTCAAAGTAAAATACTCCGCAGTTCCAAGAACTCAATGCGACCCCGGGTTCAATGATACACTGCGAGGAGCTGTAAACTAATCAGGCAATAAATTGCTTTTCCTGGAGATGGCTTCTTTTGGACTGGGGCGCTCATGGATTTTACAGAAAAATAAATAAATAAAAATGACGATGCACTACATGGGTGGAAAGGTCTCATTAAAAAGCAGAAAATGCTGATTCCTTTATTTGCCTAGGAGCGGGCTCTCTTCTTTGTTTTTGGAGGTAACTGATTGGCCTCCTTGTTGCTTCTGGAAATATACGATTGCTCTTTTCTTTGTTTTCGGAGAGTAACCTGAATTCCTCGGGCCCGGAGCGCGGGTGTCAGATGTAATAACAGCTCGGGCCCAAAGTATCAAGTCGACTTTACTACTAGAAATATAAGGGGTGAGACCGCCCGAGGGCGAGGCTAAAGGATCAGCCGTGGAGGCATGGGGGTAGAGAGCGTGTTCACGCCCTTGTGTGTGTTGGCAGAGGTCTCAACGGTCCTCTGAAGCGGGATGGGATGCGTGTGCATGTGTGTGTGTGTGTGTGTGCATTAAAGGGAAAGGAGTT
>JAVDPK010001589.1:158660-189262 GCA_034780415.1 Cichlasoma orientale | reverse complement strand
TGTCTGCTGGGATAGGCTCCAGCCCCCCCGCGACCCTAAACAGGATAAGCGGAAGCAAATGGATGGATGGATGGACCATCAAAATAATTTAATAATTCCCAAAAGAGGCATTTTTACATTTGGTAGTCAGGGTCAAGCAGCAGTCACACCTGTTCACATGCAGGAATCTGTAGCCCATTTAGTCCTTCTGGTAGCCTGAGACCAACTTAGAGCATAGAGGGCAAGGGACAAGCAGCTCTTACACAAACAACCACATCCCCCTCGAACAATACAAATGCCCTTCAACACTACTGGCTGAGATGGGAAGCTTTGCCCCCAATCCATCTGTGGCCACTGGGGAACCTGTGGGGATCATAGTTCATAATTCATAGAAGCAGCCAGACACCCAGAGAGAGACATACCCAGGCTTGCCAGGATGAACCAGCCCCTTTTCATTATGCATTGAATCTCCAACTTCAAGACTCAGAAAGCAAACACTGGATGCTCTGATTTTTTTTTTTTTTTTTTTTTTTTTTTTGAGGATTGTGTATGTGAGTTATTAGCTTAGTCGGATATGCACACATGCACAGTCCCTGGGCTGGCAGTGTATACAGAATATATAGTAATTGCATGAATTCCAGAGTGAAGCTGACTCGAGCTGGTGCTTGCATAGGTCAGTGATTAAGCTGAAGTACTCCAGGGATGCAATGCGGTGACAAACCAGCTGCACTAAAGGTTTTGATAAATCCCGTCACTGAAGTCAGACTCTTACCTCTCAGTATAATCCTGCTGCATTCTCAGGAGTTAGGAGTGAAGACGAATCCTAATAGGAAGCTGAAGTCGGAATTAATTTACTCTGTTTTCTCCCTAGTCGTTTGTTACATGAGCTTGTTATTGCTTCCCATGGTGTTGTTGTCCTTAATGCCACTTGTCTAAATGTCGAATTGTTTAAGCTATTCAAGTAGACACGTTTCTGAAACAGTGGTCAACAGAAATTGTGCCATTTGGATGGTAGAATAACATAAAAACAATGGTTCAAAGCTCTACAATTGAACTGAACACCGGCAGGTCTCAGCGGCATTTCTCTTTTGGTTTCATTACATTTAGTTGCACATGAAGCTTTGTGCTTGGCTTTGCTGGTTTGATTTGGTTATTTTTCAAAGAAATTCTTAAAGAAAAATTTCTCTCTGTCTGCGCCAGTTGTGTCTCAATGCATGTCATATCTCGCAGGGCTGTGTTTGTTCATCGGGGCTTAAAAGGATGCGACCTCCTACAGAATTTCTCTTAATGAACTTCTGGGGGAAAAAATAACGTGCATTGCCAGGATTTACATTTTAGTTGCTGCTCTTGTTACAAAGGAACTGATGTGTCCTGAAAAACTATCTCAGGTTTATAGAAAGTTAAATAAACAATAGTTTCTTATCCTGGCAACTCCAGTACAGAAATATTGTGGTAGATTATCCTGCACCCTTAGCTTGTCAGAACAGAACTTAGTTGCTGGATATTTTTTAAGCTGTAAATATAATTATGCTGCTAAGGGAATGTTAATTTTAGGGTCTAGACCAGCAGGCGAGAGCCTTCATCTGTGGACCTGACTCGGGCACACACATCATGGAGACGAAGCTATTTATATGTCAAAGAAACAAAACTCCATCTCTTCCCACTTACGGCACCACAAAAACTGTAACTTTGCCATTTTTGTGGTGCTGTAAATGAGTGGCCCCGAAGCCCCGCAGTGTGCAGACTGTTGACTTTTTTATTTTATTTTTATACTTGCAAAAGCTGACGGCGATAATCGTGTACTGGCTGAACCAAACAGGAGACTCGGAAGCAGGATAAAAGTCCGTGACTCAGTTTTTATGTTCAAAGCTCGGGTCATACACTTGCAGAGAGATCAGGAAACAGGAAATACTTGAGGAAAAAGTGCAAACAAGAGGCAGAGTCAAAAAAACTGAAAAAAGTCCAACAAGCAGAACTTAGAGGAATGAGGGAAAACCTGGGGTTGAAAAACTGGCAGGAGGTCAAAGATGACAGAATCATAAAGTCACTAGAAAATGATGGAAAGCTCAACTAAATGCTAAGACAGCAACGGAAGGAACAAAGGGAGGAATGGCTGAACTCAGCCCCAATATACAATATTCTTATGTCTGTACCGGCACTCTGTCCTTTATTAGTCCGGTATCTTTAATAATTTATAGGCTACTTCTTATATTTTATACTTTTACATGTCTAACTACTTATCTCTTATTTAAATGTTATACATCATGTCAGGTTAGTACAGCTTTGCATAATGACAATAAGGGTCTTGAGTCTTGAATAAATCTTGAGTAACTACACTGAAATAGGTGTGGCAGAAAAGGAAGAATAACTTGCAAAAACAGAACCAGGTAAGAGATTTCAAAATGAAACAGGAAATTAGTATATAGAGAGTATATAAACAGTAAAATCATTAAATACACAGTGCTGTGAAAAAGTTTTTTTTTTTTTTATAAAAAACTTTATTTTACCAGGTAAAATGTTTGGGAACCAGTTCTCATTGCTTTATAACCGTTTCCAGACTGATAGTGTCAATGATTTGGTTGTCATCTGTTCTTGAGGGGGTTTTTTTTTTAGCTCATGGCAGAATGTGTTACTTCTTTTTTTTTTAAAGATCTTTTCATCTACTTCACTTTGTCAGACAGGTTCAATTTAAAGGATTTCTTCATTCAACAGGTCTGGCAGTGATCAGGCCTGGGTGTGCCTACTGAAATTGAACTCAGCTTTGGTTAATCACAGTAAATTCATTATTTTTTTCACATAGGGTGGGTTTGAATAGCTTTTTTCCCTTAACAAATGAAATCATCAATTAAAAGCTGTATTTTGTGTTCACTCAGAAAATAGTTGATGTCAGTTCTTGCAGATGTCTCATGAAGCCTAGAAGAATCTTTAAGTGCTGCTGAAGTCCTATTACAAAGTCATCTTGTCCAGCAGTCTTTAGCCAAGTCCGGCAGCCCAACCTGACTACTCGGGTGTGCAGTCCTCATCTTATCCAAGTTGATGTATTAAAATAGTCGGGAAATGCACCCACACCCTTCAAAATCTAGGTTTATGTACTATTTTTGGCATATTTGCCTCCCCACGCAACCCTAGATTGGATAAGTGGAAGAAAACGGATGGATGGATTTGGGAAACTCATCATCAATCAAGTCAAACAGTGTAATTGAGCTCATGAAAGGTGCGTGGTCAGGTACATGACAACTACCACATTTAGATTTTTGATAATAAGTTCATAGTCTTAAGACTTTGCTCACTCATTCATTAAACACTTACCTTTATCTTGACCACCTGTGTCGGGATCCAGCAGTGCTTTCTCTGCCTCATTTTCCACAGCTGCCTTCATTATCAGATAAGCTTGATGGGCACTTTATTAAACGTGCAGCAAATTAGGTTTTTACACTTATTTTTCATTTGTCTTTTTATTGTATTCTTTTTTATTACAATCATGCAAGGTTTAAATAATCGTGTTTAATTTACTTTTAACCGGCTAATCGCACATTTTGTGGTTGTTTATTGACTTTTAACACTATTGATTTTAGCTTTCGGGGTCAATTTAACCTCCCATCTCTAACTGGTGTTTTAATGGTGGTGCTCCTTGTTTGGTTTGGTTGATAATTCTAGTATTGGTGAAATGTGTGTAGAAAAGCAGATAGCTGTGATTCTCTGGTGTCTATTCTCTGTAGCAGCCTTCCTGTGTGGCTTTTTTCCTTCTGACTGGACCTTATAGCGACTTTCTCCCTCCAAAATGTCTGTGAGGAATCTAGCATCAATGTCGTGTTTTCCTGATGTTTTTAGGTAAACAAACAAACACACAAAAAAATTGAATCTTTTATCAAAACACATTAACAACTGATGCTACAGTTAGGAAGAGGAAAAGAGATAAGGCCTTGCACTGGCTTTGTTAGCTAGTTTAATTTACTGATTAAAACGCTGTTCAAAAAAGTTAAAGGAAAACATTTTAATCAGACTGTAGCATCAAGTCAGTCAAACCTCTGGGATATTGATCTGGTTAGTTAAGTAGCAGAGGGGGTGTTAATCAGAATCAGCTGTTTTGGTGTTAATGAAATTAACAACAAGTGCACTAGAGGGGCAACAATTAGACAACCCCAAAACAGGAACGGTTTTACAGGTGGAGGCCACTGATATTTTTCTGAGGTGATACCTGGGCCCTGCTGTTGCACAAGTAGTTCAACATTGCCAGAAGGTTTGCTGTGTTTTCCAGCACAGTCTCAAGAACATGGAGGAGATTCCAGGAGACAGACAGTTACTCTGCGAGAGCTGGACGGGGTCATAGAAGGTCCTTAGCCCATCAGCAGGACCGGTATCTGCTCCTTTGTACAAGGAGGAACAGGACGAGCACTGCCAGAGCTACAAAATGACCTCCAGCAGCCACTGGTGTGAATGACTCTGACCAAACAATCAGAAACAGACTTCATGAGGGTGGCCTGAGGGCCCAACATCCTCTAGTGGGCCCTGTGTTCACTGCCTGGCACTGTGGAGTCTCAAAGTGTGCCAAGAAAATATCCCTGACACCATCACACCACCACCAGCCTGAACTGTTGATAAAAGGAAGGATGGATCCATATTTTCATGGCGTTTATACCAAAATCTGACTCTAATTGCCACAGCAGAAATTGAGATTCATCAAACAAGGCAACATTTTGCTGAGCCCATGTGAATTCTACCCTCAGTTTTCTGTTTCCAGCTGACAGGAGTGATATCCGGTGTGGTCTTCTGCTGCTGCAGCCCATCTGCTTCAAGGTTTGATGTGTCGTGTGTTCAGGGAGGCCCTTCTGCGTACCTTGGTCTAACAAGTGCATTTCAGCTCAAAACAGCCTGGGCAGCCCCCTCTAATCTCTGACATCAAAAAGGCATTTCCACCCAGAGAACTGCCATTCACAGGATACTTTTTTTTGTTTAGACCATTTTCTGTGAACCCTAAAAATGATTCTGTGTCAAAATCCCAGTAGATCAGCAGTTTCTGAAATACTCAGATCAGCCCATCTGGTAACAATGACCATGCCACATTCACTTAAATCACTTTTCTCCCCCATTCTGCTCAGACTGGGCTTCAGCAGGCTGCCATGACCATATCTACATTCCAATATGCATTGAGCTCCTGACTGATTAGATATTCACCTTAACAAGCAGTTGAACAGGTATACCTAATAAAGTGGCTGATGAATTATTTATATACAGTTTTTATGTGTTTGGATAAAAAAATTAAAACCCTCTGGCACAGCAGACAGAGAGTTAAACATTTAGCAGCTATAAAGTTAGATACCACCCTCAAGAGAGTAAATATTGGACCTAAATTTGTTTGGCATCCAGAATGACTGCTCCGGATATATAAACGTTTGCTAAACTTTCTCCATGTCCCCGTCATTGGGTGATAATACGACAGTTTTATTTCTAGGTTCTTATGCTGCTCTAGAACAGTTACATCAATCATTTATTGCTGTGTTAAAGATCAGTTTCAGGCATGTACAGCTCATGACTATATTTTTATCATTGCAACATGCTGGAGTGTCCTTGAGCAAGACACCGACTCCAACTAACTCTAATGGCGTCACTTTGGTGCTCACTTGGCGCTTTGACCTAAATGTGCAGAAAGGGAAATAAAATGCTCTGTTGAGACCAGTGGTTATTATATTATTATCGCTATGAATAATTTAATATTTAAAGCTGTTTGTATCCAGTTGGAATTTCCTGCAAGGTTTCAACAAATTGATTGTTGTAGTTGTCTATATTATGAAGGACAGATATAATGCAGCTATTATCAAACAGCAGACGTCATAAGTAATAACATATTTTCATTATGATCCATAGATCGACAAAGTAGGAGCGCTTGCTTATCCAGCATATCTGAGATAACTCTTTCTCACAGTAAAATATTTTACTCCTCATTTAGTCAAGCACAATGATGAATTGCACTTTACGCTCTTCATTTGTCTCCTCTGTCTTCATCAGCATTTCTTGAAACATTTGCTCATTTTTCTCTCTGCTAGAGTGTGAAAGAATGATTTCTCACTTTAAGGTGAAAACATGGAATGACTTTCCTTTTCTGTTGATCCTCCTGCAGCATCTGTCTCCTTTTGTCTCAGCCTGATTCTCCTACACTCTTAGGTTTTCTATAGTTGCTGTGCTTTGGCAAAAGGCTTGTGCATCCTGACCATGAGACAGCATTTCTCGCTGATTTTTCTCCTCCTGCTGAACATGGCTTCCAAGGCCACGTATGTGATTTCCACCCCCCCCTCCTTTTCGCAAATGTGTGCATTTCCATTGCGCACACATTCATATGCATGTTTGTCTAATTAGGGAAACCCAACTGCCTTTGTTTGCTGCTTATTTTTTCTTTTCATCTTTCTTCTACATGCATGTCTGTTCCTGTGGGTGAGTATGCATATGATTTTAGCAAAAGCAACTCCTGTCAGTGAGTAGAGCGTAACCTCTTTGAAGTCATTATTCTCTTCTCTGAGGGAAATTGACAGTGTTGTATTATGTGTTTGTACGTATGAGTAGAGCAGAAAGATTTTCTTCCAGTTACATTAATCTGAGGATATTTGAGAAATGTCTTCTTCTCACTGTGTATATTTCATAATCTTTTGTGCTTCGGGGCTACATGCATAATGTGACTAAGAGCCTGTACTTTGCTAAAATACTTTCTCATGATGAATGCATCTTCACTATATTAACACTTTACATGAATACAGTAATACAGATTACACTCACCGATGCACTCATATTATAGCGAGGCCACATCAAAGCTCCATCTACAGTCTAATGTACCCATGGCTATATAGCTGAAATTTCCATCTCTTGCTACCATTAATAGATTTCATTCATAAATAACCACTTCCTCCTTTACCTACAGCTGTAATGCATGGTTTACAAGCAGCACTTATCATAAAATCCATATACCGCCAAGATGCTTAAAGTAAACAGTGAAAAACGGAGAGAAAGTTATCGAAAGAGGAAGTAATCAATGATTCATATGATATAGGGTTAATCTAAATTTCATCAATCCTACATACAGTTCCCGAGTCGTTCTCTTATTCAACTCGTGCTCAATCTACATTAAACTTCACAAACCATCTCACTTTTGCTTGTTTATACGAGGACTGTTTTAGATATTTACCTGGAGGCGAAAAGATTAAATATGTGCTTCACTACCTCCTGTTCCTTTCCCCTTTTTAAAATGCTGAAATAGTGCAGGGTCCCTGTGGGAGTTTCTAAGGAGGGAACCCAAAACGTAGCAGCTTCAGTGCACAGAGAGCCGCTCCCATGACACATTTGTACCGAAGAAGGGGATTTATCCTGTTTTGGGGGAAGCAAGATCTGAGATCTCAGCATCTGCTATACAGCTCGGCACTGTGAGTGCTGGAGGCAAGGCACATCAGCATCGTTTGATTAAAGATTTATACCCTTTCAGACATGTTTTCTCTCATTTTTAGCAAACCTTATCTCCTGCGTTTTGCTGAGAGCTGTTTAAAGTGAGGGAGTGGCTCCTGTCTCAATTGTTTTGCCAGTGTTTTTGTAGTGGGTAGATTCCCAAACAGAGGCATGGATTGCTTTATAAAATATAAATACATTGTTTGACTGTGTTAAACATGCAATAATAAAAGACATAATAAGGCAACATTAGAGGTATTTAAAAATTTTAATATCAAAATGGAGAAATAATAATTAGCTTTAATAAATTCTATTGATTTTCAGCTTCGGATTATCTCCAGTTAATGCATGACTGGAGCAGAGTTGAACTTCATTCACTCTTTTCTAAACAAATGTTTAAAAGCCTCCATTCAGCAGATTTGCATTTGAATTGAGGATGACTCGGCACTGTCTGCAAATCGTGGTCCACTATTCTGGCTCCTGAACGAATTTATTTAATAAATATACACTTTTAATCCATCCATATTTATGTGAAAAACATCCTGAAGCACAATGTAATTATTCTGAGCCCGTGTTAAAAAGAGAAAAAAAAAAAAAGCATAATACGTCCCTGAACGCGCAAAATCTCAAATGGTCAAGGTACATTTGAGGATGCTCCTTGAATTCCCGGCTCCATCTCATTATCTATTTCTCTGAATACTACACAAAACAGAAGAACTGGAGGCCAAATGACATTATATCCAGATAGGTGTGATACTAATTTCCATTTGTAGGGACTTCAGATAAAGAGAAAATACTGAGCAACATTAGCTTTTGTGTTCTTTACACGAGAGACCTTTTTCACACAGACAATTTAGCAAAGGTGTTACTAATGATATCACAAAACACCGACTGGAGTGAGCGTGCACCATGAGCCTGAAACCGGATATTTCATATCACTTACACGTGTACTTTTACTACTTACATCACAGTTATGTTTATTAGACTGAGCTTGGTCGTGGGAACCAAACTTTGTTACTGTTATTCATTTAAAACACACACACACACACACACACACAATTTTGTGGAAGTTTGTTACCCAACTTTTGCTCTCCATTAACAGTGCTGATGTACACCATTAAAAGGTGAATATTTTAAAACACTTTGATCTTATTTTCCAAAGGTTTCTGTAGAAATGTTCAATTTTTAAAAAAGAAACTTTACTCTGCTGGAGCACAAAATGTTAGTCAATCACGGCGCTGAATGTGGGCCATAAAATGTCGCACACATCGTGTTCAGAAATGTGTACCCAGGCAATGAATCCTAATGAGTTTACTATTCGGCTTTTTATCCTGTAATTGAAAGGTGCACATTAAATTTTCGTTAATTCTTGACTAAATTTGATGAAATTCCCATCTTCCTCAGCTTAGCAAATCTTAGCGTGCTAACTAAACTAAAGTGGTAAACAGGATACACTTGGTACCAGCATGCGCCAAAGCCTCACTGAGGTGTGGGAATAAATTTGTGTCAAGGTCTTGACATATTAAATCAGATACAAAAGCAGCAAATGCGATTTGGGTGATGACACGAAAATGTTGATTAATGATGCAAATTGGCGGTGTGGTAGTTAGCACCGCCGTCTCACAGCTGGTCGGCCGGGTTCTTTGTGCGTGGAATTTGAATGTTCTCCCCGAGCCTGTCCGGGTACTCCGGCTTCCTCCCACAGTCCGATGACATACGTGTTAGCTTACTTTGTGATTCAAAATAAAAATTCCATTTCTTTATGAATGGTTATGTGTCTCTCTGTGTTATCTCTGCAGCATACTGACTATGTGCGCAGGGTGTATCCCACCCCCCGCCCCACCCCTCGCACAAGCTCACTCAATGACAGCTGGGAAAGGACCCCCACCACCCCACACCCCCGGCCCTGAATTGCATAAGCAGATGAGAATGGACGGGGATGTTTTAATCCAGCATAATCAATTAATAAATTTTTCATATTCTACCCAATAATTGGATAAAAGCACATAAATGCAAGTTGGAGGCACAACTTCCCAATCCCAATAATGGGTCCATCCAAGCATGTGAATGCAGAGTCAGTTTTAGTGCTTCACTGATCACACCTTGACCTTCAGTATTCACTTTGCAGTCAGGTCTGAAGCGGCTGGAACGACAGTAAGCTCCTTCTGAGGCCCCGGCTCTCTGCTGGATTGCTCCTGCTGGGTTGGGAGTGAGTCGCTGCCTCCGTGAAGGATCTCACTAACTTGCTCACGAGTGGTTGTAAAATGCGGAGATTGACAGCTGGGTCGGTGCAGTATGAACGTGACTGTTGTACTAGACTATGCTGAAATGGAAGCTGCACCAGAGGTCAAAGCTTACAATTTACAAGTCATCTTTGTTCCAACACTCACCTATGCTCATGAGGGCTGGAGACTGACTGAAAGGGTGAGATCGTGAGTCCCCGCCTTGCCTTGGAATCCCTCAGGAGGAGCTGGAATTTTTATTTTTTGGGGGGATGTCTGGAGTACTTAGTGTGCCACTACCACTGCCCAACTACAGATAAGCTGCAGAAAATGGCTGTATGACTGACTGGTGCTTTCACACAGAGTAGCTGCTATTGTTGCCTCTGCAAAGTGCCCTGATATCCTTCTTGCTATTTTTATTTCATTTCCCAAATGCAGACACAAAAGAAGGCAGACCTAAAAAGTAATGCACCCAAAGGAAGACACAAAAACTTATAAATCAGATCCTGCGTGGTCCAATAAAAGTAATCCAAAATTCTAAAAGAAGGCACGAGAAACAAAAGCCAAAAACAAAAACACAGGTGATGGACAGACACAGATAAACTGATGACTGACGAGGGAAGGAAAGGGATTATAAATACAAAGGTTGAAAGCGGTGAGGGTGGGGCAGGTAAAAAGGCGGGAAATGCTCACAAAGAGACAAAGAAAAAAAAAAAGCAGAGACACACAAAATAAGACAAAGGAACAAAGGAAGTATTTAAAAAGAGAGACATCAGATACACACATACAGTAAGGGGAGAGATACTGACAAGGAAGCACAGGAGAGACGGGAAATGCTAAGCACTGCTAAAAACTGAGATAAACAAAGTAAGAACGAGAGAAAAAACAGAGACAGGGACGCTTCTGTCCCTGAAATATAAGCTCATTACAGCCCGAGAGCCTTGTAGCTTAAATTAAGGAAAATAGACAAAATCACACCATTAACTATCAAGTTTTGCAAACAGGTATCATCAAGCAGTGTTTGTTGTTGCTTTTTTTCTTTGCCTGTGTCTGCGGTAGCTCTGCAAAACACTGTTCTTACAGTATAATTTGTTTTAGCCAGAACTGTTACCCAGTTATTCCCAAACCCACTGTCTTCTTCCTTTCTGCTTTCATTTGTCCTGGAAAAAAAAAAGAAAGGTAGCCATTATGTACAGACTAATTACCCTGTAATTTGCACGCTATAATCTGCTGTCACCGGATACACTGCAAACACAAGCCCTAATGTGTTGTGAAAATGGTAGAAGGGTTAGCATTTGCTTTCCTCAACTGGAAAAACTAGTTCTCTTGCTCTTTATACTGTTAGTGTCCCTGTTGGTCTTGCACTAAATTTACAAACGCGGATGGATGCAACAAGTCTGGGCGAAAATCTGTGAGGAATGCGAAGAATCTGACTTGGAAATGTAGGAAACTATTAAGAAAGGTTAAAATGAGAGAGACAGGTCAAAAGAAAGTGAAAACAGAAAATGTAAATTATAGTTTTGGAAAACACAAAAATACCTCCTAGAAAATGCTAAAGATCATAGACTAATGATATATGAGCAGAGTCATTTTGCTTTAAAGACTATTGGCTCATATTCACCTGAGTGGGCTGTTTTCTACTGGGGGTGTCAGTCTGTCTGTGCCCTGCAGCCTTGGATAACACTGGTGACTTTTAATTGGTCTCTCTGTCAGAGAATCAAAATGCAAAGCCTGCACTCAGACCTTTAATTCTCCGCTGGTTTCCAGGAGTAAGATCTTTAAGAAGTTCCACATTTTTATAAAGTCATAAGATGCAAATGAGCGAGGGCAAGGTGAATGTGTCATCTAAAACATTTCTTTATTACTCATACATTTAGATTTGTTTAATTATTCGCCTTTCCCAATTTCCCGATGAGGAACATGGATACCATCACATCATAACAAGTGTCATATAAAGAAATGTTGTATTAAACAACCAGAAATCCCCCAAAATGTGTGATGCTGTGTAAAATGTAAATAAAATCCCAATGTAATGATATGCAAACCCCATAAAACTATGTTGTATTCACAATAGAACACAGAAAACACATTTAATATTTTTTTAAAAATATTTTATTATTTCATGAAAAATATTGGCTCATTTTGAATTTGATGGCAGAGACACATTTTTAAAAAGTTGGGACGGGGCAACAAAAGCTGGAAAAGTAAGCAGTACTAAGAGGAAACAGCTGGAGGAACATTTTCCAACTAATTTGATTAACTGGCAACAGTTCAGTAACATGATAGGGTACTAGGGCAAAATGCTTCATCTACAAATTGTGGAACAATTTCAGATTAATGTTCTTCACGGTAAAATTGTGAAGACTTTAAATAACTTATCGACAGCCCATAATATCATCAAAAGATTGTGAAAATCTGGAGAAATCTCTGTGCGCGAGGCTGAAGGCTGAAGCTCTTCAGGCCTGAGGTGGCATTGCATTAAAAACAGGAATGATTCTGTCATGGGAATCACTGCATGGGCTCAGGAATACTTCCAGAAATCACTGCCTGCGAGCACAGCATCCACAAATACAAAGAAGAGGAAGTCATTTGTGAACATAATCCAGGTTCAGATCCAAGATGGTGGATCATATCTTTCACTCGGGTGCATTATCCCTCAAACTCCATTGCTAACTTGCATGTTTTGATTAAAAAACAAAAAAATAAATAAAATTCTAATATAAACAAATAAACCTTTAGTTCAGTTTAGTTGTGTTTCATATTGAAACAACCATAACAGCAAAGATATTCCTAAAAATACATTTTCTGACCAGAAATTCTTAAACTATTATTAAGTGCATACAAAAGACATGGGCGCTTTATGATACTTTATTACTTGTGAGACTTAAAAGTGGCAGACCTCAAAAGACAAAAGGGTTCAAATGAAACGAGGCAAAGTAGAAAACTGTTCTGTGGTCAGATGAATCATTCGAAATTCTTTTTGGAATAAAGAGGAGAAGTACCATCTGGCCCTCAGTTCAAAAGCCTGCATCTCTGATGATATAGGGGTGCATTAGTCCCTATTGTATTGGCAGCTTGAACATCTGGAACGGTACCATCAGTGCTTAAAGGCATTTACAGGTTTAAGGGCAACATACGCTCCCATCCGGATAATCCCTTTTTCAGGGAAGGCCCTGCATATTTCAGCAAGACGATGCTAAACTGCGTACTACATCTATTCCAACAGCACGGCTTTGTAGTAGAAAAGTCCAGGTGTTGAACTGGCCTACAGTCCACACCTTTCAGCAGTTTAAAGCAATTGATGCATCATGTAATGAATAATACAACAAAGACCCAGAACTGTTACGCAGCTCGAATCCCCTATCACACAAGAATGGACAACATTCCCCTTCCAAAGGTTCAACAGCCGCTCTCCTCAGTTCACAGACGTTTCCAGACTACTGTTAAAAGAAGAGGGGATGCTACACTGTGATAAACGCGGCCCTCTCCCAACTTTCTTGAGATGTGTTGCTGCCATCAAATTCAAAATGAGCCAATATTTTTCTTGAAAGGGTGCATAATTCTCAATTTAAACATTAGATATGTTTTATATGTTCTGCTGTGAATGAAATATGAGCTTATAGCAAATGATTGCATTCTGTTTTTACACAGCATTCCAACTTTTTTTTGGAATTGGGTTTGTGGAGGCCTGAGGATTGATGTTGCTTATGCTGTTTGCAGACTCATCGCAAGTGAGTGAGAGATGAATTCGGTGGATGGTGATTCATTACACAGGAAATTTGATGGACTTACTCACAAGCACATCATTGTTGATCTGATGCACCTGGAAATAGAGGTCTACTTTTTGAATTGGAGAGGGTACCGGCTTTCAGGATTCAGGCAGCACTGGGGAGCCAACCTCTGACCCTTATAAGAGGAATTTGGCTTGTGTCGGCAAGGATGCCTTGTTTGGATGGAGAAACAGGTGCCCGAAGGCCATGCGGGGGCCTCGGTGGTTAAAACGGCTCTGGAAAGCAGATACACCGCCCCGGGGATTGTTTACCACAGATAATATAACATGACAGTCAAAGAAATTGTGTTTTGTCACAATCTGCCTTATTTTTCTAGCACTGGCCATGACTCAGAGAAAGTTATAATAATGTTTTACTCTGTAACATAATAGCAGCAAAACTGCATCAAAACACAATAAACTGCATGAGTCGTCTGGTTTTATACAGATTCCTTAGGGGGTAAAAATGAATGCAAGCACACCTGGTTATTGTGGAAAGTTACTTTTAATGGTTCAAATTTGATTAAGGGAGAAGATGGCAAATAAGGAGGGCCACTGTTCTGCTTCCTCAATGAAAAATACTAAATTTATGAATACACAAATATTATTGCTAAAAAATTAACACCAGCTGTTTTCCTACTTCACTGAAAAATCAGTGTACTGTATGTGCACTCCAGAGGCCCCCAGCACACACACGCACATACACACTTTTCATTTATCTGAAGGCACCTGGATGTGTTTGCTTTATGTTTGAATGCACACACTGATTGCTTTTCCGAAAAAGTCGTGACGGCAATCTTACCAGGTCGAATCTTGCAACATTTACATATCGGTCTGACCTGCGTGCATTAACAGAAATTACCGGTGTTGCCGGGCTCACTGGAAACATAATTGTTTTGGAGTATGCCATGAAGAGCAACAAAAATGACAGAACAGTTTTTCTATACTTTCAATGTTACAATGTTACAATCAAATCAGTCTCAGAGATGGTGCTGTGTCAAAAACATCCTTGCTGCAGTCACCTACAGTTTGCGCGGAAGACTTGTCTGCACTTTCCAACCGCTCACCGAGCAGTGGTGACACTCCAGAAAGAGCAATGCAAACCAGAACATTTGCCTTCAAAATAAAAGTCATGCCTAAAAGTCACAACTTTGTCGTGGAAGGCAAACGGTCTCCCGTTTCTGGTCTCTTTTCACAGTTGCACTACCACTTGGCAAGTAACGAGTGTTTGCAGACAAGCCAGTGTTTTCCACGCAAACTGTGTGACCACAGCAACCTGCTAGGGACCAAAGCAATCGCAAGGAGGTTTGCGGTGCGGCATCTTATACCTCTTTGAGACCAAAGCATGTGTAGTTTTTAAAAAAAAAATCACAGGTGTGCTGCAGCTTTCTCTGTCTTGTTAGATTAGGGATTACAACCAGGAAGTGGTGGACTCAAACTCCAGAATGCCAACACAAAAAGTGCATTTGGGGATTTTATTTACAAAGCTCAGGAATGTTTTGTTAAAGGCTGACTCCTAGGTGGTCCGTGGCTGAGGAGGCAAGGAGAAAGTAAGCATCGGGTAAGATTTTTGACAGATGAGGATCCAGACATGTGTTACGGCCCTAGCGGGGCCCGCTGTGGTTTTTGACCCAGTGGGTGTGTCTTGTTCTTTCTCCAGCTTTAGGTGCTACCCCGTTTGCACAGCTACTCAGCAATTAAGCCAGAATAGTTAAAGGCAGAGAGAGGCGAGCTCCAGTGCTGCAGAGCCTTTGTAATGCAGCTTTTGAGTTGTGTGTTGTAGCTGCTTACTCCCGCTCTGTGGAGAGGAGGGTGTTTTATATTGATTGAGTACTCTTTTGGTTTGGTGACTAGCTTCTGGGTTTTGTTATGTTTTCGTTCTTTTGAAGGTCATAGCGGCTTGTCCGTCTCTTTCAGTTTAATTATTAATAAAAAGCTTTTACTTGAACAATTTTTCCTCCCTGTCTCCTTTTTTCAACCCAGACTTTTTTGTTACTTTCCCACATTCCCTGGACTTTTTATGGGAACATAGCACATAGCTGATTGACTGCCAGCTAACATAATGAAGATCTAGCGTACAAATGAGAAGGGAATCACAAAAGCAACTGGGAACTAAGAGGCATCTTTACATGGTACCACCTTGACAGCTGTAACAATCTGGGGGAGAGTGGGTGGATGCAGGTTGGTGATTAGATGATGAAGCACAGGTGTGCCATACCAGAAATCCAGCTGGTGAGTAGCTACACCTCCAAAAGGACCTCACAAACAAAGGAAACAACAACCCACGGCACACACGCACAACCCTCTAGTCTCATTTCAGTCCCTTCCAGCAAAGATGGAAACAAGTGGAGGAGGCAAAGGAAGAGACATGGGAGAGGAATTTAAATGTCTAAATGAGACATCCTTGCCTCATTTTAAAGCCGTGTCAGTTAAATATGAGGTGTGGCACCTCTGCATCACAAATTCTTAGCCTAACAAATCGAAGCACTGCAATATTTTATGAGATGCAACAGTATTCATGGCATGGTTTCTATTTAGGACTACCTTTAATTAAATTTACACCGTGGCACAACGTGACAAATGATCCTGCCTTTTTTTTTTTTTTTTTAATCACACACAAACCGTGAACGGCATAAATTTGATCATGCAGTTGATCATCTTAAATAACTGAAACAACTCGTGAATAAAGTCTTGGTTTGTTTCATCCAGCGGTTCCGTTGTGCTTTTTTTTTTTTTACACTTGAAGGTAAAAAGACTTTAGCAAAGGATACACCTGCACATGCTTGATTAAAGCTACTCTGCCTCCTCTCTCCTCTCCTCCAGGTGCGTTTTAGGAATTAAGATATCCTTCAACATGGCGTACTGAGATTAATTTCCGGGTCACAGGCAGCTGGATGGAGGACAAAGGAGACGAGAAGGCACAAATTAGAAAAATGAGAAATGCATGCAGACTCAGACAGAGAGAGAGAGGAGGAAAGAGACTGGCCAAAGGAGTGACACAGAGAAAGCAGCGAGCCGACAGACACCAGAGGTGTGCTTGGACCGTGACGCGTTGTATGTCTGAATGAAGCCGTGGGGAATATTTAGCTCCGTATGTCCAAATGACAGGCATGTGTAACAGACTGATGAAACCAGCGATGTTACTACACCTAGAGCTAAGGTTTCACATTTCTGCATAACAAGTATGTAAGTTGCCTATTGGACCAGAATCGGCCTCCACGCCTGGCGTAACATCACCCTTAAACTCAAAAGCACAGAAAAAGCATTACCCCTATTCAGTGGATAAATGTGAAAACACCCTTTTAGTTTCAAATGCATCAAAATGCATCCCACTGCACAGAGAAGGTCAAGCATCCAAGTGAAGCAACAATAAGCAAAGTGTTTTTGAGTGCATGCTGAGGGGACATTACAGTTTTCTTTTCATTTCCTAACGACTGTGTCCCAAAAAAAAAACCCCAAAAAAAACCATTTGTACGCTTCCGTATTATATTTACATGCCCTTATTTGTCAAAGAAATGCAACACCTTTGTAAGGCACAGAGCGATGATTAGGATGGATGGGGAGTGTTCAAAAGTGCTGATGGAGCTCAGAGTTCACATCATGTCTTGTGCTTCAAAGCAGAGTCGACGTCTTTGTATTTAAACCAGCAGGTTTAAATGTTTTCAGTCTTTAACCGCCCACTCTGAGCTGCCTAAACGTACTGTTCAACTCGAGCAAATACTGCGGGAAAGATTTCCAGATTGCTGTGCATGAACATTTTGGAACACGGTACACGTGTCCGCTAAAATGATTCCTAATAATATTATTGGAAAATTGATATAATTTGATGTAATTGTGTGCTTTGCTTTCCCGGAAACCGGGTTGTTCATGGGGAACTCTTGTTTTTTATTTTATTTTATTAGGTTTAAACCAAAAAAAAAAAAATCTGTAGCACAGAATCAGGGAGAATAGTGACCTGAACCTCACACCCCTCCCAGAGAGCTGTACAGCACATTCAGTAATAACAGAAATATGCTTAAACAGTAACGATGAGAAAAAAAGCAGAGAACATGCAATATATAGAGGAAGAACAGTTAAACCTGAGTAGACATCAAACATGCCTGCCAGTTAATCCTATGACAAATATTATTTCCAGCGCATATGTTGGTTTAAGATAGCCGCTCTTCAAAAGCTGTCTCATGTCACGTGACTCATTACGGAGGCTAAAAGAGGGCCTTCCTCTTAGAAAAGCCATTACCCTATAGAAAGAGGTCCCTCGAGTCTGCAGGTAAATAAGGTGGTCAAACCTCTTCTCTTTTGTGGGGAAGGGAATTGAACTCCAGCACCTTAATCTGGCATAAAGGATCGAATTGCTGAAACAATGTTTCCAAAAAAATTCACTTCTCGCAAAACTCATTAGAAAACTTTTTCTCTCTAGAATCACAAAAGACGTGCCACTGTTTTCACTGCTCACATGCTCTCCTAAGATTTGCAGGTTAAACTGCTGGAATTGTGGAAACTGGGATGAATTCAGGTAATGATTGGGTCCCCCCTGTGCTGTAAAACAACTAAACTGTCTTCCTTTCTTTCTGAGTTATTTGCATTTTTTGACATTTCCACCCCACGACTGAGCTGTTTTGAATCATTACCCGTTGCTACGTCTCACAAGACAGTCAAATCTTATATGCATTTCACTGAAGTACCAGTTCTTAGGATATTACAAACTAGGGTCTGGCTTATTGGGTCATTTGGCATCAGAGGCCTTCAGCTCAAGAATCAAGAATGAAACCAAGAGTAAAATGTGAGAGGAATATTTTTTTTCTTTTCTTCTTCAGCATTTAAGAGGTAAAGTTCTTGTATTGTGCTTTGCAGAAATGACGTAAGATCTTCTCATCTGAATCTCTCCGTGATAGCAAGTAGAGTAGTTTCCAAAATGTCAAACTATCCATTTAAAAGTGATACATATTTAATATACTCATGGAAGATTTCTGGGTGAGTTCAAAGCCGATTTTTCTGTCATCAGATTCACTCCAAAGATTTTTTTTTTAAAAACCTGTAACAAGTTCTGCATAGAGAGGAGGTACATGTACATACTGAGCACTGTACGTTACTGCCACTGAATTTTATGAGTGAAAGGGCAACTACACATCAAGGCTTTTCTGGTTAATGGGACACCTTAGAAATTATGGGAAGCAGAGTCACTCGCAGGTGTTTTCAGGAATGCAAACAGGCCATTATGCTGTCTACGCATTAGACCAGATTAATGTTTTGTTGTCCTCGTGCAGTTACCAAGGCTGCGGAAGATGAATGAAATGCGACTTGATTCTGTAGAAGCGAGACACAAGGATACACAAAGAGGGTGATTTAAAAGGGTTGTCTAATTAGAGATAGAGATATGTCGTCCTTTTCATTATCAATCCATACAGACACCCGACATGAGAACGGGGTTGACACGGGAGAGTAATTGCATTACCCCTCACCTCCATCTCCCCTCTGCACTTTAACAGTATGCAGTGAGAGTGCTGATTCACCCACTGAGCGGGAAGAAAGACAAACAGTTTTAGCATGAATATTTTCACAAGCAGTTTTGAAATTTTGATTATTTTTTTAAGGCAATCATTAGTTTTCCATTTATTGGTAAATGGGAACTGATCGTCCCAGACACGAAAATGATGTCTTGTAAATATAACATGTATATGAATAGATTATTCCAATATTGCAATCTGATTAAATATTGCAAATTGTACTTTTTTGTTTCATTGTTGGTTAATCTACTGAAGTCAAAGGTAGAGCTTGACCCATATAGGATTTTTAAGACCTATACTGATGCATTGTGATATAAGAATCCAATATTCTGATATATCGGCTGATATTTAGTTTTATTTCAGACACACAAAACATAAACTCCATCCATCCTCTTCTGCTTATCCTGTTCAGGGTCGCAGGGGGCTGGAGCCTATCCCAGCTGTCATGGGGCAAAAGGCGGGGTACACCCTGTACAGGTCACTGGCCTGTCGCAGGGCTAACAAAGGGAGACAGACCACCATTTACACTCAAAAACTATGAGCAATTTAGAATCAGCAGTTAACCTAACCCCAGTAACTGCATGTCTTTGGGCTGTGGGAGGAAACAGGAGTACCCGGAGACAAACCCATGCAAACACGGGGAGGACATGCAAACTCCACACAGAAAGGCCCGGGCCAAGGTGGATTCAAACCCAGACCTCCTAGTGTTAACAACAGTGTTAACCACCACACCACTGTGCTGCCCCAAATTATATTTTATGTATAATAATATTGGTCAATGATACTGGCCAATATTAGCCCATATAAATCGGTTGGGCTCAAAGGTAACGATCTTGAATTGCTTATTTTATGTCTGACCAACAGGTTTAAAAACCAGCCCTGCTCCCATAAGATAGGACTGCGAGCCTACAGCCATCCTAACACTTCTATGATGTTACACTTCAATGAAACCATCCTCATGCCGGCTCTGCTTACATGCTGATGTTTATCAGGCGATTTAGTACGACGTTAGTTCAGCCTGCTAATATTTGCTAAGCAGCATTGATCACACAGTTTATATTTTGCAGGGATATGGCCATAAAGCAAAAAGCCAAAAATCACATTTCATTCAGGTTCAAAATTCATCCAAAGGGGAGACAGTCAAGCCAAACCACTCAAAACCACAAATATCAAATTCACGGTTACGCTAGAGGAAAAGTCGGAGGATCACTGAGATGCCTCCACTGTCAGCAGCAATTCATCCAGTTGCTTGTTAAGATATTTCAGTCTGGGTCCGCTACACAAGCATAAAGCTGTGAAGTGTGGCCAACAGGCATCAAATCATTGGTGGACCCAGCAAATGTTTAGCTTGACTGCTTGAAAAATGAGACATAAAATTGATCAAATATCAAAAATAATGACTAAATGATTTTAAATCCATTAATACATGCTCTAGTTTAGCAAATAACATTAACATTTATATATCAGTGACTTTGAACACATCAATGCCTAGTTTTCAAAATAGCCTTTACTTGCATATGATGCATTATGTATCACTGACAAAGTCAGCAAGTTGTTCATGGTGATGGATTAGCTGTCTGGAACAAGTTTCAAACCTCTATGAACTTATTATAGCTCACTGGAATGAATGGAAAATAATGGCTGGCAACAAGATAGGATATCAATCTGCAACCCTGTGGTTTGCTCTGGAAAATAGCCAGTAATGCAAATTAGGACTATACATGTTTTGTAACTAATGGGTTGGAGGATATAGAAGAGCCATTATGATTCTTTAAAGGCCCCTCTGATGATATGGTGTGAGTCAAAGAAAATCATTCAGCCCCAGTAACATTAGCTGCGATGTTGAATATTTTGCAGCGTGCAGCCCTCGGAGGCGTGGCAGGTTCACAGGAGGTGTAAGCAGCCCATTAAGAGCAGCCCAGCCTTGCTTGAGGCAGCTAATCTTGTTTTACTTTGCAAATGCATTTGCTTCCACTTAATTGCAGCAGCAAGCAGTGTTTCAGAGGAACAAAATATAAAAAAAAATGAGTGATTGTGCGTGATGAATGCTGGGGTTAATCTAATTAAATCACTGATTGTTATATTAAATTACAAAGATTTGGTTCTGGAAATACCACTGACGTAAGTGGGCAAAACAAGGTTGCAGTGGGCGGTGTGAAGGCATGGCTTTTGATTGATATCTTAAAATATTATCCTCCACACCAAGGACTTTTAAAAATAGGACTGAGTCTTTTTTTAGGGCTGAATGACTCTGATATCTGCATGGTTGAGTCAGACACTGCAGAAACTTTGTCTGCAGTGCATGATAAGCTGCACCTCCAGATTCAGCCTGACAGCAGCCCGACAAGCTAATAATGCTTCACAGAGACACTTAGGGCTCCCTAAATGTTTGCCATTTCCAGGATATAAGGCTTGTTTTTGAAAAAAAAAAAGAACATCAGTTTGACTTAAATGTTAGATTTTTCTTCACCATGGATGCCACAGCACAACATAAGAAGATTCTTTAACCTGCACTTCAAGCTCAACTCCTTAATAATTTTGCATCAAGAAAGGATCTGAACAGTACCTTTGATTTGAAAGACGTGGCTCATAATAAGCTTATGATCAGGTGATTTCCATCAACTCTGTAGCAGTTTATATCTCATGACCCACGACTTTCAGGTGCACTATTTTATTATTTTGGTTTAGTCTATTTATGATTCAGTCACATTAGAGTAAAAATGGGACAGCAAACGTCATTGTGACTATAGGAAAAACTGGTAGTTGCTCGGTGATTACATTCAATTTTGCAAGTAGTTGCAGCGACCACTTTTACAATTACACAGCAATTACACAGGTCACCTGGTGAGAGGCAACCTGTCTCACGTGGTCTGCAACAATGCTTAGGTAGGTGGTACATGTCAAAGTAACGTCCACATGGATGGTGGGACCCAAGGTTTCTCTGCAGAACATTGCCCAAAGCATCACACAGCCTCCACTGGCACACCTTGTCCCCATAGTGCATCCTGGCAACACACACTCACCCAGCCATCCATGTGATGTAACAGAAAATGTGATTCATCAGACCAGGCCACCTTCTTGCTGTGTTCTGTGGCCCGGTTCTGATGCTCACGTGCCCATTGTTGGCATTTTTGACGGGTGACAGAAGTCAGCATGGGCACCCTGACTGGTCTGTTGCTATGCAGGCCCATACGCAACAAACTCCAATGCACTGTGCATTCTGACGCCCTTCTATCAGAGCCAGGATTTTCTTTGTTGGCAATTTAAACTACAGTAGCTCATCTGTTGGATTGGACCCCACGGGCCAGCATCAGTGAGCCTTGGCTCCGCATGACCCTCACTACTCTTCCTTCCTTGGACCACTTTTGGTAGCTACTGACCGCTACAGACCAGGAAGACCCCACAAGAGCTGCAGTTTTGGAGATTCTCTAACCCAGCTGTCTAGCCCTCACGATTGGTCAAACTCTAACGCATCAACTTTGAGGACAAATTGTTCACTTGCTCCCATATAGCCCACCCACAAACAGGTGCCATGATGAAGAGATAATCAATGTTATTCACATCACCTGTCAGTGGTCATAATGTTATGCTTGATTTTTGTGGATTGCATACCCATTCAGTCGCAAACTGATAGCAGACCAACTCTTATTATCTGTTATTATATTGCAGGGATTTATTGCTGTCTTGGTGCACCAAAGTTGCTTTGAAGATAGCAACTACTGCAAGTGGGCCCCTTCTTCAAAGCAACTATTTCAAAGGCAATGAGATTGCAAGTTCACTGCACACGATTGCAGTAATTTTGGTCATGCGGCAGTCTCCAGCCGCTGTTTTTCCTAAAACTACATTTCCACACATGGCAGGAAGTGGATTTTAGTTAAAGCTCTAAACCCAACTGTGAAGTTAACAACTAGCCGTTGAACCAACATAGTTTCATGATTTCTTGTAAGATTATTATGAAATATAATCTATTGATTTTTTTCATGCACAACAAGTAGTCTGCGGACAGTTTATAGCATAATTTAAAAACTTTATATAAGCTGTTTGTAAAATAGTGGAGACATTACATTCATTCATTTATCTTCATGGACACAAACTTTACTGCTTTCTATTTGATGCAGCAACAAAGGCCCCTTTAGAAGACAGGAGGAGGTGACATAACCCACTCATTTACTTTTTTTTATTCATTTATGTTTAGACTTAAGATGAGTTTTCAGTTACTTTATAACATTTTGTGACTATTTCATATTTTTGCCATGAGACCGGCCTGGTTGAGAGCAGCTGAAGAGTCACATAAATCATTGATTTATATAAATCAGACATAAAACATTTCTCCAAATAAAGACAGATGCTGCTCTGTATCTGCTGGATTTTACAATGCACAGCAGCTTGCTAACATGTTTGTCATTGTAGCTTTACATTACTGTAAAGTTTGCGGTGTACTTTTTGATTTATCCTTCATAGGAAAGAAAGACAGATGCCTAACCTTTTATAGAGAGCACCGTCTATTTCAAATGAAGACGGGGTTAAGAGGTCAGTTTCAGCTGGTGACGGAACATTTCTCACTTTGAAATGTTGATTTGATGGTACTAATGCAAAATTTCTGTGGTTGCTCAAATGTTGCTCACTAAACAGAAATTTTTAATTTTGAAAGTTTAGCTTCAAAGCCAAGAAATTACAGGCATGCATCACAGCCTTCTGGAGAATTCCTAATAAACACCACCAGTTTTTAGAACTGTCCGGTCGCTTTTGTGCAAGTCACCTTGATAAAAAGAAGTCATGAAATTCAGAGCACTCTCGCCAGAGCAGGTTTGGGTTGAATGGAGCAGCTAGCTAATCTCCATATGAAATGCATACAACAAAGGGGAAAATTAGCTGGAAAGAGTAATTGTTTAGAATAAAGTACAGGGAAACTAAGCACAAGAGAGTGAAGGCAGCAGAGCAGGGACATGTCAGCTTTAATAATGAAGTACTCTGTAAGTGTCCCATGAGTTCACACAGCGAAGCTATTTTAGCCCAAAGTGATAATAATAATAATAATAAATTGCAGTCGGCACACGGCAGACTTAATTCTGTGTTGACTTATAAAATAGGATAAGATTAAGGAGTTGTAGCCAAATGTTAATCTAGAGACTGGAGTATGTCAATCAAAAGGCTAAGGCTGATGAAATGCTTTACTATTTAATGGCATAAACAGTCTACAGTCATGGGAATCATTTGATCGTAATATTTCCATCAAGTAACAGTAAACAAGTCTGCAGACAATAACTAAAAAAACACAATTTCAATGAAAGCACACCCCAAAGCCAACACAAATCAACAACAAATTAGGTTGGTGTTACCTAAGGCACATCATAGTTTTTAAATGTAAAGCGAACAAGAGAGCAAAAGATAAAAACACCGAGCAGGGGGAAGGTATGTAGGGACTGCGGTCCGTGAGATGGCCTCAGGCTGGTTTCGGAGTCATTTGCATTCTTTCAAACAGTCCTGGAGCCAAACAATAGCAGACACCATGCCTTGCTCACTACTGCAGGCTGCAACAGCAGCCAGCTCTGCACCACCCAGCTCTGCCTCTCTGCAGCTGAAGCTGTATTGTCACACACACGGCATGAGGTAAAGGCAGAACTGGTCAGAAACAGAGCTCATTGTTATGGTAACTCCTGCTTGTTTGGAGATGTGGTGTAAATGTAGGTGTGGCTAATTGCACTGGGTTCTCGTAGGTCACCACCAGTGAGCATAAACTCTACGGCTTGTTATTCAGAGCAGCCCCAGGGTGCTGAAGAGATAATGTCAGCACGACTTGAGCCAACAAACAGAAGGCTGGTCGTGTCCCAGACTAGTATTAAAGCTTGAGGGCAAAGATGCACCAATCCATCCACATTCCAGAGTCAGGAATCCTTAGTGGTCCCTCTTCGGCAGCCGCCGGTGTTTAAACAGTCTTAATCAGATCTGTGTGTTGGACTGTTCAGGGCAGGGCTCGATCTGCATTGTTGGCTTTAACAATGAGGAGCTTTATGGCAGTGGTGTCAGGTGACACCTGTAAGGTGCTTCTTTCACACTGTGCAAACAAGGTATTACCGAGTCAGTAAGTGAGCAAACTTTAGGTGCTATTTTCAAGACAGCACTGTTCTCCGGAGAGAAAGGACAGCAGGAAAGACAATGTGGAAAAATGTGGAAAAATTCTGACCAAACAATGGTAAAGGATCATCCCGGTAAAAAGCAGTTACAGCAAAACAGTCTTTTAATTAGAAATAATTTAGCCCAATACACCCATAGTCTCTCATGGTCTTTCACTTGTTAAATTCTTTCAAGTCATGTGAAAATCTGTAATTCAGCTCTGTCTGCAAAATGAGGCTGGTTGCATGGTTTCTGTCCCTGGTGTTTAGAACTGACTGATTTGATCACTGCAAGATATGAAAGATATTCTATCTATAATTGTTTTGCAAGGAATTCAATTAAAACATCTAACAAACATCAAGCAATCACAAAAGTCTACGGAGAACTCAAGCAGCATCTGACAGCAGATATATTTTCAAAATGTGATGACCGCAACTTAAGAAGAAAAACAGCACGTGGTGAAGCTGCTCTGCCGCTGAGCAACTTGAGGCAATCGATAAATTCAGCAAATAAATGCAAGATGACTGTCAATGCATGCTGTGTGTTGGTGTTTGTGAGTGACTGTCACCAATTGGGACCAGAGCAAGGACTGTGAGCAGTAGTGCATTCAGAAATCTGACACCCCCTCAGAATGAAAACAAGTCCTACTCTCTGTTAGAGATGGGCAGAAACTCAAAGAAGGTTCACAACCTACAGATGTTTATTTCCTTTACTGAAAACTAGCTTCGCTGGAGATGAACGCATGTTATTTTGGATGCTTATTTATATTTATTTCATGCCAAAAAGAAAAATAATTGAGAGGCGGATCTGTCACCAGAGGCCTTGAGAAGATGAAAGCATCAACTTTCTGATTTGAGGTAGATATTTAACGACTTGTTAACAAGAAAACATGTGAAGACAGGAGTTTGTGATTGCTCCATTTAAAACTAACCATCCATTAGACCGTAGCCACATCTGATGTGTGTGATATTTGTGACTAGAGCAGTACTTATTTTTCATTTTAATCTATTAGGTGTCTTGGTTGTGTTCACATATAAATGTTCAGAATTGGTGGAGGTTCAAAAAGTAAAAGCAAGACACATTTACAGTCATTAGTGGCTTCTTGCTGTGTTAGGCTGCCAACGGTTTTATGTGATGTTATTACTTTTAGAGTTAAAGTGGCTGTAATCAATATTTTCACATTAAGATGGGCTTAAATGACTAATGAGAAAAATTTCTTGCTGTGAAAAACCCACTGAAATTTATTTCCCACCACTACAGTTTCATCTCAGCTTTGCAGTGCCTTTCAGCTCAAAAATGTGCCATTCTGGTTCATCCAGCGCCAAACAGTGGATAGAAGTTGTTACTAGCAGAGCGATGCGTTTAATGCTAAAAATCCAGATATATTTTGGCACTAGATGGTGGAGACCAAAAATAGAGCTAAAAGGAAACTGAAGATTAAAAGCAATGCCTCCAAATCATTCACCTTTGGAGGAACAAGTATTTGGTTTAAATTAAAAAAATAAAATAAAACTGCACACGCCACACACTTTATTAGGTTGACATTCCAGAATTGGAGGAAAAAAATGAACCCTTTATTTTATAATTTTTTTTGTTATATGTGTAAGAAATACAAATAATAAACTAACAAAAAGTTTATTTGTCCAGCTCAGGCATCAGGCGCACACTTTTTATGAGATATTTTGGTTATTGTGTACTCTGTACTTTTGCAACCCTGTTAACAATACCCCAGACCCTGAAAAAGTAGATTTCATAAATAAAGATATTCATCTTCATACTGAATACTTATTCAATTTTAGGTAAAAGTTGTTTGATTCTAATTTAAACCACTTTGCCCAGCTTCTCATTAGTCATGTTTTTTTCTGTTTTTTCGTGATTTCAGTATTTATTTTCAAATCTTTGCACAAATACAGTGCTTAACAAATTTATTAGGCCACCACCCAATGTAAGGTTTATGCCACAGCTGCCCTGAATTAACAGTATTAATAATTTTTTCCATTTGTTTCTGTAATGGTTAATCCACCAGTATGTGCAAGCTCTTTAATCAAAATATTTTTAATGTTAAAATCTAATTATTGCTGTTATGCAAATGTTGTTATGCAAATTTTAAAAAAAAGCAGAAAAAACAGCAAAGCACATTATTATTTTTTGATTAGGATGCCAAATTACAATTCATTTCTTGCATTCCTGAACAGAAATTGTTTTGGTTTTTCTAACTTCTCAGAGAAGTTCGATGTTTGCCTAGCTGGCAAGAATATCCGTCCATCCATCCATCCATCCATCCATCCGTCCGTCCATCCGTCCGTCCATCCATCTGTCCATCCGTCCGTCCATCCATCCGTCCATTCTCTACCGCTTATCCTGTGTTCAGGGTCAAAATATTTGTGTTTTCTTATTTTTATGAAAACACAAATAATTGCTGTAAACTATGCATATCATCATTCAAATTATTACAAAAACAATAGATTAAGACTTCATGAGCTAAGAAAACATTTTTTTAATCATTTTATATGGTAACAGGGTTAAACCTTTAACAGGTTCGCACAACATTGAATAAATACTTTACTGTTGACTGATAATTATGACATAAATTTGACAAATAAACACAGAGGACTACAGAAGGGTTGTTTAATATTATGTTTCTACAGTTTTAATGGATATTTGTAATGTCTGTTTTATATGTATGTAACAGTGACTGCAAATTAGTGGTAGAATTAGTGTTTACTTTTGAAAATGTGCCAGCTGTGGAATGTAATGGACTGTGAAAGTCAAGGATAAATGTAGTTACATAAATAAAGGAAGATGACTTCTTTTGGTAATGTGGGTGATAGGATTGCATTGGTTAGGGTAACACATTCAGTCTACTTAGAAAAGATTGGATAAATGCAAAATATGTCAAAGAGGACTGACCTTTGGTCTACCCATGGTGTTAGCACACTCAATCATATCAATTCCTCTTTGTCATATCACTCACTGCTTTATTGCTTCCTTTTCAGGCTAAATATGTTTCAGTAATAGGATTGCACATATGGTGTGGGACACAACTTGCAGTGCCAAATTACAGTTCTTAAATATTTTGATTTTAAATAAATTGGTTAAACAAGTATAAGATGCATGTATCAACAAAATAAAAACACAAAAAAAAGGTGTATTTATAATGGGGGGTGGGGGTGTCACAAGAGCTATTAATTCAGCAATTCAGCGGTGTGACAGAAAAAGTCTTGCAACTCTAGAATGGTCCACGTACACATTGCTAATACTGGGTTGGACCCCCTTTTGCCTTCAGAGCTGCCTTCATTCTTGGTGGCATAAATTCACAAATGTGCTGGAAACATTCCTCAGAGATTTTGGTCCATATTAACACGTTTCAGTTAACGCGTCGCACAGTTGCTGCAGATTTCTTGGCGGCACGTCCGTGAAGTGAATCTCTCACTCCATCACATCCCCAAAGCTGCTCTATTGGATTAAGATCTGGTGACTGTGGAGGTTGTTTGAGTACAGAGAACTCATTGTCAGTTTGAGATCATTTGAGTTTTGTAACATGGTGCGCTTATCCTGCTAGAAACAGCTATCAGAAGATGGGAATGCTGTGGTCATAAAGGGATGCTCAGTTGGTATTGAGGGGCCCACAGTGTGCCAAGAAAATATCCTCCACTACCACCACCACCGGCCTGAACTGCTGATCCAAGGCAGGATGAAGCCATGCTTTCATGTTGTTCATGCAAAATTGTGACTCTATCATCCGAGTGTCACAGCAGAAATCGAGCCCAAGCAATAGTTTTCTAATCTTCTACCAATTTTGATGAGCGCGTGCATTTTCTAGTTTCCTGTTCTTAGCTGACACGTGTGGCGCTCACTGTGGTCTTCTGCTTCCCATCGACTTCAAGGTCTGACAGAGATGCTCTTCTGCATACTTTGGTTATAACGAGTGATTATTTAAGCAACTGTTGCATTCCCATCTCCTCAAAGCAGTCTCAAAACAGTCCTCTGACCTCTGACATCAGCATAGCATTTTCACCCAGAGATCCGCCGCTCACTGAATATTTTCTCTTTTTCTGACCATTCTCTGTAAGCCCTAGAGATGGTTTACACACATGAATGTTGTACCCTGTTTATGTTTAAAGCTTCTTGAGCTTTAAATGTGTATTAAAATTGAATAAGCACTCAGTAAGATCTCATATCATCATTCCAGTTTTATAGCCTATAAAGGTGAATAGGCTCCTCCGACGCTCGCTAGGATGGCTAAACCTCTCAGGGTTTCTGTCACATTTATGAGGACATGTAAGTTGCCATTGTGTGAAATGTTTTTCTCTATTCATTAAGGCTGGATGATCGAGTGTTTTCATAGTTTTTATCTCAGGCTTTCACTTTATAAGTGTTCTTCTATTCGTTGCTTGTATTTGAATGAAATCCCATCGGGGAGCTTGCTTAGGCTGCGCATACTGTTCTAATGTGGCTTTTGCCAGAAGTGTGTTAAATAAACTCGCAAACAAATATATACAGTGACAGCAATCAGCGAAGACAGCAATTTCTGTCACAAGTGAACATTAAACTTCCCAAACTCTCTAAACCTCGTGTGGCGACACTTTTTCAAACAGCCGAATGGGAGCAGGATTATTTTAATGTATGTAAAGCTCAGAAACAAAGCACACAGGCCTCAGTCTCCAAAAGCAGGAGCTCTTGTTTTTCTACATTGCACAAATTTCTGTGAAATCTCCGCAGTCCTTCCTCTCACACCATACAAATGGCACCAGCTGATTCTGTTGTTGCAGGAAGAAAAAATGTTCATCCTTTATATTTGATTACTTTGTCATCTGTTTGATATTCTTGACATGCCCTTTTCACTCCAATATATCAAGAGATGGTATCTTTCTGCAGCTGGTATCTACCCCTTGTGCTTTAAAGATTAACTGCTGAACAGAATGTCAACCTGCTTTCACCACTGTACTGCTGAAAAAAAAAAAAAAAACAGGAAAAAGTCAGCAGCAAATGATAGTGCACAACAGACTGTTCAAACAACTCTGAAATCCCTGCATGGCAATGAATTAAAAGTTTTAAAATTGCCTTAACATTACTTATCTTTTGTTTAATAGTTAATTTCATGGAACATTTGGGTGTTGCATGTCATTACGAGGAAGTGGCAGAAGATGTATTCCCAAAATATTCAGCACCACATTAGAGAGGGATAACAAGAGTATGCCAATTGTGTTTATTCGGAGTTGTTTTTCAAAGCATCAGCCTGCAGCAGGCGGCATTTAAGTACCGCCGATTCCACCGGCAACGAGCCACCATTAACTGACAAACCAACAAATAGTTTCAGGCTCAGGTGAGAAATAAACAATACTGACAGCTGACAGATGCCTGAGTTGTAGCAGACCAGCCTACATCTTCATGAATAATTTCTCTGCCTTTCATGTTGCCAATGAATAACATTTATGCATTCACAGCCAGGTAATTTGGGAAACAGACGCAACACAGCAGTCAGACCTGCCAGACTGGGTCAAATATATCACACACCAGCAGCTGCATCCACCACAGAAAGCAAGCAGACACAGAATGTGAACATTTCTACCTTTTCCCTGGCAG
>JAVDPK010001589.1:128979-158357 GCA_034780415.1 Cichlasoma orientale | reverse complement strand
ATGTCATTACGTACATACTTTTATGAGGAAAAAATTGTGGACGCAGGGTCTTAGGAGGATATATATATATTGGCCTCCCTAAAATTGCATGAAATTAGAGCAGTTTTGGGGGAATTTTCCCTCTTGATTAAGACTTTGCCTTCTGAAATCTTGATATGAATATTAGCGCGTGTGTCTTCATCTAAATGTCAGGATAAAGCAAATAGCAAAGTGTGTGCAATTTCCTTTTCGAAGACCTGTTATGTGATTGTCATATCAGACAGCAGGAACTTTTCAGAGAGCTTATTCAATACTCCAAGAAACTCACTTCTGTACTTTTTAAAAATGCATGCTTTTTTTTTTTTTTTTTCAATCTGTAGCATCTTTCCATCAGTCCGCATGCGTTTAGAGATCATATTCTTTCACTAAGCGCAGTGGTTTCATGAGGAATTTGTCTCGGTGAATTTGCGCTGACATCCAAGACAGTTCCACAATATAGGATTAACCAGCTACAGGCGGCATAAAGACCTCACACATGATGACAAGACAAACAGCTTCATATAGACTAGAAAGCGTAATAAAAGCTGAGTGTAACATGAGGTTTAAAGGTAGCTATGCGACAAATAATGTCTCGAGTAATGCTTTTTGTCTACAGGTGGCCAAAATCATTCATTTGCTCCTGTGATTTTAAGCTTCAAATCTGGCGACTTGGGTATTTTAAAGGTACATTTAAGCTTCTAAATGTGTTCAGAAATGCTTTTTGAGTCACTCATAGAGGGACTAGTTTTTCACTATAATGATGTTTTTATGCACTTGGAAGCACACTACCCATCCTCCACTTGCTGCTTTTGCTCCTTTTCAGACCATTGCTGTAATGCTATTTTTAGATTTGAGAATACAAAGTGATTCAACCTGCATGCCAAACCATTAAAGACAAGGAAAGTCATTTATATAGAAGTGAAAGGCACTGAAGGAGCAGTCAGGACTGTTGGCAGATTTTAAACAGTCAGTACTTGTAAACTCTTAGCATATATTAAAATGTTTTTTCTATATTTACCTTGGTAATGATGCAAATGATGCAAACTTGTAAAGGGTTGCTACCACTCATTCACAGGCATGACATGATTCTGCAGTTCCTCGTAATGTTTTAGCATCTTTTATCTTCTGCCACAGAGCTTTGGACTGAAAGTTGGTGGTGGAGACCCAGCTGGAGTTGAAAGACCTGCCAGCACCGAACTTATATTTGCTGGGTGGACAAAATATGACCCCGATTAAACACTAATAATGCACCTTAACTGTCGCTTGTGTAAATAAGCAACAGTTTGCTAGCAGGTTCACCAGATTAACTTAATAGGTGCTGATCTGTTGGTGTTGTTTTCAGTTTGTTGTGCAGGTTTATACATCAAGTGGCATAAATAAATAATTTTTACTTCTAGCTTATAGTACCCACGGGTGGGATCGTTACATTCACACAATAAGGTTTATTAACTGCCACTCCAGATGAAACTGTGCACAACTCTTTGCAGTGACATATGACAAAGACTGAATAGAAATTTTTCGTAAGACATACAGTTGCTAGCAAGTGATGCCCTTTAAAACCACAAGAAGAATAACTACGCGGTGGCACGAAACGTGATTTGTCCTCCAACGTTTGTTTTACAGTCACTGTCAAGAAGACGTTTCTATTGATTGGATTTAATATGAGTGAGGCATGGATGGCATGAGGAGCTCAAACAAAGAGATCCATTCTCCTTTTCTTCGTGTAAATGTGAGGATTAGTTGGGGGGAAAAGTTAGGCTCTACAGAGAACAATGAAATCAATAAAACACAGACTCCTCACAGAAAGAGAGGTAACTCTGCATCGACTACAGGCTGCTCACACACTCAATCAGATTAACTAATGAAGCAATTATTGATCCAAAGTGGGGATGTTGGCTGGCGCAGGACTAGCCATTAAGTGGATCTTCCCCTCCCTTGGCCATACTGAAAATGTCAGGGGCACTGTGTTCGCTTCTTGACACAGTTTACTGAAGCCCAATCTGTAGGAAACTAATCATTCGTCTGCCTCCCACCAGTGCTTCTGAAAGGGGCCGACACCTCCGCGAGATAGAGGAGAAATTTGATTTTCAGCAAAAGTTGGAGAGAAGCCAAATTAACCTGCTCCATATTAACTCCTTAAAGGGGGCGAAAATGAAGGAATGCAAAAGAGAACAGAGTACCGTAAATGAGTAGGATCCTGTTCAGTCTGCAAATCGAGCTGCGCCGCCAGTTCTGGTTACCGCTGTTGCCACCGTTCTGACAAAGCTGAAGTTAATTATTTTTATACTTGAAACAAGCCTATGATAATTAGTGTATATCTACAACACGAGCGAGTGCGGGAAGTGAATAAATAAATAAAAAAAGATTATCTGTCTGCAGCATCCCTGAATGTCAGAAATGTGTACTTTCATTGCCTGAGTCCATAGCAACACAAGGTTGTTTGTTTCCATGCTCATAGCAGGAGCTGTGTCACAAGATGTCTCACAAGATGTCAAAATAGGAGCGCTCATTCTTTCATCAAATAAAAGACAGCAGGAGCTGGTACAGTTCCTCCAGTATGACATGATATATTGTAATTCATTATTCTGTGTGTAATCTCTTTCTCCAGTCATGGGGACTGACTGAAAATGCTCTCCTGTGAATACAAAATCAACCTGAGCTTCAGCTGCATTTATTCCGCCGAAAAAGAAAAAGCATGACATGAAGTTTTATTACAGCAAGTTTTCTTTCGCTGTTTAGTCCTTGAGCAGCCTCACCTGAAATCCTAATTATGACCAGCATGTTATTGTTTGTAATTGAACACAGTGCTCCAGGCTTGGTCATCAGTCAGTCTCATTCACTTTCAGTCACACAGAAAAAAAAAAAAGCAAATAGTTCTCTTTTTTTTCCCTTCTTCTTCTTCTTCTTCTCTCGACGCACTGAGGCAGGAAAAATATTGCTTTGCGGTTAACTTCTAATCAAATTGCATTAGGTTTTCACAGCCTGTGCCCTCACTCCATTTGCACAAGCCATCACAGACCTACATGAATTTCGCACCCAGGGTGAGGAATACTTACTTCTTCACCCCCAATAGATTCCCTCTAACCCAACACACACTGGGCACACAGGCACACCCGCACCGACACACACATTTTGTGATCAGACAAGCATGATCATGCAGTTACAGCACAGCAGTAAATCATTTTATTTGCAGCAAGTGTGGTTTTAATGACATTTCACATGCTCTGATGTTATTTTTACCTGCTTCTGAAATGGACTCGCTGGAACCCACCATTGTTACACTAGTTTCAGAGCATGGTAATTTTACTGAAAACAACCCTCGTCTGTAGTCACGTCCTATTTGTCATCACACGGAAACCACGACATGGTATGCGAGTGAATATAGACGGCTGCTGGCGTGACACAGAGCCAGGAATGACTGCCAGTAAAGGGAAGCGAAAGAGCTCTAAAGCTCTTCCATTAATTCTAAGTGTTATGTAGCCATTAAATCGATATTCATCACGGTGGCGTTGCTATTCATTGAGATCTATGAAATTACTGAAAATTTTGGAGATGACAAAAGGACTGAATAATTAATTATGGCTTAATTATGTATGTGGAATATCCTCATTATGATTAACCTTGGATGCACATTCTATAGGCTGCTTGTGTTTTTGCCTGTGAGGCACAAAGCTGCGTGATGCTCTGTGGTGTTTTCTGCATGAAACGAGTCTAAGGCGGGGGCTGATTGAAAATATACCTCAGCATGTGTGCGTGTGCATCTCTAAGTGTGCGAAAGTTCATGTTGGATGCAGCAAAGGGAGAAAGTAACAAGTACTCAAGCACTCTGTTAAAGTGCAACTTTGAGATTCTGGCACTTTCCATCTTTGGAGCCATCGACTCGTAGTGCATTTCGCATGGATATCTTTCTTCAAGGCACTAATATGATGGCTGTACGTTTAAGCTGGGAGATTTCTCACTGCGATAAGCTCATCAAATGTCACTGTTGTCAATTAAAAATAAGAATCTAAAAGGCAGCATTGCACATCTAATGATGACAGGTTATGTTTTTGACAAGAGGAATGCAGCAGCTCAGCTGATCTGCAACAATAATACATTAAACACCAACTTAAAATCGATTTTTTGGATAATTGACAGCTAAAATGAATGGGAAAGTATCAAAATAAAACCAATCTGCAACTATTAGGCTACAGATCAGATTTTTAAAAGCATAAATGGACGCTTTATCTGGTCCCATTTTCTTAGCCATTAAGCTTTTGATTCGGTGCAAAATGGTTTGGATCGTTGATGGGACCAAACTAGAATGAGTGAAAATGTCACCTTGGCATTTTTCATGTTGAATAAACCAGCCGGTTGATTGATTCCCTGAGAAAACATTTGACTCCTAATAAACTACTAAATAATACATAAGTTGAAAGCTGGGAGAGTTTAAGATGCAGGTGGGGTGTTTGTGTACTTTTTCAAAAAAGTCTGAGGTGCTGCTTGACTGAAGGTTTCCTTTTGTGTGTGTGTGTGTGTGTGTGTGTGTGTGTGTGTGTGTGTGTGTGTGTGTGTGTGTGTGCGTGCGTGCGTGCGCGCGCACTGAGGCTGAGGATACGTGCTGGAAAGAGAGAGAATGGGTAGGAGGGTTAGAGGGAAATAGGAGTTTCAGATGAGAGTAGGTGGGGGGGTATGAGAGGGGTCTTAAAGAAAGAGCTGGGGTGGGGTGCTCTTATGTGTGGGAGGAGGTGAAGGAGGTGGAGGAGGAAGAGGAGGGGAAGGGAAGGGAGGATGTTGCTGGAGGGGAAGGGAGGAAGTGGTAGTGGTGGCTGGATTGGGAGGGGAAGGTGGGAGTGCGGGGGGGAGGGGGGGTATCTCAGAGGCGGAGCTGCAGACAGTATCCCCCGCCCTCGCGCTCGTCTGCGAGCCCCTCGCAATTACCTGTTCCACCAGAACTGATGTGAGCGCGAGTTGGCGAGCACATGCCACGTTGGAAGAAGAGCCAAAAACTGAACTGAAATTGCATCTGTGCAGCACCAGGTTCGCGAGGACACTTAAATTTAACTCACCTCCAAAAAAACAAACAAAAACAAAAGACGACTCAACCAAATCTTTTTTTTTAAACAAACCTCTGGAAGAGCCCAGGATCTCTGAAACTCGCAGGGATGCACTTGTTGTCCGCCGGCTGCGCGTCTGCCCTCCTCTTCGCCGCGCTCCTCTGCCAAGGTAAGCTTTTGTCTCATTAAGCCGGCAGCTGTGGCGGTGGAAGCCGCAGGTATGAAGGGGAAAGTCCCGTTCCTGCAACACGCAGGTGCCTCCAAAACTTATCGACCACATTTCAAGGGAGAGGTGGAACAGGAATGTGGGTGCTTTGTAGTTACAAGTTTCTGCTCAGTTTATAATTACAGATGTTCCTTTTATGCGGCTGCGTGTAATACACCAGGCTACTAAAAATGTTCCCTTCCTGTAAAAAAAAAAAAAAAAAAAAAAATTAAATGGGCTTCTTATAAGTCACATATAATGTAGCGACCACCTCTCTCCATTGTGTTAAATTATGAATAACTAAGTATATAATCTTAAAAAATATATACGAAGTAGTTTCGTAAAACTCACCTCAAGATAAAACTGCTCTCCATATGCAGCTCTGCCCTGCTCATATCTTTAAAGTGACTTCTTTATAAACTCCTCATTGTGAGGTAGTCATCCTCACCCACTGTTCACATGTGCTCAAGCCATGATGTCATAACCACGACCATGTCTAATTTTTTTTTGTGTTTTCTCTTCCTGTTAACACGGGCTGTTGAGCAGAATGATGCTGGCTCACATCCTGTATGATTTATTTTAATTATGGGCTGTCTGTTAGGTGGAAGAAAGCACTTCTGACAGGCTCCTTCTAGTAATTACGCTGGGATGTGGGCAGTTGTAATGGCTTGCACAAGTGATTAAGTTTTAGCAAAGAAATTTGGAACTTTCTGTATGATTTGAATGCAGATACCCTGCATCCAGTGGTGATTTCAATCTGTGGTTTCATAATTTGATTATTCCCTCCCTCTGGAAAACAATGAACCACTGACAAAGGAGGAGTTTTGAAAACAGGCTCTTAATTTTGGGCGTGGTATTGAGTGTGCTGAGGGTGCTTAGTCCTCTCTGTAGATTTCCATATTGTCTCCTCTGTCAGCCAACAGGTAGCAGCACCATGTGTTCATGTCACTCAGCCAGGCCATAGGCAAATCCATAGGCTTCCAAGTGCTTCCTTGGGTTGGAAGGGAGGGGGGAAGGGGTGGTGGTGGTGGTGGCGGCTGATATCACTGTGCTCCCCTTCACCTCGTCACACAACAGTGGCGCCTGTTGTTGTAAATTAACACCATGCAGCACCTATCAGTCAAGCTCAGGTGGTTTGTTTGAGAGGAAATGAATGGCCTTTTTAAAGTGTTTTTACATGGCTGTGCCGCTGCAGTGCCGTGCACTCGAGACTGGAGGGGAGTGCTCTGAGTTGGTAATGAGGATTGACTTTATGGCTGTCCGCACTGCTGTGTATTTGCACGTGGTCTTAAGTGATGGTCAAAACATGTGTGTTTGTTTAGACCACAGTTGGCGAGAAAGAAGAGGGCAAAAGGTGAAGCGAACCTCGTCAGGTTTCTCTTGCAATTTGCTCAGTGTGGGCAGAATCTGCCTGAAGGTGTTTATTGAATTTTGGATTTGCAATAAAAACTGCATCAATACCTGTAATAAAAAAAAAAACAAAGCCTGTGTTTATTATATTTGCTTCAGTGAAGGCCAAGCTGTGGCTGCAACCAGACACAACAGAAAAAAAAGAGTCCCGAATTAGTCTCGGAACAAATATTCCAGAAAGATGCATCTGTTTTTTGTTCACCGCCTTGTCTCCACCCTTCCCCCACCACCACCACCACCCTCCTCACCTCCCCTCCTGAACAGACAGACAGTCCTCCATGCCACAGCTGGTATTACTTGTCAGGCAAGTGGGGCTCTCCTTTTTTTGCTAATGGACTAATCTCTTGTGGGGGTCACCCAATTTCACCGGAGATGGATTCACTCTCCTTTCTTTCATCTGTAACTAGGTTATGTCAGGACTTGTCTCCTGAATGTTTTGATGTTAAATCTCAAGAAAGAAAAAAAAAGAAGAAGAAAAAAAAGAAAACGGCTTTAATTACATGTTTCAGTTAACGTGTAAGATTTTGTACAACTGTTCATTTGGGTGCTTGTGCACGTCTCATCTTGTTTATAGGCGGCTTCCTCTCGATGTTTGAAGACTGCTTGTGGTAGTTTCTCCTTTGAAAAGAGATTTCTTTGTGACTTGGAAAGTATTGTATTCCTTCATGCAAAATTCAGATGCATTGAAGAGAAGTACGACAACTCAACCGAATCATGGCTTTGAATAGAAATCCTGCATCTGTACTTCGCTTGCTGTCAATTTTTAGGCCTAATCTCTTCAAGTAGCTGAGCCATTTGTTGATCAAAATCTGGAAATGGCTACATTTTGCAAATGTAGAGAACATAATCCCATTTTGTAATCAAAGTTGTGGCGACACAATAGAAAGGAAGACAATCTGCTAAATTTAAACGCTTAATTTGGTCTGTAAAATACGTGCAATCTGACTGACATCATAAACCAATAAAGGGAACAAACCTTCTATTCATCCATAATATATCTCGCTTATTATAATAGGAATGCTTGAAATAGTCCCGAAAGTGATAGCTACACAAGTTATTATCCTGCTGGATGCTTAACCCATATTTGGTGGCTCATAATGTCTCTCCAAAGGCTGTGTAGAACTCTGTTGTATGTGTGGAGCGAAAGTGTGAAGTGGAATCTTTTCCGGTATCACACAGTTAGTGCACTTGTGTTTTGGATGAAAAAGACCATTTTATTGAGTATAAAGTGAAGCAGATGCCATTACTCACCCAAGAATCACAAAGCAAGTGAGATATAAGAAAGAGACAGATGTTCACACAAGAGAATTAGGGTTTGGTGGGCTTGTTTGTGTGCATCGTGTGCTCCTCGGGTCTTGATCAGAATAAAAAGTAAGTGGAAGTTGGAGTAGCAGGCAGAGCTGCTGCTGATGGAAAGGAAAAAAACAGAACAAAAGGACTCCTCAAACAAGAGAGGGCTGTTTAGACAGGCGAGGTCATACTGTAAATTAGAGCAGCATTATGGTGGAGAGCCCAGTGTCACTTCCCATCGGGGGGTGCAGAATTCCTAACAGCGCCCCTGGCAGCAGGACTTTATGGCAGGGATGTGAGGATCACTCTGGAATAACCACTCACGTCTAGTTTTAAATTAAAAAAAAAACAACAACTAAAAATAAAGATGGAAGTTTTGCGTGAAACTTAAAATAACCCGAGGTTATGATGAAATTAAAGCTGTTAGAGTCTTTGATGCAGCACGAAAGAGCAAAGAGCAGGTTTTATTGCAAATCTTAAACTAGGAAAGCTCACATAAAAGGCAATCATTAACCTGCTTTACTTCTGCGGGAGGAGAAAAAGGCACTGGATGCTAAAGATTCTGAGAAACCAGGCCGGTGCATCAGCTCGTCCCCAGAGAAAAGATGCTTATGACAAATGTGCATCTTTACCATATGGTGTGGTGCACTGGGCCTGCCCACGTGCAGTACGCCGAGAGCTGTAGTGCTCGATGGTGCAAATAAGAGCTCAGTTATTTGTATTTCTGATGTAACACAGTTCGGTATAAACAGCGTAATACTAATTTCTTTCAGCCTTTGTCTGGCCTGCCCCCCTCACACAGAGGGTTGCAGCAGTCCACACCCACACACACGCACTCCAGCCACACTCTTGTTTCTCTCGGCCCCCAGCAGGACACTGAACAGGTGGAGGAGTGTGACGGGTGTGTGTGTGTGTGTGTGGGGGGGGGGGTTCTTTATGATTCCCGTTTGTGTGTACAGTTGCTGAAAGAACAGTTTGTTCCCATCGCTAAGCTTAATGATTGTAGTCCTATCATTCACTTAAACATTTTTTGCAATATTTTCAGATTCTTTCCAAAATATCATCACCAAGCCAAACTTCACCTTTAGATTAGATGCAGTGTGACAGCGCTAAGAAATATGAGCTAGCACATGAACATGCTGAGCTTCCTACATGTCAGAGGGAGCAATTCCCTCTCTGCTGGACTGACCGGGCTGGGAGATGTATGAGTGGCTTTGCCTTGAGAAAATGAAAGGACTTGGGTGGCAGAAGTAATCACTCTCAGGCAATGACTCAATGAGGAAAAAGGTCTTTTGTTCGCCTGTGACAGTTTTACACACGGGATTATCAGTAAAACAGCAGCAAGTGAATCTTAATTACACTTTGGTGATTGGCTTGCCCTACTTTCAGAGCCAGAGTGTGCGATATATTCCATTTTATAATCTCAGCCAGAATTGCCTTTTCAGTCGTCAATTTCTTGTTTCAATTAGCTGCTCAGGTTGGGAAAATTGTTTAAATTTAGCACTTTATTGACTTTTTATATATTCTGCTTTACAACTCATATGCTTATACGGAGTGAAATAAAGCGAGAGAAGTCCTTATGATACTTTAACAAACAGAATAACGTCTCGGTTTTCTCTCTTTTTCTCGTTTGTCACTCTGCCATTTAAATAATGGTTTATTTGTTATCTGAGGAGAGGGACCAGAGTTCTATTGTTTCAACTATAAAGAAAGACTTAACAACGTGAGAGGGAGATAACTGTGCTATGCAGTACTTCTTCTTTCTTTATGCAGGAATACCCCCACTCAACTGCATGAAGCTGTCCTTGGTTTTGGCGAAAGGAGAGTGGCACCCTAAGATCGGCCAGTCCTTGTTTCGGGGACAAAAAGTGAGGTTGTTTCGGTCTTTTGTCATTGACGCATCCCCCAGCTTTCACTAGATTCCTGTGGACTCCCACCGACTGTATTGTGAGGCTGGCCCTTTTTAAACAAATGAGTGTATGATAGCGACTTCTTGCTCCCGCTGCTGTCTTTGTCATTAATATGGAAGAGCACACACCCCTCAGAGAGGGCGCAGAGTCGCTGCTGTCGGTCCCGGCGCTTCACATGTGCAACCTGACTGGGGGGAAGCGTCTCCCCTCCATATGAAAAGCCTGTGACCACACCCATCTTTAACAGGGCCTGGATCTTTGTTCAAATCCTCCATTAGAGTTATTGCTCTGTTTTAATGAATTCTTTGAGTGGCCCCCATTAACTGTGATGCTAATGAGCTGACCAGGGGCACATGTATATGGGAAGCCACATGGTGGCCTTTGTTTTTTTGTAGATTACATTTAATGGACTACTTTTTCCTCATTAAAATTTATCCTATAGGTAAAAGAAAGCCAAAGCAGCAGAACCACTGACAGCAAAGTCTCTCCACATGGAGAGACCTTCGATATTTTTTTCCTGCACTCCCATAAAAATTTATATGAAGCTGCCGTTATATCATACCTATATTTTTTTTCTTTGTCTGAGGTTCAGGGGAGTCAGGCAGGTTGACACAGCTTTTGTGCTAAAGGTGAAACATTCATTCCAAGCCTCGGGCCACTAATAAAATGACATGGAGTTTTGTCTTCCCATTCATTTCTGAATCACCCTCTGTTGGCTCCAAAGCTCTTTTGCAACACTGAGAAGTTACTCTATTCATTCCGACGCTGTTTAGCAGTTTTTCATTCATGAAACATTGCACTGCTCCCGGTTACGTTCCGCCCTTGGGACTCAACAGGGAGGTTTTGTCTGCGTTTGACCTCAGTATTCACATTCTTGTCATTTTAAAAGCTGTTTCTTTGTGTTGTGCTGATGTCCACCATCCTCCCTTCATAGACTGCAGCAGCAGTCTGCAGTGCCTGAAGCTATCTTTGATTACATGCTGCTATGGCTGAACTTGTAGGGAGACAGGAGTTCCCATTCAGGGACGACTTCCTTTCACAAGGGACAGCAACAGCATATCTCTGATTGGAATTAAAAGCCCGTCATTCTGACAGTATTTAATATCAAACAACAAGAAAAATTAAATGGTTGGCACATCTTGAGTCGCCAATGAATCAGTACACTGATGAGGACCATAAACCTTTTATAACAATGTAATGCACATGCTTCTTAGATGAGTGCCATCTTCTTTACATTATAAGTTTTCAAGGTGTTCTTGAAATAGTGGATATGTCTGTATAGCGCTCCTTTGGAGGATTTTTATCATGCACTACATATTAGAGCTTAGTAGTGGCTACTTTAGCCTCAACATTATATCACAATATTTCCAGATAATGATATTTCAGACGATGTAGAAAAAAAAATGCTGAAGATGTTTTATTGATGCTTGCAGCTCGCAGGCAGCAGCGTTTATAAGCGTAACTAAATGAAGGGATTTTCCATCCTTCCTTTCAAACGAGCTGCTCACATTGTTAACACGCTGCCTAATTCAAAATATGAAACTACTGAAACAAGGTGCCAGCAGCTGCAACACAATAGCACAGTAGTAGTCACACAGGATTGAATCTAGTGACACATCATGAGTCAAATATAAGCACAAAAGTAGCCCAGGTAGTGTTTCACCTACCTGGGTAATAAAAAGTATAAAATAACTGCCTGATACATCAGTAACCTTGCAACTCATCAGGAGCTGCAACAATAGTTTTCTTGCATATTTACAAAGCGCTGCGCTCTGTTCGAGGATGCTGCGCTTACATCCTAAATCCTCAATGCGGCTCTCGCTCTCAGACGTGCCCGGCCTTGCCTCATAGTTGCTACATAACATGAACGTACGGCATTGCTGCAGCAATGACAAGGACTGGGTGATAATTGATCCACAAAAGGCAATATGCAAATGATGCTAACATGTTTCTCAGATCCAATGAGGAAATAGTTCCAATTCAGCGAAGCACCCGAAAGGCCCAAGTTCAGATCTGTTAAAAGAATTCAAAGTGAGTGAATTCTTTAACATCCAGCAAGATCCAAAGTATTATCCTTCTTACGTTATCCTGAGACAGCTGGCACGGCCATAGTTGTAATAGTAGGTTACTCAGCAACCATCCTAACATTTCAGCCTGTGCCCTGTCAACAAAATAAAGTGTTAATATTTCAAATTAAAGATCTGTCATTAAAAGTGGCTTTTTAATAAAGGAATTCACATATAAGTATTAATACAAGACTACTACATTTCTGGTACTTTGACATCCCAAAAATTGATTTGATTTCCAGCCAGGAGTAATTCAGCTGTTCTGAGGAATCATGTTTGTTTAATTCAGTCAAGGTCACTAAAAGAAAAAGACAATTATTTCCCAGAGACCAAAGGCTGCCACTCCAATAAACCAACTGAAACGTGAGGCAGCTGTAACACGTAAAAACACTTAAATAGTAATTAAACAAACTGAAGTATTTAGCTAGACATAAAAGACAAAGATTTCAAACTGTTAACTAAACTTAAATACTGAATAATTAAAAAAAGAAAAGAAAATTCTTAAAATATAAGTCTATCAGTGTGTGTAATGGTTTCCCTTAGAAAGTGAGACCTTCTTACATTCTAGTCTGGGTTCCAGTTGAGACTCGTATTTTGACCTCAGGGCATGAATTTCCTACCGTGCAGCAGCTCAGAAAAAGTTAGAAGAACTGTAATCCTCACAACAGATTACAGTATGTTACTCAAAACTGTTTTCTTGTTAATGCATCTGCAATTGCAGCAATGTTTCCTCACATTCAGCTTCAATTTTTATTCAGAGGAGTCAAGTGGTTGTTTTTTGCGTGGCAGCTACCCCTCAAGCGACGCTTCGGCTAATGCGTGACTTGTGGATGTGTTAGATGCTTAGTGATAAAATGCTCTGCTGTGCTGTTAAGTATTCCGCTGTTCTGCTGCCAGACCTTACGAGGAAGGTGAAGAGATGCTTGTCTGGTAATTGGATGCAGTACTTAATTTTCTAATGGGACGACTTAAGAGGTCAAGTAGCCTTGTGTTCCTGGGGAGAATTTCTAAGCATTAAATATCCCACTGGTGCAGTTTAAATACATATAATTGACTTGACTTGTCCTCTAAATGCAAAATTCTCAGCATGTATCACTTTGAATTTTATTGTGGCTTTATTGTAAAGCGGTCACAATGGAAAACAGCAGGAATTTGTAATGGTAAACTCACTATTAGCTTGTTAACGCTGGCCCTTGTCACATCAAAATTGCATTACTACAGTTCCAGGCTAGTCTATAGAATGAGGATATTGTTAAATGAGCTTTGAAGTGTGTAATTTTGAGTAATGAAGATGCCAGAATCCATTATCCCGCCATTCCCGTCCTCCCTAATACAAGCTGAAGACATAGAAGAGATGATACATCATTTCCTCATATAATGACGGTGATCTCATTTATACGTTAAAGGTCAAACAGGGGAAAAAAATGTTGAGAGCTAAAAATGAAAGGTAAGAATGTAGGTTTGGTACATTTTGGTTAAAGCAGCACGGATTTTCTACACCATTCCAAGGTAATGTCAGGATTTCTTGTCTTATTGTGAAGGCCTTGCCGGAGCGTGCTGATTCATGAACAGAGCCACCAAATGTGGATACTCCAAACCAAGACAGCATCACAGCCGGAGTTTGTTTTTACAGGCATATTGGTTCAGACTACAATATTTCCCAGTGGGTTTCTAATAATTGGACAACTTTGTTATCTTTCTCCTTGGGGCAGCATTTGTGTAGATAGCATGCTTGAATGGCTATATTTCCTTTTGTAATGTCTCTTGTGTAATGCATTTTCATATCTCAGGTCATTACATCGGCTAATATGCATGTTCTTTATATTACCAACAACTGAAGACAGTAAAGGCGTTTTTTTTTTTATAATGCTTAGCAGTGCTTTGACCCAAATACGTCAATATGCTTGCATGCCTACGGACACAATACTAGCAGATGTTGAGCAACAATAATGGCTCTTTATATACATGGTTAACCATCTTAGCATGTCAACATGCTAACATTTGCTTTGTCGATGTTGATGGTGCTACATAGAAAGGAAAGGGTTCACCAGAGATAAACTATATGCACAAAAGCGCTGGGCTACACCTTTTAATCTTTGAATTCGCTCATGTTTTCAGTCCTGTTGCCACAGGTGTATAAAATCAAGCACCTGGTCATGCAGTCTGCCTTTATAAACATTTGTGAAAGAATGAGTCATTCTGAAGAGCTGAACTGAATTCAAGCATGGTACTGTAATAGGATGCCGCCATCGGCAGCTTCCCTCCTAGATATGTCACCATTAACTTTAAGTGGTATTACTGCAAAATGGAAGCATTTAAGAACCACAGCAACTCAGCCTCGAAGTGGCAGACCACGTAAAGTTACAGAGTGGGGTCGCTGAGTGCTGAGGCGCACGGCGCATAAAAGTTGCCAGCGCCCTGCTGACTTAGTGACTCCAGAGTTCCAAACCTCCTCTGGCATTAACATCAGCACAAAAACTGAGCTTCATGGCATGGGTTTCCATGGCTGAGCAGCTCCTGTAGGTGTAGTGTGTAGGTGGCCCAGTACTTTTGTCCACATAGTGTGTGTATATAATTTCCCTTTTCCTGCACAGCCAACAGTTCAGAAGTCAGACATATTGGATTTAGGACAGTAATATTTGCATATTGGTACATTGGAGAAGTTGGAGCCATCAAAAGTTCACGCCACCTAATAGCAACACTTACTGATACTTGTTTTATGGGATCAATGCCAGTGAGTTTTATGGAGTAAACAATTACGACATGGATATTTCAGTCTATATTCTTTAGACATACAGTATATTTTTAATAGCAGTAGGAAATACTGTATATTGAAGAGGAAAAATTATGGTCTCACTGTTCACAATTTTTCTCACAATACACATATTTCATAAAACAGTAGCTCTTTGTTCGCTCTGTACCAGCTGTCATGCTACTCCACCACGTGCTGCTGACAGTGCTGACAGTATTGTAAACATTTCAGGTGGAGCTGCTCTGCTGGACAAAAAAAAGAAAAAAAAATCACAGTTATTCTGAATTATCCTGGCCGTCTTTTTCTGGATCGTCTTCTGCAAACAATATTTTAGGTTGGCGCCTCCTATGCAGCAGATACCCTGATGTGTAGGATCAGCTGACCGTTATATTGTTTGTTAGGGTTTGTTAGGGCAAGTGCACAAACACACTGTGCATTTGTGATATTGGATTATCAAAGTCAGCAGGTTTCCCTGTATATCAGGACTAAATGGTAGAGCATCCTACAGACCAGCCTGGTCTATTAGCTGTATTTTTGCTCTTGTTTGAATCATTTTTTGGACATCAAGGGAAGCCTTCACCCCTGAGACCTTGTTTTTGACTGGCCGTGCAGCAGACGTAGCGCATGGCTTTGGAGGACTTTCCGAACAGCATGTTGACTCAGTTTGCTTGAAGGGGGATAGTCTGTGCGCAGCATACCCATGGAGACTTTTGTTCACGAGCTCTTCAGGCCACATTGCTCATATTTTGAACACCTTTCAGTAGCAGAAGAGGTGTTGGCACATTTCTGCTTATTGACAGGTTTTTTTTGTGAAGCGGGGTGTCTCACTGCTGCCAGTACATCTCACTATCTGACAGATCTGCAGGGCTTTTTATGCTCTTGTTTGGGATGTACCGCACAGGACAAGAAGCAGGGGGGGCTGCAACTATGGGGTGGATGGTTAAAAGCACTTAGCTTGATCTCATAGCTTCTTCTCATGTCATGATGGAAGAAGAAAATGTAATAGCCAGCGCTAATGAAATTATTATGCCTTAAAGGTCCTTTGTAACCAAGATGACTGTGACATATGCTGAATTATATAAACTGAGAGTGGTTATCTCATCTCACGGAAACAAAAGGCACAAACAAAAGAACAAGATTTGGTTTATTGTGACAGCTTTATCTGTTATGTGTCTTTAGGAAAAAGAAGCGTAACACTAATGGTGACCTTGCTCTGACAAAAGATAAATTGTATTTTGAATGTGGGTGAATTTCCTGCACATAAGCGAACTACTTCCCTTTTATAGGATGCACAATATCCTGCTTGGCTCCGCTGGGGTTCACAAAACCTTCCAGCCAAACTATGTTAGCTGTTATCCCGCCATGTAAGTCGGGAAGTACTGAAGTCCTAGGAAGACTCGGCGGTCCAACGGCGCATGTTAATCTCCAGCCTTTCACAGTCCTCCATCAAAGCAGATGTTGGTCCAGAGGTATTAAATGTGAAACCACACAGAATTGATGTGCAAGCAGGTACATAATCCTTTGTATGTATTATCTGCATTCCATGTATTCCTCCCACTGCTCTCTGCTCTATTTAGCCAGCAGAGGCTTTAGGACCCCCCTAGAGCCAAAAGCTGAAGCAGGACACAATTTGAAACCGTCATGCCCTCTTAATACCAACCAGGCTGTTTGGCTCATTGGAATGGGGAACACTGCTTGCTCTGTTTCACAGTGAAGGGTTAGAAGGTCAGTTCTGTCATTATGAGTGCACAACAGCATACACGACTCTTTGCCCAACTAATATAAAAGTATCAGCCTTACAGCGGCAATTACCAGAGATGAAAGCTACAAAAGCCATCTGCCGAACAAATGGAAATATCTACCTGTTAATATTTTCTGTTGTTTACAGCGTAACAAGACATGCATTATTGATATGGCAAAGTAGGTGGTGTGAATTAAATTTATACAATAATAAAACCACTGCACATACTTCCATTCATCATCTATTTTGTGTTGGGAAAATATTAGGCCATGCCTCATGCAGCGTCTAATGAGGCACTTTAGGATCGATAAGTGGATGCATTCTTGTTTACCCACGTAGGAAAGGTATGATTCCTGGCCTGATTTGTCTCCCCTTTTTTTTTTCCACTGCTCCCATAAGAGGCTGCATTTGGTTTGTTGCCAGGATCCTTCAAGAGGGGTGTGTTGTGGCAGCAGGTTTGATTGGTATCCTCGGGCACCACCTGAAACTGTAATATGGTCATACAGATGGTATAATAGTAAACACAACTGGTCCCGCAGGATCAATGGGCTACAAATGTTCAAAGGATTTCCTGCTCAGGGAGGCGTGGGGGCTGGAACTGGGTGGGGCCGCTTTTAGAGGAGAGGGAGCACTTGTGGGACAGGCAGGCAGGCGGGTACTTGAACAAAAGCCGATTGCAGTTGTGTAAATAGTGGAATCTGTAGCTGCCAGCTGGGGTAATAATTCAAAATTAAAAAAAAAAAAAGATAATAATTCACTGAATTAATTACCAGAAGGAGGATGCTTTTAGTCTGATGATTCAGTGAATGTATCCATCTTGACCCTCCTGTTGGGCTCTGTCTCTCTGCATATATAATTTGCTGAACACGAGCACCTTAGTATGTCATTATTAATATGTGCTGCAATAAAAGGGCAAAAGAACATCACATGTTCCTGGAGCCCAAAACACTGTTTTAGGTAATTAAGCCAACACTCAAAAGCCAAAAAGATATTTGTTCACAGTGAACTTTAAAATCAATCTACTTTGATAATTTATATTTAACTGATATCTGCATGCAAATTGAGAATTTGATGTTCCTTTTTCTATCATATTATAGTAAAATTTATATGTTTTGGGGGTATTCTCTGTATTTTTTGGCATTTCATAGGCAAAATGATTGCAACATTATTATTAGATTGTAACAAATCTAATAAAAGCATAATTTGATTATGAAAATAACCATTAGTTGGAGCCCTAATTTAAGCCTTGGCCAGGACTTGTAGTCTGATTGTGGGAAGATGTTATGTTACTAAAATATGCTCTTTGAATTTTCTTTTCTTTTACTTTTTATTTTTTGATTAATAAAATAGAGAAAACTATGAAAAGTGCCATTTCCAGATCTCAAGGTGACATCTTTAGATTGCTTGTTTCTCTGACGAGCAGCCCAAAGAGATTCAATTAACATTTATATAAAATGGAGAAAAGCAGCGAGTCTTTAACCTTTCCGTGCTGGAAGCCGATTTTAACTTGATAAATGACACAAACAGAGCCTTCCCTATCAAAACTGTCAAATTTGCTTCTTTTAGTTCATCTGGCATCCACTCAATTGACCAACTGTCCCAGTACCAGTTAGCATTTTTTATTTTTTTGCAGCATGGTGTTACCCCAGAGGACCCTTTTATGCTATTAATAAAACTGATTACAAATGATGTTCTATCTCCAGTCCAGACGGCAGATACTTACCCTACGAGCCAGTCCTGCTCCACTTGGCTCAGTTGCTTCAGGCAAGGCTGGCAGGTTTATGGCCAGTACGCAAGAAAACCTGATACCTCCTGTCTGATGTGATACCACTTGAGGAGACCTGGTGAAACGACGAGCACTTTGATGTCAAGAAGGTTGTTTTGAATGTGTCGGGAATATTTTAAAGCTCCCCGTTAACACCTCTCACTGGAAAGGGGTGAAAAATCGGGGACATTTTAAGCATTTGAGGATTCGTTTCTTGTGCTTAGATTTGCAGATATCAGTTCAAACATGTCAGTAAATTCAAAGCTCTCATTTATGTGAAGAGCTACTCACTGCTGCCTTCATCACTTCACCCCTTTCAGCCTTAAATTTGTTTTATTAGACTGTAAACATTTATTTAATTATCCATGTGACTACATTTTTAAGCCTTAATTGGGCTGATTATACTGTGAGCGCTAGAGGGAAAAAGGTCTGTAATTTTAATTAAATGGGCTAAAAATAGAGTTTTCCAAAAGCAAGCTCTACCCTCTGAGAAACTTAGTGCATTTATCTGGGCCTCATCTCAAATGCGAAAGAGACACCACGAAACCGTACGAACCATGTGATCAGATACCTGTTATCACAGCTTTGATAGACTCAGATGCATGCAACCAGAGTGCTGCGAGTCTATTTGGAGTTACAGAATTCCTAAATTATAAAGTAGGAGCGCAAATTAGAGCTGCAGATGGTGTTTTCAGGACATTTGTTGCCTCTCATGTACTTTTCTATTACGCACCCGCAGTGTAAACGTGGGATTCTTTATCATGCGTGGTTTTCACTTGTAAAACTAGCATGTGTTTTATCATGGCAAGGACCAATAAGAGATTATAAAAACATCTTCAGATTTAAGATGAAGCGCAACTTTAGGCCAAAAAAAAAAAAAAAAAGGCCCGACTCTTTTGTGCGTTTCAGCAAGTGCAAAATTAACCAACTTAAATTCAAAGACTGTGTGATTAGGAGCAGAGTTGTTGCGTGTGGATGCAAGCTCATCATTAGGCATGAGCGAGCAGGACAAATTCAATAACGCTTGTAGGATCCTCCAGTTTAATGAAGTTTGAAGGCTCCTTGGCATATGAGAACGTTATCACATTTAAATGGCTCAGAAATAATTAAAAATGAATGACTAGTTTCTAATCACAAGTCTGAACTGCCCGGATTGAGCGTTAACAGGATACAGCCTTGCTGTACTCTACACAAAAAGCAACATTTGAAACAAACTCAAAAAGCAGATTTCTCAGAAGTCATTTATGCGGCGCTTTTAAATGAAAAGACAGAATACTGAAATTCACTTTTAGAGAGTAATTAATTTTATAAATACATACAAATACATTTCCTTTATACAATTTCACCCTTTCCGCGGGTTCTTTGAAAGTTTTTAGGCTCCACTTTGGCTCTTCGCTCTCTTCAGATGGCTGCAAGGTGTTGTGCGATCAATTCCACATGTCACAACCCTAATTAAAATAATCTTTATCTGGGTGGCAAACAGATTCAGGTTGGAAATGCCCAGTTTTCCAATTTAATGTATAGAAATGATTTGATAATCCCTTTTGTCCAGCAAACTTGCTTGCAGGCCACGTCTATTTTTAGGAAATGACTTTAAAAGCAGAGGAGAGAGGTTGTGCGGCAGAGGGCTTTAATATCCTCACGATGATGGAGTTTTTAACGTTCTTGCCTGAGAAACACGGTCATCGTGACAGGGTCGGGACTTGGCGATCCATTAGGGCTTCTGATAGTGTCTGCTGCTGACGGGGAACTTGAAAATCCGGTCTGTTCATTCACAACCCCAGACCCTTGGGTGAGCTAATGCAAGCTCTTCCGGAAACAGAAGAATGAAGTCATTGCCAAAATGTTGGGCACTAAGTTGCATTAGGAAGGGTTAATGGATAAGTAGTAAGCGGTAGGGCTATGCTTTGTTAATGGCCTAATGTTGCCTTTAATGGTACGTCGTTAATGGGAGTTGATGGTAGATGTTTGGAGTCAGGACAGTGAGCTCTCCTCTGATCTGCCCCAAGTCTGCCCACAGGCAACTCACAACCACTTCTCCCCTCGGGTCCCGCGGCCTGCGCCCCTCAAATGCATAATTCACAACATAATGGATGTGATTTCTGAGTGCACTTACCACCCGTTCACTCCAGCCGGCTGCAGTCTTAAGAGCACTCCCCGCACCCATGCAGCTCGTCTGCTGACGCAATTTATGACATTTTTTAAGAGGTTTTTACGGACGCTCGTGTGGTCGAGTGTGCAGAGAACATTTCAAAGACTAACGATCATGCCACAAGATCAATTTCTAGGGAACCTTATGGCAAGTCATTTAGAGCGATAATCACCACTCTTGTAATGTGCTTTTATCTTTCCTATCTGCCTCGCTCAGAGAAAAATGACTCTGACACTGCCAATAATGTGAGTCATGTGTCACAGAAATTCTAAATGAAAAGGTGTATATGTTTTCCCTCATAATGTTTTTGAGCCTTCTGGAAACATTTATACGTCTTTCAACTCCAGTGCTAACAAAAACTTTTTCTTTTTTGTGGCCCAGATATTAGTTTTGTTATAGGCCTTTGCTGAAGCTGAGCAATTTAAGCTAAATCAAAGCTGAATCGTCTGCTTTGATTGTACTGTCAGTGCTGTTGGAATGAGACGGCAATTTAGAGTAACTTGACCATATTTAATTTAAATATATGACAATGGTTCTCTTTTAACTTCTCATATTAAACTCACTCACTAATCAAAGGGAAAAATGCAAGAATTTCTTGAGTGTGCTGCAGTTTTTTTTTTATGTATGGTGTAAATCTTTGTTATGTCTCTTATAAGCCAACTTCAAAGCTTAACAGTTCATTCATAATGATGCAAAAAGTCTGATTTGTACTGTAATATATGTACTTATATCGCGCAGAACTCACAACATGCACTTGGTTTTGGCTGTCTTGTGTCTGTTTTGTTGCCTGGCACTATGTTTTTCTCATTAGCCTGGATCGCAGGTCAAACGCAGGCTGTGACAACACATTGAGCTTTTTCCACTGCACTCACTTTAATTTAATGGTTTTATGGAAAACTTTGTTGTCTGAGACATCCACAGAAAATATCCTTTTTTTTTCAGTCCCTCACAATCACACTCTCTTCATTAGTTAAACAGAGTGAAAACAATTGTCCTTAATGGACCAGAATGCAATGCAGTCACAAGACATCCTGTATTTTGAGTTGTAGAGGAGGACTCATGTCTTCCTCTGGGCTAATTATTTCAGTGCTCACGCTGTTATTCGTTCCACCTACTCGAATAGCCCGCAGCTGGTGCAGAGTGTTTGCACCTGTTCCCTGAGGATTATCAACAGGTATTCTGGGAATTGTAGGAAGCATGAGCAAACAAGACAAGATATAACTCGTGTAGTGTTTACCCAGAAGGTGGCACTCTTAAATTAACTCTCACAATGCAATTTCTTTCCACTCGGTTACTGCTGATAATATAACATTTCATGAATGATTGATTGAAATGATTAAAATTACAACATTTTAAGACTTTCAACAGTCAAATTGGCCTCATCAGAATTGTGGATGCAGTTTGGCGCCATAGCATGTTTGACATTTTAATGTGAAGCTTGCTCTGACCTGTTTGGGGCGTGCAAATATTTGGCATCATATTTCTCCAGCTGATATCCACCCGCTTGGAGTCAATAGGAAGAGCAAACAAAACAAACAAAAAAAAAAATAACTACCAAATCTCTAAACAAATAAAATCTGTAAATAAAGAACGCTTCAACTCCAGGGCTAAAAAAAATAAATAAATAAAAGCTGTGAGGAAGTGCCAACAACTGCAGTTCCTCAAACGGCCACTTGAGGCTCACTGTAAAAGTGTTTACAGTATGGTACAAAAAACAAGTTTTGATCTCACAAATTGTTCCCTTCATATCTGAACCTGTTTTGGCAAAGTGGGGTGGTAACCTTTATAATTTGGGTTAAAGTTTGCATCATTGGCTGATAGTTGGATGCCACATGTGAGTGTAGCCGGTTATCTCAGTTAACTGAAGTCACAGAATTGGATCATTATGGCTTCCTGTGTGATAAACGGGCCACAAAGTCTCAAAGTGTTTTGGCAACATGGCACTCAAATCTCTCATCCAGATGTGGCTCCAAAAAAAGGCCAAATGCTAATTTAAAGCTTTAAAACAGTAGTTCAAGGTGGTTACATTCACCTTGCTAAGCAGCTTTCAAAGATCACATATCTATAACATGAAAGCTTTTTTTTTTCTTCAGCAGCATGGTGTTTCTTTAGGGAGTCAGTCATTAATTACACAAGTGGATTAAAACACCTGAAAACAAAATAAATCTTTCCCTCCCTCTCGAGCCCTCGTCTCTTCCTTTGTTCTCTCGCCTCAATCCCTGATAAGAGGCAGAGGCAGCAACCTGATCCCTCAGCAGCAGGCCTGCACAGGTATTGGGGCCTCCTCGGGACAAATTTGAAACCAGAGAAAATGGAGCCAGCATTTTTAGTCATAAGGGAACAATGGGGACTCGACAGGTGAGACTGCAGGCAATGCATTAGCCCTGTTCCCGCCTGCTGTGTTCTGTGGGTGTCTGTTGACCACACATGAAGCAGCAGCTGAACATTGTTTTCTTTGCTTGAGGGAGAGAGACAGAGCTGACTATATGTCTTTGTAGAAAATAAATATTCTTCACACTGGAAACTGCATTGTAGATCTGGCGGGAGAGGAGTGTAAATCAGGTTAGCACGTCAGGCCGAGAGACGAAAGATCCGCCATGACGGTTAGCCAAGGCTGGTGACCTGATGTTACACTGTGTTGGCATGCAGGCTGTGGCTTCATAAAGGCTGAGCTCTTACAACTTTCAGGTTAGTTGCCAAACTCAAAATAGATTTATGATATCTGGCGCTCCAGACTACAGACCAAAGACTGTCTCCTTTTTCAAAAATTTGTGTGTAGTTGTAACTGCTAAGACTGCGATGTGGTCATGTGCCACTATCTCAGTGCTGGTACCATTAGAGGGTTTCTATAGAACTCTTAAGACTAAGAAAAGGAAAGCACTGTCTTTCTTTTATCAGTAAACTTCCATGCTGTTTATCCTTTTAAGACTGAGAAATATGGTTTGCACTTCACTTTCACAAGAACAAGTATGATCAGGGGAAAAAAGTGGAATCAGCTTCAAAACTTGCTCAGATCAGACCTGCATGTCATTCTCGAACAGTTTAATTTAAGGTTTTATATATAGTGAATGCTCTTTATCTTATCTAATAGGTACTGATGCCAGTGCAAAAGGAGTAATGTTTGCGTTTTTGACATTTTTTCAGTAACGTGAATAATAACAGTAACAATAAAAATGAAGCCAGAGCCTTGAATCTTTCAGGTCAACCTCTGATCTTTGCATTCTTATACTTTAAAAACCTCCCATACAGAGTTTTTCAGAATTATCATGAATTCTTCAGTTGGGGGTTTTGTTTGCCAAGCATTAATGCTTTTGTTGGTTTTAGAGCACAGTGGCCTAAAAAAAAATGTTGTTTTTTTTTCAGCGCTCCTGAGGTGAAGGAGGGGAGCCATTAGGCTTAATAGACTCAGACTAATAATACTGTGTGTTGCACACTCTACATAATTCTCCATTTGCTGTCCATCCTCCTCCTTAGCACAGCACAGGCTTGTTTTGCACTCAAGTGACAAACATGGTTCTGCTCGGTGGACAAATGTGAGGGGTTTTCATCTATTTTTATTTTGGTCTGGTTTATGAAATCCTCTTTTTAACCAAAAAAAAATGTCAGCTGTGCAGCTAAATAATCACGTAATTAGATCATTAGATGGCCAACAGAAAACGTGTTACTATTTTAACAAATTTGCTAACATTACTTGAGGGCTGTGACACATCGCCAATGGAATCATGAAAGCTGTCTTCAAGAAATAATTACCCCAATCATCTTCTTTGTGTCGTGCTATTGCAAACTGAATTGGTGCATATTGGACAAAGGAAGAAATCGGAATGTATCAGCAAGCAAGTTAGAACCAGCAGTTTAAAAAGAAGCATGAAGTCATATACTTGATACTAAAAAATGTTGGTCTTTGAAAACACAATCATCTAAGAAAACATACAGAAAATATGAAGCAGACACCCGTGGAGAAATTCAAAAGGAAAGCAGAATTTACACCGTAGACATCAATGATAAAAATGCAGCGATCGGCGATAATTTACTATCAAATCAAAGGCACCACAGCAGCTGAACCTCAAACACGTACTTCCTTGCAAAACCAGTGATGATCTGATAACAAGCATGCTACAATCTACACAAATGCTGTCCAATACCATCTCTGTGCTGGCAGTAATGGAAGCAGCGTTTACAAATACTGTGGCAATCAGAGCACTGATACATTCACAGGCAAAGCAAAGTCATCTGATCATTAACTAACACTCACAGGGGCATCGCAGTGACTGTGTGGTGGCAGAGCAGGTAATAAACTGGCCTTACGTACCTATTGCCGATACTCCCAAAAGTGTGTTTTCAGGATTCACGCCGGAACGTTTCGTCCCATCATGAATATCCAGTTGTTGCCTTAATATTCTCTGGCCAGCAAACAAATAGCCAGCGTACTCGGACTGTCATTATGAGTACTGCAGGAACAGCTTGTTGATTCTGATGATCTGTTTTTCTGATGATCTGCCAGGTTTTGCTATTTTTCGAGGATTCATTAAGAAATCCGAAATTCCCTGCTACAGCACGGCCCGCAGCCTTTTTATTGATTATTCTTTCATTCCATAATTAGTGAGCAAAACATTAAAAAAGTGAAAAAAGTACATTTTACAGTCTCTTATGGTCAACTGTGAGCACGTTAATTTGCACGTGTCATCCAGACCTTTTGTCAGATTCGGCTATGTTCGTATGCGATAAGAAAAAGAACAAACAGTCGCATTTAAAGAGTCCAGAACCAGTATTTTAAGTGGCTTAATTGAATAATTAACCAATTGTTATCTTAAGATATAATTGTACAAAATGTAACAGGTTTGCAGTTGTCTGAATGTTGGATGTGGATAGCTGACGTTCTTTAAAACAAGTCTGTAATGTGTTTTTTAAGTGTTGCACAAAGAAGATGTCCTAGCAAGCGCAAAAATAAATTGGCCCGCTATTCTTGAGACTAATTTCCCATTCCAAGGCAAGGCCATGCATCGATTCAGTGTTATATATTAATATCAAACAATATTGCAGTCTTCTCCATCGTAAAACTAATAAATGTGTTAGACTTTAGACAACGTTTCTTATGGAACTTGTAGATAAGAATCCATAGAGAGTGGATCACTTATTAAAAACAAAAGCGAATAGGCTGGCTTAGTTCAGCTGAACTGCAGACGGAGCCTTTGGGGAACATAGCCAGAAAATGAAACCTTTGTCCCAAGTCTTTCTGTCCACAAATGGACCCTTTTTTTCCAGATTGGCTCTCTCTGAAAGGCCTCTGTGCCCCGTTGAAGGTCAAAGAGACACAGGGCCATATCTTTAGGGTGTAGCTTTCTGTGCCCTGAAACAGATGGTGCTTCATAAATGAGAAAAATGGCTCTAAATCCACACTTCTCAAACGCAGTGATGTTCATTTCTCATATTACAGCTTTTGTCAACTCAGAAGTGCTTCAACAAAATCATACCTGCTGCTTACTTGTGGAAAACAGCAATTTTTGCTAATCAATAAATAATTGCAGGCATTTATCAAACACAAATACCGCAGTGTTCTCCGGTGGAAGCTTCTCCATTGTGATAATTTGCTGTTTTCTTATGTCTTGTAAACCGCACGTCTGGTTTGTATTGATTGTATCAAAATAAGAACCTGAAACATAACCTTGAGGTCTGAACTTTAACACCAATTTGTGGATGATTTGTAGGCATTACATAGACAGAAATATTCAAAAGAAATCAACATTTTTCATGAATAATGCTTTAAACAGCTGAGTAAACACCAAGTGTAGCACTGACAAGTTTAGTTGTGGCCGAATGTGAAAATCAGACCATTCACACAAAATGATTCAAAACCTGGAAGAGTGACAGTCTGCAGTGTACAGCCATGCTAATGGCTTTGTCTGGTCACATTTAGAAACAGGTTTGCTTTGAACTGTTAACTGTTAACATTAGCATGCTAATGTGCTCACAGGATTGATACACACTGGTCAAAAAAATTAAAAGAATACTTTGAAAACACATCAGATGTCGATGGGAAAAAAAACATGCTGGATATTTATACTGATATGGACCGCATAATATGTTAAAGGTGCCACATTGTTTGATAGAAATGAAAGATGACCAACCTACAGAGGGCTGAATTCAGACACCCTGAAAATCAAAGTGAAAAAGTGATGCCGCAGGCTAGTTTAGTTTAGCAACTCAAAGTGGTACACAGTAGTTTGTGTGGCCCCCGTGTGCTTGTATGCATGCCTGATAACAGCATGCTGCTCCTAATGAGACGACGGATGGTGTCCTGGGGGATCTCCTCTTAGATCTGGACCAGGGCGTCACTGAGCTCCTGGACAGTCTGAGGTGTAACCTGGCAGCATTGGATGGACCAGAACATAATGTCTCAGAGGTGTTCTATTGGATTTAGGTCAGGTGAGAGTAGGGGCCAGTCAGTGGTATCAATTCCTTCATCTTCCAGGAACTGCCTGCATACTCTTGCCACATGAGGCCGGGCATTGTCGTAAACCAGGAGGAACCCACACCCCACTGCACCAGTGTGGGGTGTGACAACGGGTCCAAGGATTTCATCCCAATACCTAACAGCAGTTAGGGTGCCGTTTCCAAGCCTGTAGAGGTCTGTACTTCACTCCGTGGATATACCTCCCCAGAACATCACTGTCCACCAAACCGGTCACGCTGAACGATGTTACACGCGGCATTACATTCTCCGTGGCTTCTTCAGACCCTTTCACGTCTGTCACGGGCTCAGGGTGAACCTGCTTTCATCTGTAAAAAGCACAAGGCACCAGACGTGGACCTGCCAATTTTGGTATTCTACGGCGAATCCACAGTGCCGGGCAGTGAGCACAGGGCCCACTAGAGGAGATCTGGCCCTCAGGCCACCCTCATGAAGTCTGAAGACGCCTTGAGGCAACTGTTTGTTATGATTTGGCGCTATATAAATAAAATTGAATTGAATTGTTTCTGTTTGTTTGGTCAGAGACATTCAGGCCAATGGCCTGCTGGATGTCATTTTGTAGTGCTCTGGCAGTACTCATCTTTTTCCTCCTTGCACAAAGGAGCAGATACCGATCCTGCTGATGGGTTAAGGACCTTCTACATCCATGTCCAGCTCTCCTAAAATAACTGCCTGTCTCCTGGAATCTCCTCCATGCTCTTGAGACTGTGCTGGGAGACATCAAACCTTGTGCCAAGTGGCACATACTGATGTGCCATCCTGGAGGATGTGGACTACCTCCGCAACCTCTATAGGATCCAGGTAGTGCCTCATATCTGCCAGTAGTGACACTGACCTTAGCCAAATGCAAAACTAATGAAAAAAGGTCAGTGGCCTCCATCTGTAAAAGCATTCATGTTTTGGGTGTTGTCTCATTGTTGCTCCTCTGGCGCACCTGTTTTTAATTTCATTAACAACAAAGCAGCTGAAACTGATTAACAACCCCCTCTGCTGCTTAGCTGACCAGATCAATAGCCCAGAAGTTTAATTGAGTTGATGCTACTCTGATTAAAAAGCGTTCCTTTATTTATTTATTTATTTTTTTATTTGAGCAGTGTATATACGGACGGTTACATTTTACCACATTAATCATGTAATGCAGATAGTTTTGGGAAATTCAGGATCACTGTGTGTTTGTGTGCATGTAGCAGCAGCTGCCCCTGCTCCTCGCATTCAGGCTCTGGTTGAGATCTCTCTTCTGGACAAAGAAAAGCAAAAAAGAATCATTGAAAAATGTCTTAACTTCGTGGCAAATCAGAAACTAAGTCAAATAGACACGTCTGCTAATGCTCAAAGTGTTAGTACAGTATGTCTGACTAATATTTACATGTCACTGCGACTCTTACAGCAAAATTTGCATTTTACTCTATGACACATCAGATGCTGTCAGTTTAATGGAAAAAAATGTGTCTAAAAGGGGCTAGAGCTTTGGACGTGAGTATTTGTAGCCAGCAGGCTCACGGCAGTGTGGTTATATTAAAAAAAGAAAAAGAAAAAGAAAGAAAGAAAAGTAAATACAAGCTGATGCTCTCAGTTTTAAGCTATAAAGACAGTGACAGGCAATTACAGCAAAGGAAGAAAAAAACAAAAACCAGAAAAACGCTAAATTATAGAGCATGCATTGCTGACGTTTGGAATGGTGGTTCAGCCTGCAACAAAGAGTGGAACCGTGCGAGAGGGATGTTGTGCAAGCTGTGCTGTCAGTTATCCATCAGTGACATGATTACACCCCTTTCCTCAAGAGAGACAGACAGAGATAGTGAGGATGAGGCTGTGTATTTTTTTTTTTTTTTAAATCTCTCTACAGCTAGCTGGTCTGGAACGCTTCCTCAGCGTGAACTGATACTGTAGCAGAATTTAAATACAGTCACGTGCTTGTCATAGTCAGTAACATACATGCCGAGCGTGTATGCTGAGTGAAAGAGTTGGCAAAATAACAGCCTGCAAAGCTCATTTATTACCAAATATCTACAAGGATGCTTTGGGGGCCACGGTGGTCCTTCTCACACCTTTCCCTTTGACAGAAGCGGTGCTGCAATTTTTCACGACAGCAAGTAATGAGAGTTTGAGCTTATTAAACCAGTGATCTCTCTCATTTGAGGTTCTTAATATGGCTAATCAAAATTCAGCACTTGTTAAATTATTAAAGAAAAGACAAGGACGAGAGGCAGAATGTCATGGAAGGTTAGGTTTTCTTTGATTTCTTGCTCCTTAGGCAAACGGCGTTCACTATAAGAATCTAGCCTTTCCTCGAGTGTTATTGATCCAGTTGAAGTGGTTCTGTCTGCCCCTTCACACTGAACCGCCTCTGAAGCAAGGCTATTTGCCATCAAGTCTTTGTGGACATGCGCCATGGGATCTCCATTCAGTGCACAATCCTCATTTTCAGCACTTAATAAGTTTGGGCCTCTTTTCTTTTGGATGTTGCAGCTGAAAGGCGCGCGCGCGCACACACACACACACACACACACACACACACACACATAAACGGGAGGGCGTAAGGTAGCAAAACAGTGATACAGAGA
>JAVDPK010001589.1:93927-127303 GCA_034780415.1 Cichlasoma orientale | reverse complement strand
AAGAGGAAGAGAATGGCTTGGGCCAAGGAACACAAGGAATGGACATTAGACCAGTGGAAATCTGTCCTTTGGTCTGAGGAGTCCAAATTTGAGATTTTTGGTTCCAAATGCTGTCTTTGTAAGACACAGAAAAGGTGAGCGGATGGTTCCTGCACGTGTAGTTCCCACTGTGAAGTATGGAGGAGGAAGTGTGATGTATGGGGGTGCGTTGCTGGTGACACTGTTGGCGATTTATTCAAACTCCAAGGCACACTTAGCCAGCATGGCTACCACAGCATGTGTAGCAACATGACATCCCATCTGGTTCGCGCTTAGTGGGACCATCATTTGATTTTCAACAGGACAATGACCCCAAACACACCTCCAGGCTACGTAAGGGCTATTTTACCAAGAAAGAGGGTGATGGAGTGTTGCATCAGATGACCTGGTCTCCACAATCACCTGATCGAAACCCAGATGAGATGTTTGGGATGAGTTGAAGGCAGAGTGAAGAACTTGGATAACTATTGCACAAAATTAGAAGAAAGTCTGACTCCCCAAAAGCCAACGATAAAGAAATGAGCGGTGACTGAAGTACTTCACACTGTGCTGTTTATAGAAGTACTATTATGTATGTTTTTAGAAATACACCAGCAGAGTGAAACGGTAAAGAAGTGTTGACTGCCCTGACCGTCTATTGCCTCATCATCATTAAGACACTGATTAGAAGGTGATGATTGGTATGCATTGTGTAAACTTATATTTGCCAACACGAAGTCGCTCAGTTCACCTACTTTTGTTGCGAAGGATTACCTTATCTAAGCAAGCAGGGGGAGCTTTGTCTTCTGTAACTCAACATGTGTGATTAGTTCTCATTGTGTGACAGTGTAATCTGCACAGATAATACCTTTTCCCTTAATGCAGGACTCTTTTAAAGTTCTCAGAGATGCTGAAGGCAGCTTTATTTGAATATTCAAAACGTCTATTTGAATTTGAAATGCGAGGGGTTTATTATACAGAGCGTATGATAACCTTTGCAACATTGCTGTGCTTGCAGTGTACCTCTGTATTGTCTCCTGAGTAGTTTGCGTCTTATTACTAAGACGCAGCATATGTCGACTTGGTTGCCAGCTTGATTTTGAAAAACATTTGGATTTGTCCTCAGCCATTAGAGTATTCTGGCATCAACATGCCCAGGTGTAGCACACAATAAAGATACTGACAGACTATTTTTGGCACCCTAAATGCTAAAATGTAATCTAGCGGGATGTCATCAAATATGACACATGCAAAATGTGTCCCTTGAACAGAGCTCATTAATGGCTTCCTCTTAATATATTCACAATCTCTCCATTTTCCTTTTTGCCACACAGCGTGGGCAATCTTTTCTGCCTGAATCAGAAACCTGCACGTTTCATTTACTTTAAAAACAAGCAAGTGTAGGATGGCTACATCAGCATGCCGGGTTTGCAACCAGCAATCTGCATTATTTCAGGTGGCTCACACTCATGTACGTCCAATTGCCAAAAACACTGAATGTGAGCAAGACTCTGAAAAATGCAGGCAGAAATTTACAGTCCAGAAAACTACCCAGTAGGTGCATTTATTCTTAGTTGAGGCGTGCAGTAAAGCAGTGTTCCACTTGTATTCCAGTGCAGGTGATCCACTGCTTTAAAAAAATAAATACATTTCATGAATACCTGAAGTAGGTAACGTTTTCTCCAAATATAGTAATTTGTTAATACTGATCATTGGATGACTTGATTCTGAAACGCTTTTAACAGATTTTACTTGAATAAATTATAGGAAATGAGAGGAATCAGTGCAGGAAATACTTGTGCTTTAGTTGACAAGTGACGGTGCTTATCCCTGTGTTTGGTGAAGAATTCCTGGTAAAGCTGTCAGCAGTTGAAATGTGGCGAGGTTTGTTTTGTCCCATGCTGTCACTATTAAATGTCGCCGAGGCTTATTTAAATGCAAGGATTGTATCTATGTGGGTGAAGTGCTGTGGTAGTGCTATGTGTTCTCGGATTTTTATTTTTTTTTTTTTTCTTTACTGGGTGGGTTACTCTGCTTTGATGCTCGCACAAACTGTTTCTGCTTCATGCAGCTGTAAGCACTGATTATAGCCACCACCACAGATAGACTTTAACACTTTTTTAGAGCCTTTTTGTTCTGTCTATATCTTGTTTCCTGTCTCTGCATTGGTAATTTCTGATGTTTCCATCCACGGCTTTGGTTCGTTTTATACAGATGTCACAGTGAACGGGGGCACCTTCAGAAAGTTCAGTCTGTCTGTGTGGCTGTTAAAAATAGGTAATTATTTTCAGTATTACTCCTAGCTCACCTGTTGAGAAGGTCACAGTGACTCTTAATAGCACCTAAATAGCTATAGCCAGAGTTAGCTCAGCTTAGCACAGATGCTTAAAAAGGGGAATGATTTAGCCAGGCTTTGACACATGTGAGCGGCATCAATTGTTTTATGTGGCCTAACGTGCTCCAAAAAAGTAGGCTAATGGCTCCTTCACACAGAAAGCAGTATGTGCTGAGCTGATTTGTGTTGCACTGGCTGCTCTGCGTCGCACCCTCTCACAGCCTGTACGTGTACTAAATGCACCTGCTTCCTAGCGCTCTGTGTTTCTGTTGGTCATGCAAACGTGTGTCATAGGAGCACAGTGGTGGAGTGGTCAGCACTGTTGCCTCACAGCAAAAGGTTTCTGATTCAAATAGCAGCTGGGATCTTTCTGTGTGGAGCTTCTCCCTGTGCCTCAGCTGGTTTCCTCTCACAGTCCAAAAACATGCATGTTAGGTTAATTGGTGATTCTAAATTGGCCATGGACGCGAGGCAGATAAAGTGCTTGAAGTGTATAGATTAAAGTGCTGTGTGAATGCATAGTTAAAAGGTGATTTGTAGTCCAGAGCGCTTTGAGTGGTCAGTAAATAATTACACCACGCTTTGCTTGATGCATACAGTAGCACAAGGAAATAATGGGTTGTGCAGCAGTGGTGTTGTGTTGTCTGTGAAGTGTATTTCCCAAATATTCAAGTAGCATTTTAAAGTGAGCCCACAGACTGTATATAAAAGATGGACACAGTCACAGCCGTCTTAGATTTTTGAACCAGATGTGAGTGAGGAATCTCAGAGAGACAAACCAAATGATACTCGTGAACGTACCAGCTTTATCATGACCCTCTTTCACCATATTTACAAAATTAATATCACGTTGTATTTGAAAGTGTCGACTGAGGTCATAGTTTAAGTGAGCCAAGAGCTTTTTTCCCATTGACTTCTATACAACCACCCTTCTTTTTGCAATCAGAGGACTTGCCCTCCTGCAAGCTCATATTGAAATGCTTATAGTCTATAAGTGATACTATATGAGCCACAAGGCAAGAAACTAGGGCTGTACAATCAAATCAAGTCAGTATTTTGGCTTTTGGCTTTCAGCAATGATTATAAAACAACATTTCCTGTACGTTACTCTCAATGTTGACCAAAATCTGTCTTTTGTTTTATCCTTTTTTTATATATATAAAAAGATAAAACTTGTTTTAAGGTGTAACTTTCTTGTATGGCTGAGAGAAATGGCAGAAAACAGCTTAAGAAAAGCACGAGGCTATGAGGCAGATATACCCTGTTTAAAGTCTTATTATTAAGTTGTCTGTGTTTGTCATCTTCTTGCAGCAGCGACTTCAGAAAGAGGCTTTACGGAGTTCATCGTCAGGCTCGCTGCTGTTTCTTGTTAGTTGACAGCTCACAACGATGAGTGACAGGTGTCGGAGTGCGAACTTGTTCGGCTTAGTGTCAGGAGGATGGCAATAACAGCAGACTTTGTTGACTTGAGGCAAACTGTTTGATTTTATTGTTTTTTTTTAGTTACATCACACATGTACATAACTATTTTATGAACTTGTTTAATAGTCCTGATGGGAAAGTGACACTTAACGACAGTGGGTTTACTGCGCGCTAAAGAAAACACCTCTGAACTTGCCGACTGTGCAAACATGCATTCAGGGTCCCAGTTGTTTCTTTGTTTTAACGTAGACAATGGGAAACAAAGTAAAAGTATTTATCTTCATTCTAACAGGATTCAAATGAGTCATCTGTTCATCTCTGCGACACAGTGAGGAAACCTTTAAAAGCGATGTGTTGAGAGGGAAAGTGAGAGTATAACTTTTTTTTTTTTTCAGTGCAGAAATGGCATTTTAGTGTGCAGCTGTTTTTTGCTCGCGAATATAATCAGACAATTTCAGGGTTGAATGCACGCAGAATATTGAAGGATCTTCATTGTTTTGCACTTTCCTTGTAAAAAAAAACACACACACACAAACATTACTTGTCTCTGTTTCAGCAGATAGAAACTGACTGGTCACTGCTTTCTTCTCATACACGTTACTGAACTGCTCTTGAGCTGTTTTGGATTTTAGCTGTCAGATTTATCCCTCCACGCAGCCACTTGTGCGTTTACCTCAGCCTGAACTCCGAGCGGTCTGAAATGTAAATTTGAATGCCAGAAAAACTGAGCAACACCTCATTTTCAGTCGGGCCATGGCAGCCTCTTCTTCCCTGCAGCCCTTTGGCTCTAACCCCTCATCGCAGCCCATTGAGACACTTCGGCTGGCACCCTCCCCCCATCCCCCTCTTGAACATTTTGTCTCCATGGCAATGTTTTGAATGAGATTTAGGGCAGGAAAGGTTGCTTTTTTGTTTTGGTTTTTTGTCCCCCCCCGAAGGGGAGCTGAAAAATTAGCAGAATTCTATAGAAACTGCTGTCCTTTTGTGTTTAGGCGAGCTCTAAGTGATATTGATGAATGTCAGTAAAATGTATGCAGACAGGAGGCACTGTAAAGCATTCAGAATAATAATGGATTTCAATTTTCTGTCCTAATAATTCATGCTGTGTTGCAGCTGACCAGATTAGCCATTCTTAGAAAGCAATTGAAAATGTACCTTTGGATTTTCTCTTTCACAGTCACCTCTTTGGAGACCGTGATCGGCCTGTATGGGGAAACGCTCAAGATCCCGTGCAACATTGGAGCCACAAAGGCAGAAGACATCACTATCGCTAAATGGAAATACGTAAGTCACAGTGGAGTTCAATTGTTCTCAAAATGCTGAAGTAGGTCTGGCGCCCACTTACTGTGTCTGAAGTCGAGCCACGCCCAGTCTGAGTGCATTAGACCATGCATCTGTCCCTCCATATGACACTGCATGCTTTTATTTGAACATGAAGCCAGTGCCATATGTGAGCGACACATAACAAGCACCCTCTGCTCTCCAGGACAAAGGGGAGGGAATTCCAGGATACCTGCTGACCAAACAGAAAAACCAGAATGTCTCAATCAGCCCCTCTGAAGAATACAAGGGCCGCGTGAGAATGGACGAAAACTTCAGCCTGCTTCTTTCTGCTGCCAAGCTCACTGACCAGCACACTTTCACTTGCATGGTTGTGACTCCTACAGACGTGTTGGAATACCCAGTTAATGTCCTAATTCACAGTGAGTCTCAATTAAATTTAAAAATGCCCGAGTTTTAGTGCTACGACTGACACAAGCGACGCCCATCCTCACTTCCACTTCTGTTTTTTTAACCACAGAGTCGCCGGCAGGACTGGAGATTTCTGACAAAGCAGAGGAGCTAGAGATTGGAAGACTTACTAAGGTGGAGTTTTTAACGATAAACATTTTAATGGTTACATTATTTTAAGCAATGAATCATGAAGGGAAATCCCTTACTTGAGCTAGTGTGTCTTGAGGCCTAACACAGACCGTGCTTGTTACTGTAGTAATGACTTCTTTGAAGTGATTCTCATGAATTAGTAAAGGGCAGAAATCTCTCTGGTACTACAATTAAAAGACCCAAAGGATTTGAGGGGCTTTATGAATGCTTTAGGCATTTCATGGTCTATTGCATAGAAAACTGTTTAGTCCTCAAATACCAGAGTGGCATTTAAAAAAAAAAAAAGCTAATTTGCTCATATGTTTGGTCATGAAGTGCTGTTTTTTTATTCATATTTTTGTCTTTTAGTGTTTTGTTGCCTATTTTTTTTTTTATCATGTTTTCCTTTTTCTTTGCTTCATAGCTTGGAAAATGTGTTGCAAAAGATGCCAACCCACCTGCAAACATCACATGGTTCAAGAACAATACACCTCTGGTGGCTGATGGGAAAGGTGAGCATTCACCAGCCCTTTTGTTGTTTTTGAATTCTAAAAAATAAAAAATTGACATTTATAAATATTACATACGCAGATGTTTTTATTCTCTCTGACAGGGACAGTTGCTGTAAATTATTCTGCTGTGATGAGTTGTGCTGCACTCGCTGACAGCGCGTGTGTGCAGTGTTTTGGTCATTGCACATATTTTTTTTCGTTGTTAGAGTTCTCAGACTGTGCTTGTTTGTTTTGCGTCTAGGGATTTCCATCCAAACCTCTATTCGGGTAGACGATGTTACTGGCCTCTCGACCACTACCTCCACACTGGAGTATTCTGCAAAGAAGGAAGACACGGACGCCAGGTTCACCTGCAGTGCTCAGCACTCTGAAAGTCAAGAGCTGGTGTCCTCTTCTGTGACCTTCACCATCACCTGTGAGTCATTGAGCACACTTTTTCTACCACCTTTTATTTTTTATCTACAAACTGAAAGAAAGGGTTAAAATGCAAGATGATCATCATGAAATCACTGAACGCTCTGTCTTAACTTACAACCCTGAAGGAAGTTTCTTCTCGTATCACAGTAGCTTCATAATATCCTGAAAACAACACCCACAATATTCTACTGAAGCCAGAAACTAGTAGCCTAAAAATATTACATTTTGCTATGTCAGAGTATTAGTTTACTCTTACAAAGATTTTGTTAGGTATGTCTTAGCAAGCTGCAAGGCACAACATAATAATATTGCTCATAACTCTGTGAATTATCCACAGTACACTATAATACAAGCTGCATACGGTCAAATGCTTTCACTTAACTTACAGGAGTGACCTTCAGTCTATGCAAAGTAAGTGGCGAGCCATGAAAATCTTACCCTCCACTGTGGGTGGGATTTAATTGCTCGCTGTCTCTGTGGCTAGACAGGTCAACAGTGAAAAAGCAGATGGGATATCTGCAGTACTATGCAGAAGATAACACAGAAAATAGTATTTTTGCATCATCAAGGTAATTCCCAAAGAGCTATTAGCTAAAAAAAAATTTTGAGGAAACTCAACAAGTGGCAGACAAAAGAAGAATAGACAGGCCTAAAAAATATTTTAAACAGGTTCACAGTATCTGAAAGTTATGCCTTTAAGAAATAAGAAGAAATCTGAGACCTTAGAGATGCAGCTGGTCCTTTAGTTGAGCCGTCGCCTGAAACCTCATCAGAAATAACCTCAGTGGAAGGACAGCTGTCAAGAAGACATTATTAAGGAAAGGAAACAGGGAGAAATGGCCAAATAATACAAGAACTGGACTGAAAATCTGAGTGATTAATCCAAATTTGAAATTTTTGGTTCAAATTGTCGTCAGTATGTACAGAGGAGGTCAAGAGAGGGGTACAATAATAACAATAACAACAACCGGTCGTGGCAGATGACTGCCCCTCCCTGTGCCTGGTTCTGCCGGACGTTTCTTCCTGTTAAAAGGGAGTTTTTCCTTCCCACTGTCGCCAAGTGCTGGCTCATAGGGGGTCATTTTGATTGTTGGGTTTTCTCTGTAATTATTGTAGGGTTTTTACCTTACAATATAAAGTGCCTTGAGGCGACTGTTATAATTTGGCACTATATAAATAGAATAGAACTGAATTGAATACAACAGTGAGTGTCTACAGCCATCTGTAAAATAGGGTGGAGGCTGTCATGTTTTTGTGGCTGCATTTCAGCCATTGGTGTCGGGGAGCTTGTCAAAGTTGATGGAATCATGAATGCACAAAGGTACAGTCAGGTTTTGATCCACCATGCAATACCATCTGGAAAGCGTCTCATTGGCAACAACTTCATTTTTCTGCATGAGAACGCACTGCCAATGCAGTAAAAGCATACCTGGATAGAAAAACACACAATGGAACACTGTCAGTCATGGACTGAACTCCCCAGATTCTGGACCTCAACATTATTGAAGCAGTGTGAGATTGTATTGACAGAACAGAACAAAAGGCAGCCATCATCCAAAGAAGAGCTTTGAATGTCCTTCAGGAAGCCTGGAGAACTATTCCTGAAGACTACTTAAAGAAATTACAGGAAAATTGGCAAAAAGAGTTCAGGCTGTGTTGAAGAATAAAGGCGGTCATACAAAATGCTGACCTTCAAGCTCATTAGAGTTTTACAGACTCTGTTTTTGCCTTGCATACTGTATTTAGATGTATGGTTGCACATCTTTAAATAAATCACTGCACACAGTTCCCATTTTTTCTGGCAGAATACAAAGAAATAAGAGGTGACTCAAGACTTTTGCACGGTACTGCAGTTCGGTGCATTGGTGCAAAATTGAAGAAAGTACTGTATGAATGTGTCCAATATGTTGAAAATATATAAAGGTTTTAAAAAAAGTGGTCCAACAGGACTTTTTTTTCCGCCCTTAGAACGTCTGTTTTATATCAGGTTGATGTGTTCGAGATTCTTCTCCCTGATGTCTGTGTTTCCTCCTCCGATGAGAATTACAAACATGTTTTATTCACTTTTTTTTTTTAAGTATTGGCACAAATGAAATAGTGGTGCTGTTTTCATTTCTCGGCTTCAATAATTAAAGTGGGTATGTTTCTGTTGATGAAATTTTGCTGTTGATGAAATTTTGCTTTTTGGTGAGAAAACAGCTCATTTTATGTGGCATGACAAGAATTTCAAAATGGAGTGAAAGGGAGTAGAAGTCTCGCTGTTTAATTGAAGTCAAGCTTCTTCAGCATCACACATGTAACGCAGCAGCGGCTCCTGATCCATAAGAAGACCAGGAGACATTTTACAACTGTATTCAGACTGTCTCTGTGTTTTTTGAGACTACATTAGAATTTTTTTCTATAATTCTTTCACTTCCAGTCGAGGCAGACAGGGGTAACGACACCTTTTGATGGTGCAAGTTGAAAAATGAGGTGTGGATTCCGAGATTTATACCGAGTGCAGCATTAAATATTGAAGTTTCCTGCTCAACACGGCCCAAAGTAGAACTTATCAGTGCTGGAACACTTTCTTTCAAGAAATTCTTGAAAGAGTTTGCCTTAGATGGAGCAGAAACATTGAGCTTTGAAAGGATTGTTTGGTTGAGTGCCTCAAATTATGACTGCAATTCAACCACCTCCTCTGCTGCATTTTGAAGTTGGTCATAACCAATACCGAGGCACAAAGTTAGAGCTCTCTGTAGCGTGCTGACACAGTCGATGACTGCAGTCCCATTGCATTCAGCTGGTTGGGGAGCACGCTCCACTTGTTACACCCTCCACCTCCGCCCCTCTGATTTTCTCTCTCCTATTTTCTGCACAGACTCCACGGAGAACATCGTCCTTCAGGTCAATCCTCAGAACCGGCTTGTAGAGGGAGACAACTTGACTTTGAAGTGTGTGGCAGACGGTAACCCAGCTCCTACCAGCTTTAACTTTCACCTTAAGGTATCTCATTAAATGCTTTGAAATTCCCTTCAGTTCATTCTAACCCGTGCTTACTTCATCCAAAATGTATTTATTCGCTCTTTTATCCTCAGCAACATAAATGAAATGCTGCTGTTTCGACTGTTTGTCCTTGCAGGGGGAGCTGGTCAAAGTGGAAAACACGGATACCTACGCCATCACAAATGTCTCACGTGACACCACTGGCGAATACAAGTGCTCTCTAATTGATAACCCCTCAATGAAAGCGGTCAAGAATATCACAGTCAACTGTAAGAGCATTTCTTTACAAGTAGAAATTACTGCAGCTTTACCCAGCAGACCTTCATCATTGTCAGAATAATTTCCTTTTCTTCCCGCAGTCTTATTTGCTACAAGAGCAAAAAAAAAAACTTTTCCAGAGAAAAGTCCTAATATCTGTCTTTGCCAGACTGTTCTTGTGATTTGTGGAGAAATTGTTGTGTCAACCGCATTGCCTCTAATAAGCTGCATCTGCAGGGCTGTGAGCCAACTGCAGTGTTATATGGTTAACAACAGAAATGTTTTGACCCTTAACAGGCCTCTGAACCATCTTTTCGCCATCCTCTCCTCTTTTCAGACCTAGACATCAATTTAAGCCCCTCTGGGAATATTGTCAAGCGTGCTGGCGAGGCCTTGAATCTGAGTCTCCAGATTGATTCTTCTGAAGAAGCAAAGGTCTCCTGGACAAAGGTAGAAGCAATCTTTTATATAACAAAGCTCCAATCATTCAGGTTTGTGGTTGTTATTGACAGTGCTGATATTCTCTTGATTTATTTCAGAATAATGCTAAACTGAACAAAAAGCCGGAGTTCGCCAAGCTCGCGTACTCGGACTCTGGTCACTATGAATGCAACGTGACAATTGGAGTCATCAGCCGGAAAGCTTCTTTTGATCTTACTGTTGAAGGTAAGGGTTTAAAGAAAAATCACTGAGAACATTTGTACGACTGTGAGTCACATGTGAAGTTATGCAGCCAGCAGGCAGTTTGCTGAGCTTTAAAATGGATGGAAATATGTCCAGAGGTTAAAAAATTTTTGTCCATATCTCAGCTAAACAAAGACACATCATCCTCATTTGTTGCCGTAAGATCACTATTGTCCGTGGATGTACCATTTGATCGGGATATGTGAATATCTGACACAACTATTGATCGCTCAGTTCCTCTATTATCACCCACTCTGTATTTTTTTTCTCATTATAAGAAATGATGCTTTTACAAAAAAATGAAAAAATGCCCATAAAATGAAAGTTATTCAGCTTTTTAAACCAGACTCAGAGTCTTTATTTTCTGTGCAAATTACAAAAAAATAATAATAAGACAGAGCATGCTAATTGGTAGGATTATTTTGCTTTGGACTGGCTTGCTGATTTTCCTTGCTTCTATAAATCATTTGTTAATTCAGAGGTAGCTGAAGATTTCTGTTCCCTTACAGGCGCTCCGGTTATCAAGCAACTGTCCAAAGATCGCAGTAAGGACGGCCAGCATAAAGTGTTGATTTGTGAGGCTGAAGGTTCCCCAAAGCCAGCTGTTTCCTGGAGCATTAATGGCACTTTGGTACGTATTCGCACACGCTTGGAAGTTTACCCTTTATCAGAATTACAGGAACTTTATCCTTGGATAATTGTTCTGAAGGTCATATCTATTAATTTTATCTAACAACACATACAAGATTCATTTTATGTGTTCGCTCCTCCTGTGTTGGCACAAAAACCCCTCAGAAAAAACCCTCTGTCAGACTGTAGGAGACCGTGAGAGAAAACATACTGTATTAATAATAACATACATTAGTACTATAGTTACAAATGTTGTTCAAGATCAATACAGTCAGTTATTAGTTTTGCTATGGTGCAGATTGCTTTATGGTTGGAGATGACAGGCATCTTAGAGGCTTCACAAGATTCTGTGCGAATGCCAACACAGTTTAAAGCAGGCTCTTCTAGATCGATACCTAAACGAATCTCTACAAATGGTGAATATCAATGTATCTACTGGTACTGAAGGTAAGCTTGTTTATGAAGTCTACACCAGGGTCATGAGGGAGATGTGTTCATTTTTTACACAGTGTGAGTATCGCTGCTGTCAGCACATTGCAAATGCAGGGCTTCGTTTTTGGTAGAAAACCAGATTTTCTGTGGACGTTGGGGCTCCAGTTAGGTCCATCATCTGGCCTCTGTAAACCACCACAGTGGGTTTTAATTGAGACAACCAAGATGTGATTGACGTGTCGACTTTCAGCTTTAATTCAAGGGGTTTCTCAAAAGCATTGCATTATATACAATTATTTTTATACATAGTCAGAGAATTAAAAGTAATTGGGCAAACTAATTTTAAACATAAGAATTGGTTTTAATACTTGGATAAAAATCCTTTGCAGCCAATGAGTCTACAATGCATGACCATAAGCAATGCTGTTTCCTCCCTTGAGATGCTCCGCTAGGCCTTTCCTGCAGCTGCTTTCAGTTGCTGCTAGTTTGCGGGTCTTTAGTAGCTGAAAAGGCTGCTCTATTGAGCTTAGATCAGTTGACTGACTTGGTCATTGGAGAATATCTCAGTTCTTTGTCTCAGGTTGCTTTTGCAGTTTGCTTTGGGTCATTATTCATTTGCTCTGTGAAGCGCTGCCTGATCAGTTTTGCAGAATTTGGCTGAATCTGAGCAGTCTGAGTACAGCCATGTACAATTCAGAATCCATCCTGCTGCTTCTGTCAGCACTCCCATCATCAATAAACACTAGTGACCCGGTTCCCCTGGCGGCCGTAGATGCCATTGCTCACCTTGTAAACCCTCTTCATTGTAGACTTAGACAATGATACACCTGTCTCCTTGAGAGTGTTGATTCTGGAGGTGTGATGGCTTCATCATCCACTTTAGTTGGCTTTTGTGGGCTTCTTCTATGTTGCTGATTCTTCCTGTTTTTTGTTTTTTTTAAAGAATATACCAGATTGTTGATTTAGCCACTTGTAAAGTTTTTTCCATCTCTTTGATAGGTTTATTTTGGCTTTTCAGCCTAATGATGGCCTGTTTCACTTGCACTGACATCTCTTTGGACCTCATATAGAGAGTTCCAATGGAAAGCCATGAAATGCAAGCGCAAATAGCAACACGTGGAATCAACCCTACATATTTTATCGGCTTAATCTGTCATGGAATAACAAGAGAACAGGTCTCAGTCACCTGGCCATGAAACTGCTCATGAAACTGCTCATGAAACTGCTCATCAGTCAGTTGTAGAATTACTTTGGAGCCTCTGAAGGTGAGGGCCTGTTTATAAAATGCCTGTAATTCCTAAACAGTTAATGCAGCAGTTGTGTATCTTTGTATAATATGTATCCTTAACGTAACTCTGCCGTTTATAGAAGGAACTTAGCATTGCCCTTGAAACCCTTTTTCAAAGAAGTATTGCTTGCATAACTTCATGTTGTCCAATGAAGATGTCAGTGCTTTTGATTATCGTGTCATTTAATACTACAGCAAACAGTCTTTGAACAGCTGTTATAAACAGTTGCTTTTTTGCTGTAATTTGTTTCGAGTTATTTTGCAGCAGTAAAGCAGCATCATTTCCTGTCAATCATTTTCCGTGTTCTGTAGATAGGCAGTCTGAATCGGGTCTATGCATGGCGCACTCTGCCATAAATAATAAAGCTGCCATAAGTAAGCTAATTAAGTGGGATAATTAGTGAATTTAAATACATGGATGGGCTATTCCCCAAAAAATATCAGTTTCAATATTGTTTCATTTATCTCGTGATTATAATTTTAGTGCTGAAATCTGCATCCTTACACTTGTTGACAGCAACAGGCGGTGAAGCTGGCGTTGCTCTTTGTTTTAATAAGCAATCGCAAAACTTTTACCTGTATGTGAACCTGCTGCGGTCGATGTCTGATGTCAGTCACAGGACAACAGGATTTATCGCCACTGTCATCCGGGATAGTTGCACCTCGTCCGGTCGTGACAGGCGATTTCTCAGTGGCAGCTTACGGAGGAAGAGTCCCCCCCCATGTGCTTGTTAACGCACTTGTTTTCATTCACAGTTTGGCATAACAATTTATTTGTTAAAATAACAAGATGGGTATCGGCTTTAACAAATGACCTCCACACCCTGCCCTCCTCCACCTTGTGATACTCTTGAGAGTGCGATAAGGTTTTTGAGCCATATAAAATCATTCAGAGCACTTTGAGTGTTTCTGTCCCATTTTCCCCTGAAAGCATTAATGCTTTGTTGGTGAATCAATACTGGTTGTCATAGAAATTCATCCTCGCATTGGTCCTCCTATGTAAGATGGCAACAGGTTTGTCCTGCAGTAGAAATTTCATTTGCATCTTTAGATCACAGCGTTTGAACGTCGTGTACAAAGTAGCCAACAGATATTATACATGGCTTATAGCAGGTGAAATAATTTGAAATAAAATCACACGCAGAGTTGTTTGGGTTTAAAACGTAGTGTCATTTTTCTTACAGCAAACCTCTGAATACCATCAGCAGACATGTGAAGGTGTGGCTAAACAGAGGCTGTGTTTAAGCCTCCTACTATTGTCTTTGTCCAGAGATAGCTCTTGCTTCGCTTTTTGTTTGCCCCTCTCCCTTTCTGCTGCGCAGTGAGTGAATACTCCCTGTTATGTGCGTGGCAGTTTGCACTGTTAGTATTTTCCCCAGCTGTCACACTTGTGAACTTATCTGGTTCAGGCGGTTGTGGTCAGTGTTTCGAAAGAGTACATTTCTTCATTTTCCCCGAGGCTCAAACACAGTATTTTCCACCGAACTGTCACAAGAACAAAAATTGTCTGTTTTTTTAAATGGAACTTCTTTTTTCCCCTTTGTTTCCATAGTCTACCTGTGTGCACACTGATAGCAGAGTCACTCAGTGAAGCGGTGTGAATTACATATAAACCTGGGGGTGTGCGCAGGATGGTTGCAGTTCTTTTCAGCCCTTTCAGTCATTGTCTAAGCACGGGAGTAACCTTAAAAGCCTGAACCTGCGTGTAATCATTAATTGACTCCAAAAATACGCAGAACTCTTTCAGGACAGAAAAATGTATTTTGAAGACAACACGTTTAAACAGTTTACTAATTTCCCCCGAATTAATACATCCTATTTGGAAAACTGTGAGTGCTTGAATACAGGCTATGTTATAGGTGTTTACAAAAATGCTACATCCTCTTGTATATGTAGAGGATATGAAAAGGGTGTTGGCAGTTTGTCTTTGTGTCTGGGGTTTTCCTCTGAGACTCTGGAGTCTATATCCCAAAGGCATACACGTTGTTTCTTTGTCATGGAAGAGCTGACTCACTTATTGGTCCAACATCGCCCCCTCATGGCGAAAATCTTCAAATCACCTGGCTCAAATGTGTAAATATTAACATTTATTTCTTCTCTCTCTCTCTCTCTCATTATTCAGCTCGATGAAAGTCCTTTCATCAACGGAAAGATAACACACAAGATCAAAGTTGTGCCCTCTGCAAATCTAACTGTCTCTTGCACAGTGACCAATGAGTTTGGCTATGATTCCAGAGCCATAAATGTGTCGTCTTGTAAGTACAAAGTCATGATTTGGTCCTTTAACCTCCCTCGGCTTCACGTTTTTCCTGAAGTCTTACTCAGTAATCTGCCTTTTTAAATGTTTTCCTGCCGCCTTTACTAACTCTTTCCATCTGCATGTTAACTCGACATAATGTTTACATGCTTTGACAATACGACAATACTGTAGCAGGTATGTACACCAGGGTAAATCCACCTGATTTAGGGGTCTTTTTCTTTGTGTGTCTTAGAGTTATGTCATTGCGCACCGTTTGGGGCTGCCATGAGGGTTGTCAAATCAATTATTTTGGGCATTTAGACCACAGATGAGAACGCAGAAAAAACATTGCATCCAGTAGACACAAAAACGAATGCGTCATTCAAGAACTCGAATGTTGGTGGTTGTTACCTTTTGAAGTCCAACTTCTTTATTCTCACCATCACTGTCCAAGTGTAATTAATGCATGCGCTTAGCACTGAGTCCACACTCTTGTCTGAAAGTGTCCAAGTGTGTTTATATTTGTTGTATATGTGTTCTCTCTCTCGAGTATTCATTCCTGTGTGTTTGGGATGGCATTTCACACTGGTTTCTTTCCCTCCGCCCTCGCTCAGTGGGTATATGTTGGGATGCTGGATTTAATCTGTTTCCTCTTGGAAGTACTTGCATGCAATGTAGAGTAGATGTAGAGTAGTAATATTTCTGGACGTCACGCTTGGTTTTTTTTTGTTTTTTTTCTTTCTTTTTTGGTTGGACGTTAATGTTATTTCATATCTGATTTCAGTAATTGAGGAGGTGAGAATGGATAAACAAGGTAAGTTGGAGCGGTCTTCTTGCTTGTAAGAAACAATAGAAAGTGGGTTGGACTATGGGGGAACCGAGTGCTGCTCACCAAAAGAAGGCTCTTTATCAAATATTTATCTTTAGCAACACCTTGGACTGTAAAGCAGGGAAAATGTTTAGACAGTGCGCTTCTTTAAAATAAATACAGTTATGAAGGAATCAGAGGAATGGAGCTACCAGCATCCTGACAAGATGTCAACAATGTTCATAGTCCCACTGACAAAATTAAACAGGGGATTGCTGCCATTAACATTCAAATCAATGAGTCATAATCATGCACAGTGCGGGTGTGTCCATTCATCAATGCATTTAGTGCACATAATAGGGTTTTTTTTTCTATCCAGGCCAGAGCTGCATACAGAAATATGTCTCTCATGTCTCATGTTTTATCTTTCTTACAGACCAGTCAGAAGACGGTGACCAAACCAGATTGGTGGTTGGTGTTATAGTGGGTCTCCTCGTCGCCACAGTGGTTATAGGCCTGGCATACTGGGTTTACACAAAGAAATCCAAGTAAGAAATGCATTTAAACAAGTATTGTTGCACAATAAGGCGAGATAACATGAGCGTCTTCTGTCAAACGCTTTAGTCCCCTTTAGACCGACTTTACATCCACGTGGGCCGTCTCATTAAATACACAGTGTCTACATCCTGGCATCGTGGCTGTTGCTAAAACCTCCTTTTCTATTTCCATTCAGATTTTATTTAGATTCATTTTATTCTCACTGAAAAGTGCAGCTATGTGGCGTGTTCATGGAGCAGAAAGCAATTAAGCGCGTGACATGAAAACGCCTTGTGTGACATACACTTATCAGTGAGGTACACCTTGCTAGCACTGGATGCCCTTTTACCTTCAGAGCTGCTTAATTCTTTGTAGCATAGATTCAACAAGGCGCTGGAAACATTCCTCAGAGATTTTGGTCCATATTCACTTGCATTCACTTCCAAAGTGTGCCAAGAAAATATCCCCCACACCAGTAAACCACCACCAGCCTGAGCCGTTGATACAAGACAGAACGGATCCATGTTTTCATGTTGTTGATGCCAAATTCTGATCACAGCATCCTAATGGTAAAGCAGAAATAAGACTAATCAGACCAGGAAGTATTTTTTAAATCTGCTGTTGTCCAATTTCGGTGAGGCCGTGCAAACTATAGCTTCAGTTTCCCGTTGTTGCTCATTCAGAGATGCTCTTCTGCATACCTTAGTTTGAAATGAGTGGTTATTTCAGTTAGTGTTGCCTTCCTATGAACTCAAAGCAGTCTGGCTATTATCCTCTGACCTCCGGCATCAACAAGCCATTTTACCCAGCGAACTGCCACTCATTGGATATTTTCTCTTTTTCAGACCTTTCTCTGTGAACTTAGAGATGGTTGTGCAGGAAAAATCCCAGTAGAAAAATCAATTTTCATCAAAAATCAGAAGTCATTTATTAAGCTGTTAATGTACATGTGATGCAAATTTGCGATGAAAGTACAATTTATGCAATAGTTTGACATTTGGGTAAATATCCCAATTATCGGTTGCTGTGAGTTACAAGAAAAATTTTAATGATGCTTAAATCTGTGCAGTAAATATAAACTTGGATTTAACGTTAAGACTCAAAACCGTGTAATGTGGAAATACAGTTTTATAAGGGTTTATGTGTCAGACTATATTTGGGCCACTTGCACTGACCTGGTATCTGTGCCTGGTGTCCAGGGAACCCGTGTTGATAGCAAGCCTGCAACAAGTCAAACCTCACAGTAAAACCAGAGATTATTCATTTTGCTCTTTGTTTTCAAATTAAATTCCAGTTGGAATTCTGCGAGCTCTTTAGAATAACCCGTTCTTTCACAGACTGCACGGCTAGAAGCTCGATTTTATACACCCGTGTGACGGAAAACACCCGAATCAAAGATCAAGAAATATGACGCAGTAGTTTTGTCCATATTGTGGATGCCTGTGAGGGTTAGCCACGCTGTCAGGCAAACATTTGGACACAGCCAGAATCAGTATTCATGCTAAGCTAACCTCGTATGAGAATACTATTGCTCTTCTGACCTCACTTTTGGCAGTTCCTTCAAATGAATTAACAAATTAGAATACATGCTAAAATAAATGAAAAAATCATTGCAGTTAATTTGGGGGCTTTTAAGGACAATTAGAGTCTCGGATACCTGGGCAGTGCTCCACTTTGCTTGCTTGTTAATCAGTCTTCCATTTGCCAAATTAAGGAACTTTGCTCTTGATTGATTGTGAACACACAAAGTTGGTAGCGTAAGTACACAGGAGCTGTAGTTAAAGAGCTTCCATGAAGTCCCAATGGGGGGGGGGTTTACATCCTGTACAGGTCGCCAGTCTGTCACAGGGCTAACACAGAGAGACAGACAATCATTCACATCTATGAGCAATTTACTATCACCAATTAACCGAACCCCAGCATGTCTTTGGACTGTGGGAGGAAACCCGGGTACCCGGAGAACAGCCACGCACACACACAGGGAGAACATGCAAACCATTGCTTTATAAATGACTGTGAACCATATCTGGATCTAAACAGGCAAGGCAGCTGGAAGACTGGTGAGAAGGAGTGCGGGTCTTCTGAGGAGGAGAAAAAGCTGGAGGAGAAAGTGGAGGAGAACAGCCAAAAAGCTGAGGTGTAAAGAAAAAGCAACTGTTCTTGATGTGAAAGGTAGAGCAAAACATTTCCACCATGCAGATATAAAGATTGATGAGGTAATTCTCTTTTAGAAAATTTTTTTTTAAAAATAACCCTGTTTTAATCTTTTCCTTCCAGTGAGAACGTGGAACTTTTGCACATTTCTCTTCACCTCTGTTTTTGTGTGTGCGTGTGTGAGGGGGCGGGGGAGTGTACACTGGGATGAAGACCGTTTGGATTTGGTTTCAGGGAGAATTTTACTAAAAAAAAAAAAAAGCATATCCAAACATCTCCCCGAGCCCATCAACCCCTCACTCCTCCCATTCCTAAAAAAAAAAAGAAAGAAAGAAAAAAAAAAGAATGGATACTGTATGTGATATACATAACCCGTCTGCACTACTGATACTTGTGTAAACTTGTCTACTATTAGGATTCATGTTTGTTAGAATGGAAATTGGAAAGCTGAAAAAATGCAAAATCACTACTAGACCAGTTGCCTTTGATGTAAGGATGTGTAGGCCTGCGTTAGTCTGTGTTCGACTCTTTGGGCCCTCGGGACATAGCAGGGACCAAGGGACATCAATACCATTGTTTTTTTTTTTTTTTGTTTTTGTTTTCTTGTTGTTGTTGGGTTTCGGGAGGGGGGGTGGGGGGGTTAAGTTTTACACCATCACAGTCAAACAACCTCTGCCTTCAATATCGGGGTCATAAATGTTGATTTGTGTCATTATTTCAATTTGTTCATTCCGGTGTAAAAAAAAAACAAAAAAATGCTGAGAAATTGAGAAATTCCTGAAAGGGCTAAGGGGATTAGCATTAGTTTTAGATGTTGCATTTCAGCAAGGAGATGATGTTTCACAATGTTTAAATTTTTTTTATCATTATTATTTTTTTTTTATTATTGCATTGTGTGTAACCAGGGGAGAAAATGACAGAAACTCTGTTAATTTAGCCTTTGTCTTTTTTCTGACGTTCTTTACAGTCGCCGTAACCACCTAACGACACAAGCAGGTAGATTATCGGGAGAATGTATAGCACAGTTCAAACCTTCTTTTATCGACTGTAGTTTTGGCTGCACGCATCGTTTTTGCATCAAAAGCCATCGTTTACTTTCACGCGTCTCTCGAAGAAAATAGCAGTGAGGGGAAAAAAAAGGATATTTTTAGTTTATTTCTCGAGGCTGTAAGGCCGTTATCAGTTTGTGCTCCATCAGTGTTGAGGTACGATTGTTCATTATATAGCCGTGGCATAATTCTGTAATCAAGGACACCCAGTGAGCAGGATGTTTGTCTTAAAGTAGCCTTTATGATATGTTTGCCTTCTTTTAAAAATCTACCTGTAACAGCTTAAGTTTGTGATGTGCACTAGGGTTCATGTTTCATGTCGAGTTTGTGTAGAATACGATGGAATACCTGCAGCTGTACATGTCACAATTTTGGTCCCTCGAGAGCATTTAATGAATTTGAAAAAGTATCAAGGCCAGGATGTAGTTGTGAAGTTTGTGATTTTACTTTTCCTTTATGCTATTTATATTGTACAAGACTAAATATCCTGGTAGGCGCATTCAAAAATGGTCACATAACTCATATCTTGGATTTAAACCATTGATAAATTGCTTGCAGACTTTACAAAAAGGTAATTAAGTTCTGATTCATCAGTAGTTTGCTCTGTGTCTGGTTGAATAATATATTCAGCATGTGATAATCTCAGACCACCCCCCCACCCACTCCCCCAAGCTGCTGTTTGTTGCCTACCTTGTGTAAAACCATCCAATTGGAAGAATGACCAAAGAACGTGAACATTGCCATGCAAGTATTGTAAATATCTGTTTGTTTTTGTACTTTTGTTTAAAATAAAGTGTACATTTGGAACAGTTATGTCCACTCAATGTTAATTATGTTGTTATAATTTTCTCGTTTTTTTCCATCTGATCATCTTTTGAAATAAAAATCAACACGTTTCAGGTCTTTCTTTTTCATTTCACTCGCAAACGTGCAGAAAACACAGAGGGGCTGACGGCGCAGCGTTACTGTACAATGACTGTGTAATAACTTTAAATCTGGAGTACTCCTGCATCAGCTGTACAAAATGATCAAACCTTTTGTTGTTTTTATTAGTGCTAGGAACTATTATAAATACATTCAGGCTGTTCGTTTATCTGTTGAGAAGAGGTCAACATTTATCGTTGCCATGAATTATTCAAAAAAGTTTAAAGATTTGGCCACAAAACTTTTCAGAATTTTTGGATCGGATCCAAAACACATCTGGGATTTTGCCAAGGGCAGCATCTACAAAGACTTTATTACCGCAGCATATTTAAGTCTGCAATATCAGGTTTCCATCTCCCTGCAGAAATTGACTTTGACATTTTGGAGTAGGTGTTATGTCAGGATGGATGACGAGATACAGTGGCATGAAAAAGGTATTCCACTCCTGTCCTAAATTTTTTTTTCCTGTTTGTGTGTGTATCTCTTACTAAACTGTGTCAGATCTTAGGGATCATTGTCTTGCTGCATAATGCACCTGAACCTGAGCTCCAGCTCGGAGTGATGACCTGATGTTCTCCTTCAGGATTTTCTGTCAGAGAACGGAATTGTTTCTCTCAATTATGGCAAGCAGCCCCGACCTAGAAGCAGCAAAGCTGTCCCACAGCATTACTCTGCTACGTCCATGCATGACTGAAGCTATAATGATCTTTTTATTGTGTTCTCTATTTAGTTTGTCAGCCATGATGATCCCCAGCCTTCCAGTCACTCAAGCATTCTCCTGGAAGGGTTTAGGTAGGTATTAAGATGTGTTTTGGCAAAATGCAGACAAACCTTCACCTTCCTCTGGGTTGACGGTGACTTTTGCTTTGCCAATATAACATTGACCTTTATTGAGGTGAGAACGGCCCGCAGTTCCTCTGATCTTCTGTGACTTCCTGCCATCCCCACGCGCTTCAGCGAAACTCGGAATGATTACCACTTCCGTTCTCCCGAGTCTCCTCCATTTGTAGATAATGTCTCAAATCTGTGGAGATGTGGAAACTGATTTATAAACTTCACCTCTGGATGACATCGTGCACAAACAGTGAAAAGTAATAATTTGATTGCAGTGCGATTTGCCAGGTGTCCATAGCTGCTACCATTTTATTGATTTTTGGTATCCAAGAGGCTAAATGCCTTTTCAAAAAGGCCTGGATTGTTTTAGATTACCCTTTTTTCACTTCAGCGGTTATCTCTAGTTTTCTTCATTCACGTATCCTTTATTTTGTATAAGATTTTTTAAAAAGTCTGACAGTTTAGGGTGAGATGCACACAAAAATATAATAAACCAAGAGGGCATTACCGTTAGCCACTGTTCAATTTTGAGGTACATTTTTCTTGCATGTCAAAGTGGAATATTGCACTTTTTGCTTCACTGCATTTAAAAGCTCCTTGCGTGTACCTCTAGTCTAGACTTCACGTGCACAATTTATGAACAGCATACGAAACAGGAGTTATGGAGTAAACTGCGCAACCGGATGTGCCACAGTTCCACGGGGGGAGGACACACAGAGATCCAAATCTGTAAGCCAGGCAGGCAGAGGTCATACAAGTGTGATCAGTCAGCAAGAGTAAAAAAAGATAAACAGGAGGGCACAAGCAAAACTGCAAAATAGTCCAAAAGGTCATACACAACATTTAAACACAAAGCATATTAGAAAATGCCAGGAAGAGCTGACTGAGCAAGACAATCTGCAGATATTCAGTATACACACACACACTGGGTTTGACTAATGCAACACAGGTTAGACTGATCAGAATGGGGCATGCAATTATGAATAATACACAAAGAACAATGATTACAAAATAAAACAGGAAATGACTTGTCAGAAACCTAAACATGACAAGATACAGCCCAGCAGCATCTCAAATCAATGAACTGAACTGAAGTGCTCTAATAATAACTGTTAACAAAGCTATATATTTATAAATATAACTCTGGGTTGGGTTAGCATAAGATTTCTATATGTTTTGTATTGTGACTGTACGGATGTGCCTTTGTTAAGTTGTGTGTTGAGCACAGGTAAACAGAGGGGAATGGATGTGTACTCAGAGTGAGCCATGAAAGCCTGCGAGGCCGCAGCCCCCGGCCATGCAGACACAGACACCTCTAATATGTTATTAACTGAAGAATGTTTACTTTAACTGAAAAGATAAATGTGATTGTTTCATATACTCTAAGACACATTTTTGTTAAATAATTAGTGTCACTCACAGGTTCATTCCCCAGGCGCTCAGGCTGCAACAGAAATCACACGATTAGTCATTTTCCTGCACCAGCTTCTGCTCTGGAAGCTCCATCTTAACTTTTCTGTAACACGCATACGAAACATAAAATTAGCATCTGCTGCCATCCTGTGGCCAAAGAATATACGGCCGTCGGTGGTGTTGGGCTCTGGGAAAAGAAAAATTCTCTCTCTTTTTTTCCTGAGACTAATTTCAAGTCCACTAAAAGTACAACATGTAAGATACACAAGAGGATGTTTTAAATTAACTTTATTTAGCCTTTTAAAAAATGTGGAAATTGTACAAGACACACTCATAAGTCCATTTTCTTCTGCTTTTCCAATTCCGGGTCGCAGGGGAGCTGGAGCCTATTGTCCTTTAAAATTAAAGCAACAAAAAGCGGCTCCCCTAAACAAACAACAACAACAACAACAGTCTTTACTCAACTAATTTGTTGAGGAATATTAAGACTAAATGAATGAATGCTTAAATGAAATCTTGCAGGCCTCCAAGGTCTTTCAACTAGCTGTCCGCCAGTTTTCATGAGTGCTCTTGGGCAGTTGCTGGGTTCAAATACGCATAATAAAATCACAGAATCATTAGCAAAAGTTGAAATGCAAAGCTGCAACAGTTTTTAACCGAGACCTTCAGCTGGTTTACTTCCCATCATTTGTTATGCCCTCTAAATGTTACCTGTCCACTTTATTGATGAAACCCTTTCTCCTCACTTGAATTAATCAGTTTAATCTGTGTTTTCTAAATCCCATGGATGGCAGGTACAAAAAGTTAGAAACATGGGGAAACTATTTTCTATGTTTTTTTGGGGGGGTGGGGGGTCCATGAATCTTGGGAAAAAAATCTTTGGTTTTATGCTTATTAGTATCTCTGTTGTGATCGTTGAGGTTTGTGGGTGCAGATGAATGTTTATGGTCAACTGGCCTCTTCTTCACTTTATAGCCTACAGGTGCACAATGGTGCATCACATGGTGCATGTCACATGGTTGATGGTGCCAGGCAGGCCGCTCTGAGTATTTCAGAAACTGCTGATCTGCTGGGATTTTCCCCACACGAGCATCTGAAGGTTTTGCAGAGGATGGTCCAATCAGCAGCAGCGCTCTGGGTAAAAATGCATTGTTGATGTCAGAGGTCAGGGGAGAATGACCAGACTGCTTGGCGCTGATAGGAAGGCAGCAGTAACTCAGATAACCACTCGTTACAACCAAGGTACGCAGAAAAGCATCTATGAACACACAACATGTCAAACCTTGAAGCAGACAGGCTACAGCAGCAGAAGACCACATCAGGTGCCACTCCTCTCAGCTAAGAACAGGAAACCGAGGCTACAATTAGTGTAGGCCCACCAAAGCTGGACAGCAGAAGACTGGACAAACAAGTCTTGATTTCTACTGTGACACTCAGAGGGCAGGTAAGAATTTGGCATAAACAACATGAAGGCATGGATCCATCCTGCCTTCTATCAATGGTTCAGGTTGCTGGTGGTGGCTTAATGGTGTGGAAGATATTTTATTGGCACACTTTGGACCCCTTAGTACCAACTGAGCATTGTTTAAACACCACAGCCTGCCTGAGTATTGCTGCTGACCATGTCCACCCCTTTACAACCACAGTGTACCCACCTTATAATGTGCCATGTCACAAAGCGCAGATCCTTTCAAACTGGTTTCTCACAATGTACTCAAATGACCTCCACAGTCACCAGATCTCAGTCCAGTAGAGCACCTTTGAGATGTGGTGCAATGGTAAACTTATATAGGAGGGGTTAATAAAAACCTAAGAGGGGAAGACGCCAGAAAAAGTCGTGTTCCACTTGTATTTGTAGTGCAGGTACATTTTGATCCTCAACCTCCACCCAGATATTTCCCTCTGGGATGAATAACGTATTCTGATATGCTCTACAGAAATTTTTGCAACTATTCAGGCATAGATTTAACTCCATCAACCAATAAAGCACATTGTTTTCTCAGTTAATCAAACAATTAAAAAAAAGACTTTCTTTTGCAATCCCACTGATGGGACTAAAACCTCAGACTCCCTCTCTGGTGTTCTGTAGTGTCTCAACCTTTTCAAAGTGCACTCTTGCCCAAATAGCAACAAAGAATCTATGTATGAAAGAACGGTCACATTATTAATCTAAATTGCTCATAGCTGTTGGAGGCTATCAAGCTGCTGTATCTATCTTGGTGCAGCATCACGGTGCATCCAAGGAAACCTCGAGTGTAAAACAAACACAAAGGTTATGTATAAGCTAGTGAATGATGATGTGGGGTTACATTCATCCAAGCGTTTTACAATTACTATAGAAATTAAAGCTTAAATGCAGTGATTTATGTGGAGCTGATATCCAGCAGTGACAGAGATTTTCAGTTTATTTCCACAAAATTTGGGGAAGTCCCATATAAGTGGGTGGTTTAAAAATGGCTTGTTCTGTTTCACAGATTTACGGCTGGATTAACTTGTTTAAAGCATGAAGACGGTCCGAAAGGATTCACAAAGACTCTCGCTGTCCGCTAGTGAGCAGTCTTCTGCAGTGAACGGTCCCAGACGCAACCTCCCAGATGGCATAAATGGTCATGATTAATTATCAGCATTGGATATGTTATCAGTAATAGAATGGCAGCCGTACACCACTTAATGATGGACCCCAATGGTTTCTTCATTATTGATGGCAGACAGAAGCCCTAGGCTGCTGGGACCATTTACAGCACCTCTTCATTACACATTGGTCCTGGCTTCACAAAATGTATACACTGTACTGCCAAAAGTATTCACTCTCTCACTCAAATCACTGAATTCAGGCGCTCCAATCACTTATGATGTATTAAAACCAGGCGCCTCGGCATGCAGACTGCGTCTACAAACATCTGTGAAAGAGCAGGGTCGTAGGAGCTCAGTGATAAGATGCTACCTGTGCAACAAGTGCTGTCGTGAAATTTCCTCGCTAGAAAACATTCCACAGTCAAGTGTGAGCGGTATTATAACAAATGGGAAGCAATTGGGAACGACAGGAACTCGGCTACAAAGTGGTAGGACAAGTAAAAAACAAAAAAGGAACTCTTAATGCTTCAGCATACCAAGATATTTAGGACCAGAAGCGTTGAAACAGCTGTAGCTGCAAAGGGTGGGCCTATACATTAAACCTTATGCTCATGAAGTCCGGCTCTTTAACAATAAATGCCATGCACTGCTGCTTGAATTTTATTTCTGCCTCATCCCCCCCTCTGTTTAACTGACCTCTTAAAGTAAAAGCCACTGCTGCATGCAGCCCATCTGTCAAGATAAATACTGTTGTGGGGACACTTTTTGAGGCAAAAGCCATTATTTATGCATGTGTTTGACCTGAACACCAACAAACAAGCAAGCAAAATGTTGAATATTCCAGATGCTAGTTAAACATGCAATATAAAATTAGATATGTGGGCTTTATTACAAAATTATGTAAACTCCTTGCCTCAGAAAAGCGTAATAACATCAACTTAACAAGAGTGAATTATATTAACTGTGTTTATTTTGAGTGTGCAGTACTTAAGAACACTTACCAGGAGTCATTATCACTGCAGGAGCCTCAGTCACGGTGGCCTTTTGCTTGTTTTGGAGACACAGACACTAGAAACCATGTCACACATGCACAAGAATCAAACACAACTGAAATAATGATCACAGCACAACAAAACAATGGATTTGAGGCCGAACATCCACAACAGTGGGTTATACACGAGTCTTTGTGCTCGCCATTTCAGAAGTGTTCAAGTGCAAAGTTAAGTAAAAAAAAAAAAAAAATCATACAGATAACTGAGTAAACTTTAAGGTTAAATAAACTCATTTAAATGAATTTGATTCAATTTATTTGCACAGTTCAGTAACACATGTAGAGGTTCAAAGGGATTCACAGGCATAAAAAAACAGCGGGAACAGTGAAAAATGTCACAGTTAGATAAAGACACTGTTTGCACTCACAGTGTGTAATTCTAACATTCCACTACACAGTCTACACAAATATGTGAGATGAAAATGGGAGCCAGTAGCTCCACCGTGATAGCGAAGGTCACGTAAGAAAGGTTTTTGTCCACATGTTGCTGTTAAGATATCTTCAGTCAATATTTCTTTCACATTCAAACTCACTTAAACTTCATTAAAATGATCACTGTACTGTATGCTTATCGCTCTGTTATCATAACGCATTTATTTCATGGCAGTATAATCACTGCTGAGGGATAAACCCCAGACCGTTCCAGTAAACAGAACAGACCGGCATGGGCTTTCCTGGCTCAACTTGTTTCTCGAGGTTAGAGATTTCTGACTCTTTAAGCTTTTCAGACGAGCTCTGCGAGTGTGACCTGCTCAACAGCTGACTGACTTACATGTCTGCATGTAAATGTTCAACACAAGCTTTCTTTTGAATTCCTTCTAAAATGCACGAGCCAAAGTTTACTTTGCTACAGCTCAAGTTTCAGCTGATGCGGCTTAATATTCGACCGGGCCAGGTGCGTGTGTGACTAAATATAAAAAGCTTCAGATTACAAATATACAACTTTGGTAAGTAACAAAATAGGAACTGAATTACAGTCTGGTAAAAAAAAATAAATAAATAAATACACCCTCCATCATTTTTAAGGTTTTACGTATCAGAATATAATAAAATCGTCTGGTCCTTAGCAGGTCTTAAAATTAGGGAAATGAAAAAGTCTTTCTGTATGACTTTATCAGGCTCTCACAGCGTTGTAGAGGAATTTTGTCAGACAGATGACCTCATATCTGACTCTATAATACTTTGGTATACACAGGAGTTCATGGTCAGCTCAATGACTCCAAGGTGCCCAGGTCCTCTGGCTGCAAAACAAGCCCAAATCATCACCCCTCCACCACCGTGCCGACAGTTGGTATGAGATGTTTGTGCTGATATGTTGTGTTTGGTAAACATGGCACCGTGTATTATGATCAAACATCAAACAGACAACACCAAAACTGTCGGCCCAAAGGACATTGCATCAGAAGTCTTGTGGTTCATTCAAATGTAACTTTGCAAACTGAAGCATGTTTTTTTTAGGGAGACTTTCTCTTGTACTGTCATGAACTTTAACATTTAACATGCTAACCGAGGCCTGTGGAGTCTGAGATGCAGCTCTTGGGTTTTTGGCAGTTTCTCTGAGCGCTGCACGGTCTGACCTTGGAGTGAATTTGCTGGGATGTCCGCTCCCGGGAAGATTGGCAACTGCCTCGAATGTTTTCCACTTGTGACTAATTTTTCTCACTGTGGAATGATGGACCTCAAATTGCTTGGAAATGGATATATAAGCTTTTCCAGATTGATGGGCAGCAACAACAGCTTTTCTGAGATCACGCCTCCTTCTCTGAGGTCTTTCCTCCGTGGCATTGTGTTAACACACACCTGAACGCTCCAGACCAGCAAACTGGCAAACGTCTGCTTTTACAGAGGTGCTCACGTTTGCTTGATGATCAACCAATCAAGTGCGCATAAATAATGACACAGTAGAATATGACATTTGTTGCTGCTCAGCTGAAGTTGTATTTCCCTCATTTTAAACATACTAAAGGCCACATCATTATTAACATGTCCTGAAAGAGGGCGTACTTACTTTTTAGCATATAATACACAATCTACTTCTTCACACTTTGTTTTGTCTGGAAACTGTATAAATGTGGTGATGAGGTTACATAACATTTCCCGGGTTGTAAGTCCTTACTGAACTTATGTTCCTAATATTTACCTCAATACAACCCCAACCACAAAATCATGACTCTTTTCCAGGGGTGCATTTAAAGAAATGTGAAAATGACGCTATATATATATGTTTACTATATGGTAATGAAAATAACAGATTTTTTTAATCAAATGATATATGATATTATGGCATTGTAAATAATCATGTAATTTTTATTTTTGTATGCTTAGTATAGTTACCTAGTTATAGACTCTCTCATCAGCCCCTATTTTGAGAATAATCATGTGATAAAGTAAAACACAGTATGAATAACATTGTTATTATTGCTATAGCTAATTTGTTTGGCCACAGTAATTATGTAGTGAAAAACAATATTCAGTTTCACCATTTGCTGTGAAACTATAGTGAGAACATAGAGAAAGTGGAACGCTGTCAAGCGTAGTGGTTCTCAGACTTTTATTTTTATACATGGTTTAATCATCAGTTTATAAAATATTAAGCTTCGCACAGTGCTGTGAAGAAGTGTTTGCTCCATTCCTGTTTCAGATCATCAAACAAATTTTAATATTAAAGATAACACAAGTAAATACAGAATGCAGATTTTAAATGATGATGTCATTTATTAAGGGAAAAAGATATCCAAACTTAACTGGCCTTGTGTGTAATCCCTGCCACACCCTCATTAAATCATGAATTAACTGTGATTAACCACATTCTTATGTGGTTAATCACAGGTTTGGATTGGATTTATTTAGCAGGACAAAGATCCAAAGCTCACCAGCAATTCCAACTCCTTCCCCCCAAAACCCCCCAAAATGAAGCTTTTGAAGGGCCTAATCAAAGTCCAAACTTAAATCTGATTGACATGCTTCGGCATGACCTTAAGCCTCTCGTGCTTGAAAACTCTCCAATAAATAATTCTGTAAAGAGGAGTGGGCCAAAATTCCTCCACAGCGATGTGAAAGACTCATTGTCAGTTTTTGCAGAACACTTGACTGAGGTTCTTGCTGCCAAGGTTGCAAACAACCAGTTATTAGATTTAGGGGGCAATTACTTTTTCACACAGGGTCGGGTAGGTTGGGATCATTTTTTCCCTTAATAAATGAAGTCATCATTTAAAAGTTGGATTTTGTGTTGACTCAGATTATTTTTGTCTAATATTAAAATGTATTCGATGATCTAAATAAGTGTGACAAATATGCAAAAAAATAATAAGAACTCAGGAAGGAGGCAAATATTTTTCACAGCACTGTATGCTATGGACTATATTTATTTTTGGACAACAGGTGTTTTCTAACTAACTGAAATGAAGAAAATTAATTTATAAACATGTTTAAGGAAAGTTTGTAAAAAAATTCTGCCTATAAAGTTTCCCATTTTATAAAATTTTAGCAACTCACAAAAACTTTCATAGTATGTGTTTTATTAAACAATTTTAACATTGTATAATAACAGTGTCCTAAATATGAAGTTTTAGAAAATATTAAAGAAATTTTGAAATTATCATTAACCTTTTGTTCTTGTTAAGGCAGAGTGTGGGGTGAGCTCGCATCTCTTTATAGCTACAGCTATGTCTTCACGTGGTTAAAATAAACACACTTCACGGTTTGAATCTCTGCTGGTAGCTAGAAACAGGCCAAACGCGGTGGAAAAAGACAGACAGGGACGCGACTGGAGTTATGTGTGTCCTGTAACTCGGGCCAGTTAGATTTTATTCGTCATTGGTACATCCGGGTACTTTATTTTTTTTGATTGACAGTTGCCATGGCAACAAGCTAGAGCATCGCCATTTTGTCAGGAGGGTTTTTTTTTTCCTCAGCTCAGTCTTTTCAAATGTTCTCCCTTCCCGCCGGAATAATGCTGTCAGTGGATATATGTCTGACGTTTTTGGATATCGAAATGCGTCTAGTGGATCGGATTAAGAAGATCAAGAGGCCGACGTTTTAACACAGTAGAAATAATTAGGCGGCGCCGCACTAACTCAGTTGTCCGTGTCTCTGGTCCACCGGGCCGGTTCACTGCGCAGGTTTGGACCGCGCGCCATTTTGTGAAAATTGACACAAAATTCCTAACCAAAATTACCAGAGGACACGGATTCCGTTTCACGTTTTAAATACTCCGGATTTAAACGTGTTGTCGTGTTTATCGAAGTGGCCGGCGCCAAATTTGTGAAGACGGCGTAAAAATCAGAATTTGGCATAACATTTATTTAGCGGTGGCTAGAATCGTTAGCTTGAGGCTAGCCACAGGAGCTACAGCTAGCCAATGCTAGCTGCGTTCATTTTGTCAACTAGCTAGCCAGCTCGCTAAGGTTAGCTGGTGAGTTATGCGTGCTAGTTAACGTTAGCATGTCGCTTGTCATCAGCTGATAGTAACGTTAGTCAAGAGTTTCTTCGGTAGCCGATGGTTTTCCACAAAGCTTGGGACATGAAGAGCGCAATGAGCCTGACTGGCGAATTATTTTAGCCGGTCAGAGGACGGGGGGGGGGATTGGATTTAACGTTAACATTACTCGCTAACCGTGCAGGGAGGGGAGAATCTCAAACTGGATAAGTTTCCTCATCATACAGGTTATTGGACTTTAAATGAAGATCGTGCCATCAGAGGTGAGTAAAAGCAAGCCTTTGCGAAAGAGTTAATGTTTTACGTTAACGCTCTCGCGGATGTATATGTTGTGTGTAACGTCAATGGTTAACAATGATGGACGCGACGGTGAAGTTGAAAATGGTAGCTTATGGTATGGCAGCTAGCTACGTTTTGTGGCGGCGCCGACTCCACTGGAGCCACTGTTAATGTTTGCTTTCAGTCAGTAGGTCAACTGATTATTAATGTCAGACAGGAACAGCATCCCAGCTGTTTTTTGGACTAACGTAGAGAGAGGGGTGCAGCGGATTGTGTGGGTTTGGACGAAGAGTCATGCTGGCACGGTGTTAACCTTAAAGCTAGCCCTGCGATATTAGACAGTGTCATTGTAGGAGTGAAGCAAATGTTGCCCTGTCGGCCAAGATTTCCGTTTTGAATTACCGTGTAACTATATTAGTATAATGGGTGTAATTTTGAGTTTTACAGCGATGGAGTGCGGAAGCTAACCAGGCTAACACCTCATAGCTAATTCGGCTAACTCGGCTAATGGTTAACGCTGACTTGTTGACGAACCAGCTGAATGGGCCCCACAACCCGCTGGCTGCACACACAGCGTCACTAGCTAACGTTAACACTGGATTGGTGAGAGATATGCTTGCTTGTCCCGCAGTTTTCAGGGTAACGTTAACGACGGCAGCGTTAGCTAGTTGGACTGCTATCGGTAACGTGAGCCTGAATACGTTTGTCATTTATGCGAGGAATTGGGAGTCACACACACGAACGATATGTAGCAAGAGAGGACGCAAATTAACACTGAATATGCTTCCTAAATTCCAACCATGACGAGCGCTACCCCATCATCTGTAAGTACAGAGCTACCCGGGGACGGTCTTTATACACGAGCATTAGGCTTTTAATTGTTTTGGGTTGGTTTCGTTTGATTCAGCTTCGGAATGGATCTAATCAGTTGGGCGTGAGAAGATGACACGCAGGCTTGTTACAGAGGTCTTTAGCCATCACTTATGGTATGATACGGCTACTAATAGCAAGCTAGCTGTCGTTATATTTACACCTAAATAGGCCCGTTGATGCCGTAATGACTAGAGCCAGGAAAGGAACTGTTCATATGTCAGTACTGAAAATTAATAAGAATCAGACATTTAGGAGAGACTAAAGAGCCACAAGTGCGCTTGCAAAATGGCTTTGTGGTAAAATAGAGGTGATAATTTTTCCTGTGGGGCTTGATGTATGTATTTTTAATGTCAATTTTACCTCAATAGTTTTGTTAGTCTAATGTCAGCTATTGTGTTTGTAAATTGCTCTCAAACCAAACTTTTTCAGTTCTTTGTCAAAACAGTAATTGTAGTAGGGCCAGTTTGGGTTCTGACTAGCAGTTGTCTATTTTAAGAAAGTATATTCTGTGTTTCATTTCACCCCATTTAGATCAAAATTTTAAAAAGGCTATGGACATGCTGAGAGGAGATCAAGTGCTCTTCTAGATCCTCATCATTATAGATCCTGATTTAATTACTGTCTCTGATAGAACTGTTTAGAAGTTCCACAAGAGCTGTATATATTTAGTATTTTTAAGATTTAATTTCCTGGGCATTAAATATCTTTACTGTCATACCACAAGCAGCTTGTAATTGAAAAAAATTGAGGTCTGTTTTTAATTCCCACATAAACACATTTACCCCAAGCAAGCTTTTTAAAGTTTGGGGGTGTCTTCTGCTCTTTAGGGAGCCACTGTCCCTTCTCAACAAAAGTTTAATCACTATGAAGTCCCACCAAAGATGCACAATGATGATATTCTTTTTTTATTCTTTGTAGTGGGTTGTGGTTTGCTGCTGGACTCTCCTCCCAGGATGATATGAAATTTTACAGGAGAAGATGCATCCAGGTTAGCTGCTATATATTAAGCCTTAACCCTTTGGTGAGGAAGTAGTGTACCTCTTAAGAGCTTCTCTTTCAGTTCTGTTGTTATTTTTGAATTTGGTATTTAAATTCACAATTTTTAGGGCTCTCTTAGGTGGAGGAAAAAGTCAAGTAATGATGAATAATTGTTAAGAATTGTCAGTACAGTATTTACAATTTCAATTTAGTGCAACTTTTTTATTTGATCACAGAGCTCAAAGTAATTAAAATTTGACATTATTTTCAGTCTGAACTGAACAAGCAGTAAAACTGACAGCAGTCATCATGAGAATTCAGTTATTTTAATTTAAAATGTGTACTTTAAAGACTAAAGTGAAATAATTTTTTACTCACATT
>JAVDPK010001589.1:83620-93910 GCA_034780415.1 Cichlasoma orientale | reverse complement strand
ATGTGAAAAATAACGAAATATGAGCCTTAGTTTTCACATAGAGTGCTTGTCTGTGCTCCATCTTCTTACAGTTCCTCTTATTTCTGTCAGTGGATGTGTATTTTTTGCTTTTCCAAAGCTGGGTCAGCTTTGTAACGCTCTCAGATGGAGTGCAGGTTTTGGGCTGTGCAGCTATTTTGCTGTCAGGCTCTTGTGTTGAAAGCATCGTCTAAGTGTGCCAAAGTTCAATTTTATTTCTTGTTTATTTCTTGTTTTCTCATTGGAAAATGGGAGCAGCTCTGCCCTGGCAACAAAAGTAGGCTATTTGCATACTGCGTTGTGATTGGTCTGTGCATTGATGGGCTTGCCAAATCACGCTGTATCTCTGTGGTGATAGGCTATGCTAATTAGGTGCTGTTGCTGGGATTCTGAATAGTGGTTACTGTGTAGCACTGGTGAATTGTGTTGTCTGGTGAGAGATGCTGATAGCTGAACATGCTATTTAATAATTTTTTGATTCCTTCTGGCTTAAAATGAAGGATGATTCACTGTACAGTGTGGAGATGCTTTATTTTCACCCCTTTTCACTGTTAAACCTGCTGTTTTGCTCCTTTTTCTTCACAAAGGTTGATATGTTACTATTGCATTTTATTTTGTGGTTATCCTTTGATGTATTTTTTTGGCTTTACATGTTTAACAAAATACACTTTGTATTAACCTGACATTTCTCTTAAATATGTATTAATCCTTTCTGTTCCCAACATGTAATGATCATTTTTATATGATCTTATTTTACTATGTATATAAATACTACAAATGCATAGTTTACATAAGTATTTTATTTTTCAGAAGGTAAATTTAGGTTCTTTTTTTATGGTAAAGGAAGCATTGCCTATTAGATTAAGCAGCAAAAAAATGCTATTCATATTTTGTCTGTACAGTAAGTAGCAAATATTCTTACTTTGTGTTTTTTGGGCCACACATCTCTTGTGTGGAGGTGGTAATACAACACTTTCAAAAGATTATTACATTTTTCTCTTTTTTTTTGTTCTTACCTATAATGTTGAATCAAGTTAATATTGCAACTCAAAGAAGTGTTAATTTCTTCCAGGAGGAGAGACTTCAGCATGCAAACCTTCGTCCGTCCGGCTTGCGCCCTCTTTTTCTTTACACACTGCTGGTCTTCAGATGGCTGCTCCAATGCCCCATACGCACCAGCAGTACAGTGACCGCCACCAGCCAAGCACTGACCAATCTGTTACGGTCTTACCGTACAGCGACCAGACACCACAGCTCACTGCCAATCAGGTACACTAACCCTACCCTTCTCCACCTCCTGGATTTCTTTTAATCTTAACCTGGCAATACTTTTTGTGATTTATTAAAGTCTGCTTCCCCTTTTGTTGCTGTCACCAGGCAGAGTAGCTGCTTGTCAAATGATTTCTTCACTCTGTCCATTTCATACTGTGCAAAATTAATTACAATGCATTTAACTATAGCCCTTTAACACTAAGCTGTAACATCCAGTGGTGCTCTGCATATTTTTTTGTTTATAAAATGTTGTGATTTCCTTTTTGTGATACTTCAGAGGCACATGCCCCAGTGCTTTCGTGACCCAACTTCAGCTCCCCTGAGGAAGCTCTCCATTGACCTTATCAAAACATACAAACACATCAATGAGGTTCGTTTTTTTTTTTTTTCATTATATGCATCTAGAGCTACAACAATTAATCAAACAGAAAATTAATAAGCTATTTTTAATATTCATGTACATGTTTTAGCCAGATTTAAATGTAGAATGTTTCTTTGGTCATGCATTATATTGTTAATATGTCAAGAATTTGGATTGATGATCAGACAAAACAGGATATATAAAGGTGTCACCTTGGCCTGTGGCAATTTATAATGGCTGTTATTGTTCTATTTATTGTTATTTTGTAAGTAAAGCAATGAATTGATGAATCATTAAAAAAGGCATTTCTGTTTATTACAATATAATAGACAATAATCTGTGAAACTGATGGAAACCATTTTTTTAAACTTACAGGTGTATTATGCAAAAAAGAAGCGACGGCACCAACAGGGTCAGGGTGAAGACTCCAGTCACAAAAAAGAGAGGAAGGTCTTTAATGATGGCTATGACGATGATAACTATGACTACATCGTCAAGAATGGGGAAAAGTGGATGGACCGTTATGAGATTGATTCCTTGATAGGAAAAGGATCATTTGGACAGGTGCCTAATTTATACATTGCGCACATATACACATGGTTTTAATCCATGTGTTGGAGAACATACAATTTTGTAGAAACAAATTATGGTTTTATTTTGAGCTGTATAACCTTAAGATTTATGAAGTCACATGCTGTAGGCTTTTTATGTGTGGCCAACAGTCTACATTTAATTTTCAGAAACAATAATGTTTGCTGTTGTTGGCATGTTTAGGTTGTGAAAGCATATGACCGAGCAGAGCAGGAATGGGTTGCCATTAAGATCATCAAGAACAAGAAAGCTTTCCTCAATCAAGCCCAGATTGAAGTGCGCCTCCTAGAGCTCATGAACAAACATGATACTGAGATGAAATACTACATTGGTAATCAACTCTTGAAATTTGCACCTGATCTTAAAAGACATACCAAAGAAGTTAAAGGGCCTTTTCTGTATTTGACTCATGGGGTACACTTTGGCTTTCTGCAGTTCACCTAAAGCGTCACTTCATGTTTCGGAACCACCTCTGCCTCGTGTTTGAGATGCTGTCCTACAACCTATACGACCTGCTCCGAAATACAAACTTCCGCGGCGTCTCACTCAATCTCACCCGGAAGTTTGCCCAGCAGCTATGCACGGCGCTACTCTTCCTGGCCACGCCTGAGCTCAGCATCATCCACTGTGACCTGAAGCCTGAGAACATCCTCCTCTGTAACCCCAAGAGGAGTGCCATCAAAATAGTGGACTTCGGCAGCTCATGCCAGCTGGGACAAAGGGTATCTTCTTACAGTTTTCCTTTTAAAACATTAAAATCAACATACAAAAATACCTCTGGAAAGTGTGCCATAACGCCCCCCCCCCCCCCCGAACACTCAGTGTTTGTATTAGGTAAAATGTCTCACTATTCCTGTTCTTTTACCCTTTTGTAGATATACCAGTATATCCAGAGTCGCTTCTACCGTTCCCCAGAGGTGCTACTGGGAATGCCCTATGACCTGGCCATTGACATGTGGTCCTTGGGTTGCATCTTGGTAGAGATGCACACTGGAGAACCTCTCTTCAGCGGAGCTAATGAGGTACAGAAATCTGAAACACTATATAAGTTTGTACTGTTCTTTGCTTTGTAATACCACTTATAATAAAAAAATAACAATGGCTTTCACCTGATGTTTACATTTTTTTTCTTCAGCAGCTTCAGCTAAATGTTATGTATAGTCATCTTTAGATAACCTTTGTCTGTTAAGTTGCAAATATAAATGTTAGAAGTTTTGCCTAAGAGAGATTAACTTGATTAATAAAACTTTTCTCCAGGTGGACCAGATGAACAAAATAGTTGAGGTTCTTGGTATCCCTCCTAATCATATAATGGACCTAGCCCCAAAAGCCAGGAAGTTCTTTGAGAAACTTTCTGATGGTACATGGAGTGTTAAGAAGACCAAAGATGGCAAAAGGGTGAGCTCTGTTCTTTGTGCAGCCATACCCTGGCAACAATTTCTTTTGGTGAATATTGTGGAAAAATGATAGTGGATTGTGGGGATGCATAAATGAAACATGAGTTATTTTAATGTCATGGTACTTTGCTTTAAATAGTATAAGCCTCCAGCTTCACGCAAGCTCCACTCCATCCTGGGTGTGGAGACAGGGGGTCCAGGTGGCCGACGGGCGGGGGAGTCTGGCCACGCTGTTGCTGACTACTTGAAGTTCAAGGACCTGATCCTCCGGATGTTGGACTATGACCCTAAGAGCCGCATCCAGCCCTACTATGCCCTGCAGCACAGCTTCTTCAAGAAGACTGCGGATGAGGGGACCAATACAAGCAGTAGCGTGTCTACAAGCCCCGCATTAGAGCAGTCCCAGTCTTCAGGAACCACCTCCAGCACCTCCTCTAGCTCAGGTAAAAACCACCACCTAAAGAATCTGGGTGCCTGTTGCAGTGTTATTTCTTGAAGTAGTGATATGCATGTATTTGTCTGTTGTTCCATTCAGTAACAGGAAATTTACTTGGTCACTTCACTAAACTCATCTGTTTGGTAAAATGTGGTTTTGGCAACTGTTTTAACTTAACACAAGTAATTAACTGAGAAGAACAACATAAAAAGTGTTTCACATACAGTTGTGTGAAACCGTATTTGATATACTTAATGCGAAACTATACTTGATGCTGTACTTATGACACTTTTGTTTAACACTAAGGAGGATCATCTGGGACAAGTACCAGTGGCAGAGCCAGATCAGACCCCACCCATCACCACTTGCATAGTGGAGGACATTTCGGCACGGCCCTGCCTGCCATGGATGGTGACAGCCTCTGCCCACAGGTCAGTAATGTAGCTGAAAATGTTAGTTGTATAAAGTTCTTGAGGTACTGGTAAATCAAAATTTAATGGCCTTATGGAATGTGAAGAGTCTGAGTTAAGTCTTTTTAGAACAAATCCAAAAGTTTTTAAACATCACAGAAACAGGTTCCTGTTATTTTTGTGTCAGTGTTGCTTGCCAGAAATTGTCACACTTCTTGAATTGGAAATTTTAAAGTTTTATTTATTATGTAGATCAGCTGTTTAATCTTTGCTCTCAAAGAAAGCCACTACTGACTCTTCTTGTTTCACAGGCAAGACAGCCTTACCCACCCCCGCTTGTGTGGGGAGGTGGCGTCGGACCAGAATCAGTCACTGGAGAGACCCACCCAGTCCAGGAGACCACTTTCCATGTTCCCCCTCAGCACCCCAAGGCCCTGCATCCCCACTCACATACTCATCACCACCACGGGCAGATGATGGCTACACGTCCACGCCCACGCCACTACACTTCCCCGACACACAGCTCCTCGACACAGGACTCCATGGAGGTGGTTCATGGCCATCTGTCCATGACCTCCCTGTCTTCCTCTGCCTCCTCTTCCTCTACATCGTCCTCTTCCACTGGGAACCATGGCAACCAAGCCTACCAGCTCCGCCATTTGCCCGCTGGAGCCCTTGACTTTGGTCAGAATGGTGGGCTGAGCATGGGGCTAGGTGCCTTCTCGAACCCACGGCAGGAGACTGGCATGGCAGCACACCCTGCTTTCTCCATGGGCACGAACACAGGGCCTGCCCACTACCTAGCAGAAGGTCACCTGGGCATGAGGCAGGGCATGGACCGGGAGGAGTCTCCAATGACTGGAGTGTGTGTGCAGCAGAGTTCTATGGCCAGCTCGTGACTGCACTGACATTTGGCTGTGTGTTCCCCCTGTGCGTCATTTTTAAGGTGGTGTTTTTTACTACAAGGTGTGTTGAGAACAAAAGCTGCTCACGTCAGAAGGGAGATATCACTGAACCGCTACTACAGAGAAAAACCTTTGTTAAAAAGTATATATGTAATTTTCATCAGTTTTTCTTTTGCAATCATTAGGCACAAAATAATACTGCGGAATAACCATAGTGAGATTGAGACATCCATCTACCATTTCACCAGTTTCATGTAACCACCAAGTAATCACCATATGGTATTATGTGGCAAAATCTTCTAAGGAGCATTTCAGAGCAAAGTTTAAAGCTGTTTTGCAGGTAGCTGTTGGTGATGAAATGCTTGGCGTCCTCCTTCGGTTCAAACCATGGACTGCCTGACATTACTGTTCCACTGGTTCTTAATTATTTTTGCCCTTTTTTTGTTTTGTGAAGTTTCACGTAAAAAGCTGCTTGTAAATCCTGTAGCTTGACAATGAGGGGAAGTGTTTGCGGTGATATTTCTTGTTGTTGGTCGGTATTGTGTAACTCTGTTAAAGGGGAGCACATAGCAGTGGAGTCCCTATGCATGTGCTGGCCGGGTGGAGAGGAGACCCCGCAGGTGGACACTGGCACCAACCGGGGTCCAAGAAGAGGGAAGCACCACCCCTCAGGCCTAGCGGCCCCGTAGTCCTGCTACCTGCAACCGGGCCCAGCACAGGCGAGAGCAGCAATGGGCATGGGAGACGAAAGGATCCGGCCCAGTGAAAGGAAGACAGTCAGTGGCTGGTTCTAGATAACCCTTTGGCCTTATGACTCATGGACTTGGAATGGGATGGAGCTGGACATTATCATTTGAATTAAGATGGCTTTTCTCTATTTTTCTCTCTAGACAGCCCTTAATTCTTTAAGGAAATTAAAACAACTTAGAAAAGGTAAATACGAATGGTAATTTGAGGCCTTTCTCGACAAAGATTTCGTCTTCAGCAGGGCCCCACATAACAGGGTCTTATTGTACACAACAACCTCCTAAACATTAATTCCTTGAAATTCACTGGTTAAGGATTTTGCAGTGGAAAGAACTATCTATTCCAGAGTCTACCCTTTTATGTTTTATTTTTTCCCTTTTGCATGTAGTTCCTCATCAGAACCACCTGCACAAGTCTCTCCATCCAAAACATGGAAACTGAAGAAAAAAATGAGTTAAGTGACTGCCTTTTTTCTCCTCAAATTATGCTGTGAATTTTACAAGAATTTATTTTCCCTTTGGATATGTTTTTATACCAAAGCAGTTGTTTTATAGCATATAGGTGTCTGTAACCAATAATGTAGCAGTTCACCACTTTGACGCAAAGTTTATCAAGATCTTATTTTAACGTCAACACAAACAGCTGCAATATATTACTTTAGCAAAACTGGAGACCGTTGTCGAGACCGTTGGCTATTGTGTATTCTGGCCAGATTTGTTTGCAACGTTTTACCAAAACTGTTTCCATATTAATTGGTAGATTATTTTGGGAGTCTTTTAAAACTTTGGTATGTTAGAGAATTTGGTAGTTACTCTGCAGGCTCCGGAGTAGCAAGATAGAGACTGATGGTTTAAAAAACAAAAAAAACAAAAAACAAAAAAAATATACAAAAGAGACTAATGCGTTCTATTTCTGTGTCGTCGTTTTTCTTTTGCCCCCATCATACTATTTCAAAGGGTGTTGCTGCCTTTCATACATCATTTGGTCAACTTGGCTAGTTTCTGCCGTGAAGCAAGACTGTCATGTTCTTGGCAGGGTAAGGATAATTGTGTCAAACCAGTTTATGTTGAATGGTATTGTTTTGATTTGGTAGGGCAGATGCCCGCGATTGTTGTCCTATTCAAAGGGAAAAGGGTGTCTGTTAACCCACAATCACATGCTTTGCCTAGCAGACATGCATGTCCTCAAAACATTACAGTCAATTACCAGTTTTTTTTTGTTTTTGTTTTTTTGTTTTTGTTTTTTTGTTTTTTTATATCAGGGATTTTGAAGTGCTTTCTTTCTTCTGTTGCTCATCTTACCAGCTTTGAAATTTGATTAAAAAAATAAAACTTACCTGCCCACAGCCACCTTTCAAATTAAGGGCAGGCCACAGGTCATGCTGTTGTCATTTAAAGGAGAAACCATCATACAAAATCATGCTTGGTATTTCCATAAACACAAATGTAAAGCTACCTATATTGAGATTGGAGTTTTATCTGGATGTCAAGGCTATAATTGCAAATTTGCAATCATTTTCATACCCCGCAGAATTTGAGAAATTTAGAATTGGCCAGTGGTTTTTATTGCTGGCACTCATACTGGTACTAAACATTCCAAAAATAAAGACTGAAAGAAAAAAAATTTGACTGAAGTGACTCGTAAGTGTGCGCCTATTTCAGATCATGCTGATTGACCTCTTATTTAGAGCAGTTGTCATGAAATGCAGCCCCTTTTTAATAGTTGAAATAGAATTTATGTATATACTTATATTTTTTTAATAAAGGAAGTATAGAACTCACTACCTTGCTCCTGCTGGTATGTTGATTATGTTTGTCAATTTGGTGACCATTCAGTGGGCAGGAACTCCTGTTTTCTTAGTGGCAAAACCTTGCCTTTTGGCAAAGGTACTTGACTACATCAGGACAACACTATGAGGTAGGGTTTGAATCAAACAGGGAAAGCTAGATCTTCAAACCTTAATAATTTTCACAGGGTATATTGTAAGTGCATGTACATCACAAACCTTACTTTTTGGTTCTATGAGAAGCACATGGTTGGAAAAAAAAAAAAAGGTTCCATCGTTCATAAGCCTGTTCAGTTTGTGGGTTATACACAAACACGTATACTTGTTGACATATCTGAACACCCGACAGAAGTTGAAATCCTCTTATTTAATTTGGATTTATCCTTTTCATTTTTGAGTTCACATTTTTTCACTTTTTTTGTACATGCAACATGCACTATAGAATTGAACAGCATGGGGGAAAGGATAAGTCCATGTATCCACAGATTGTAAGATCTAGTCAAGACTTTGCTGTGTTTATGACAATGCCCTTTGTATTATATTAAGACAGTCTTATGTATGATATATAAAAAGAAGTTAATTGAATTGCTCTGTGTGTCTTTTTTGTCCCTTGACCTAGCTACATAAAGTGTTGAGCACTGTAATGGGTAATCATACACGATCTAGTTTAAGTGGAGAACACGCCCCAGTTACTAACATTTATAAAGGACGACAGAACTGTTATAACCGCGCTGGCTCGTTGGTCTAGGGGTATGATTCTCGCTTCGGGTGCGAGAGGTCCCGGGTTCAAATCCCGGACGAGCCCTGAATGTTTTACTCTGGAGAACATACAGGGGGGAAAACTGTCCATTAAACAGAATTATTAACGCACAACACATGTACATTTGTCACTTGCAAACCTTTAAATGTATGAATGGTTTTAGTTTTAATTATCTGTGTTGGTCAGCGCCGACATTAATTTTGTGGCTTTCTGCTTTGATTCTTCCGCACTCTTTTATCACACTCCTATAGCAAATTTTGAGAAACAGAAATTAAAAAGTGGGCTCGTCCGGGATTTGAACCCGGGACCTCTCGCACCCTAAGCGAGAATCATACCCCTAGACCAACGAGCCACACGTGCGCTACACCACGCTACAGATTATTACTCCCAAAACGGAGCGAACGCTTTTTTGTAATGACATATATATTGTTACTGACGCTTTAAAAAGACCCTTACTTTTTAAATAGCTAATACTGACCGGAAGAATTAAATAAGAGGAAGTGGTGAAAGCACAATATGCAGTACATATTTCTGAGAGTTGGTTGGTGGCCTAATATGAAAAACAGTCAGCTAGTGCCACTCACTAGCTTTGTACTCCAGCCATAGTTAAGCAGCCCGCCCTGCCTTGGCGGACGGGGTAGCTAATGGGGTGGCGGTGCCCCTGAAAGCGCGACTATCGCCACATTCCAGGAAGAAGTAAAAAAACAAAAAAAACAAAACGTTGTTTGCCTTTTAATTGGTTGACGGGTTGTATGTAGTAACCAATAATCATTGCGGATAGTTTAGGTACGTCCAATCAGGGGCCCCAGGGGCGGGATATCCCTTTGTTAAATACGTTATATCACAAATTTAAGCGCTGTAAATGTGTGTTGTTGGTGTCCTGTCTGTCTTCAGAGGTTTATGGAACGCAGATTGAGGTCATGTTAGTTGTCTGTTAGCTTTAGCTGTACCCAGCGTCCGCTCAGCTTCCAAAAAGAAACGTCTGCGCATGATAATAGCCAGCTAAGTTAGCCAAGCTTACCATCGAGCCTGAAGCATGCCGAATTTTTGCGCGGCCCCGAACTGTACACGGAAGAGCACGCAGTCAGATTTGGCGTTTTTTCGGTTTCCACGGGACCCGGAGAGGTAAGTCAGCAAATATTACTGTGAATACGAGCTTTAGTATTCAGAGGACTGCAGAAGACCCTATGCAATGTCCTGAAGTTGTACTATAATGACTGATAAATAATAACACTGCTAACCATAAATCACTAACATTTAGCTGAACTTAAAGCGTTTATGTTGTATGGCCAGGTTAATATATAGACTCCACAGCAGTCTGAGTTTAGAGCTAACTCTTTGTTATGTAATCCAAGGCGACGGAGCGTCTACAACATGCAGTCTACCTCCTGACAGTGGGAATGCATATCTAATGTAGCCTCTGCCAGGGGCGCAGCTATATACTTTCTGAGGTGTATGCGGACACATTTTTAGGCGCCCCCCAAAACCCACGCGCGCGCACACACACAAAACACACCCTCTCAATGTTTCCTGTGTTCATGTGTGCAGATCTCACTTATTCATGGACTTATAAAATACAAGACTTCTATTACAGGCTTTCTTCTATA
>JAVDPK010001589.1:58822-74801 GCA_034780415.1 Cichlasoma orientale | reverse complement strand
CACACACACACACACACACACACACACACACACACACACACACACACACACACACACACACACACACACACACTATCTGAGGCTGCAGCTTCTCCACTGCAGCTATTTGATGACTGTGAATTTTATTCAATAATAATAATACATATAATAAAAACGGTCTAAATCTCCTTTCCACCGTTCTTAGGACTGAGTTCAAGGCATATAAGGACGTGAAGCCAGTGAAGCCCATCAAAGCTCCAGCCCAGTATAAACCCCCTGAGGAGGAGACCAGTCTGGAAACCAGCTACAGTGCCACATTCAAGGGGGAGCAGGTGAAGGCTCACCCTACGGACAACAAGCTGCAGGAGCGCAGGAGGATACGCAGCCTGTACAGTGAGCCCGGCAAGGAGCCTGCCAAGGTGAGATGACATGCACACACAGATCTGCTGAAACTATATTACAATAACTCCGTTATGGCTTCTTGTAATTGCACACATATTGAAGTCTAAATGAACCCAGTTGTATGCTAGATTTTGTTTTGTTTCATGCAATATTCAAGTAATACCTAATGGCAGGTGGTCTAACTTATCATATACATGAACTAGAACAGCTTAATGTCTCAATATACAGCCTTTTTTAATTATAAGATATGCATTCGTTGATGCTACATGATTCCATTCTTTATAGGTTTTACTAATAAACATGCCTACTGTGTATTTAAGCAAGCTGTATATGCTAATAAGTAAAATGGCCACTGCATAACGTTCAAACTTTTATTATTAAAATAATATTCCATCACTGGTTTACGGTAATGTGACTTCATCCCTTCGTCAGCCTACTGTTTGACGATATTCCCCACGTAGCGCAGGATCTGTTTGCATGTAATGGGTTTGAATTGGTGAGCCATGTGTCTATAGCGGTGTGTTCATGTGGCCACTCCCTCTCTCATTCTTGTAGGACTTCTCAGAGACTGAGAGCAGCTCTGTTCTAAATCTGCTGTAGTCAGGTGTGTTGTCTGTTTCTTCTAGAAGGCATGGAGGCTGACCTCAAATTGAACAGCCCAGAACATGCATACTGTTACACACACACGCACACAAACACGCACAGGATGCATCTTGGCTAATGCCAGCCTCAGTCACTTTTATCACCCAGCTGCCAGATGCAGTCCTCCCAGTTATTTGCCACGTGTTCACTGTCTGCCCACCTCTCAGCCTGCACCAGTCGCTACCTTTTGTGGAGCTTAGTAGTTTTAACAGTCCACCATTGGGGGGGGGTGAAAAAAAAAGGATGGGATTGGAAGAAACGAGGAAGCAGATACGCTACCAGCATGTATCAGATGGGAATAAAAGCACAACAGAAGGATGCACTGCACCAGTGGAGCTGAACAACACAAAAACCATGTCCAGTTTGTTCAAGGCTCTATTGTGCTGGTACAAACTACACTGGGCGAGACGCCATTTTTCTTTATTCTACATGCAGCAGCTGACTGTGAAATAGGATGCAGATAATGAAGAGCCATAGTAGAGGGATGGCAGCGCATTTTTGATATTGGTAGCTGAGGTTATGATTTGTGTAGCAGCAGTTCGCAGGTCAGTGTGACACAGTCATGAGGGTCTAATTTTATTCTCTGAGGACATCAACAATATGAACTGAAAATTATTTAAAGTAATCTGATTTAAACTAATCTGGACTTTGTTCTGGAAATGGCTGGGCAACACGACGGAGTGCAGTGCTTTTATTATTTTATTTATTTATTTTTTTACACTGGTACCATGGCAACATAGTCCTCCTAATCCCACACTGACCGTCTGTGGCAACAAAATTTATTAAAAAGATTTGCCATGGTGACGCCCCACTTACTTTGCCCGGCCGCCTTTTTTCTCACAACAATAGAGCTCTTTCTTTTTTTTTTTAGCCAGAAACGGCCTTTCATTGTCATCTCTTACAATATCGTTTGTAAGTTTTATTTATTCAGCAAAAGTTGAGCATGATTTGCAACTTTGTCGCTGGACGCTAACTCATTTATAAAAACCGGGAGCCCGTCCATCAGGCTGCTATTGCTGGGACGACTCCAGCTCAAGAGCAGAAATTAGCTAAGTGCCTCACTTAAGGCCACATTTACCTCTGCACCCACTTTTCTCCACTCAGTAGTTTGATCTGAACAAATCTGACAGATGCGAGCCTGCTTGTCAAGCCTCCGCCAGCATTAATGATCAAACCACGTTGTTTCATTCTTGAAAGCACAAGACTAACACGAGATACTAATATAAACTAAATACTGTGTGCTTTACTTTCTTTAAATGTTTTTAATGAAAAACCTCACAAGCCACTGCTTTATAGAAGGAAAGGCACAAGCACACCTTTTGTGCTGTTTTTTTTTTTCCTCCTTTATCTTCATTGCACTAACCACATCATGCAAGTATCATGTGTAGCATTTGCCTGTAATTATTTCGGGTAGCAGGATATAATAAGATGTGTATTGCATGTTAAAATAGGACTTAATTTATAGTCTGTATGACAGCCTAGAGTAAGTAGAAATTTGTTTAACATTTTGGGAAGTATCCTTATTTGTTTTCTTGCTTGGAGTTGGGCAAATTCATGCCATTTGCATTATCAAATATTAAAAATAAAGCAGGAACCAGCCGTTAACTATCTTAGTTTTGCACAAAGTTTCTCAAATTGTGCCCCGTGGGTCAGGACTTTTAACTTAGGAATCTGTAGTGGACTATTTATTAATTCTTTCTTTAAACTGACACTAATTTGTGCTGCTGTATTTTGCCACGATTTCCTATTAAACAATGAAGTTAAATAGTACAGCTGGCTAAATAGCGCTAAGCGGACTGGGGATTTAATTCTGGCACTTTGCGTTTGATTGCGAGTGTCTGAGGAGAGACTTGTGCATTGTAAACACTGGTTATATGTTTAGGCTCTGAACTCGATTAGTTAAAGCTCAAAATATTATACGGACAGCAGTAATAAATACTCTAACAGGCATCAGAGTATATGGGACCACTGTGGTTCCTGAATTATTTTTGTGTGGGGGAAAATTGTTTGTTTTTTTAAGATCCACCCCCTGCATATAAATGTTGGATAGGTGTCCTAAACAGTCAGAAAAGTACCAGTTGGGAGGCATGAAACTTCCTGTAGTCTCGCTGTGAAACAAAAACACCAGGAAGTCACTGCTTCCGGCCTAAAATAGTTCTCCATATAACCACAACCTTTTTTTTCCCACCTTTGCACAGAGCCAGGCTGTCCAGAATTTATGCTAAACCGAGCTAAGTTAATTGGCTAATGGCATTAGACTCCTATTTAGATGCTGATGCTGCCGTCCTCCGAGCAAGAAAACAAAATAAAATCAATTTCCCAAAGCATCAAACTATTTCTCTGACATCAGTTTAAGCTCAGTCTCTTCTTGCACCTCCTCTCTCTTTCAGGTGGATAAACCAGTTTCCCGCACCAAACCAAAAAAGGCATCACCGTCAACAACAGCAACAACAGGGAAGATGGTGAAAAAAGCTAAAGAGAAGCAGATTTCTAGTTCCCAGTCAGCCAAGAAGAAACCTTCTTTGGGCGCCTCAGAGCCCAAACCAGCTGGAGCCGTCACAAAGAAGAGCAAAGAGATCAGCAACAGACTGGCTGAAGCGAGTAAACAGTAAAAAGGGCGGCCGTCACGCTTTGACGTGTGCGATCGCGTTAGGCAAATCTCTTCCCTTTGGTTCGTTTCCTCACCTGTTGTTTTTGCTGTCCGGTCATATACGGTTCACCTTTGAATGGGGCACTGATGTCGAGCTTTTAGAATAATGCAAACAATTTCACGGCAAACTATGCGTGTGTGGAAGTACGTGAATGTATTCTGGTGCACAGAACTGCTTTATATTATTGAGCACATAATTTGCACATTGTTTCTATTAGTTCTGTTTGACAGCAAACCTTAAAAAGGAGCCATCAGTACACATGTAGTGTGTGTATGAAAGGGAATTTTTACCTTTTGTCTGAATGGATGAGGATTTCAGTGTTAAAGCGGTTGTAAAAGAAAAAAAAGGTTTTGTCCTCTGAGTCTGCATCACATGAAAGTGAATAATCTGTTTTGCAGTTAATTACAGTGCCTCCGCTGTACGGTCCTGGCTTTCCTTTCATTGTTCGGGATGATATCCGGTAAGATAGAAAATGAACTGTAATATAATTACCACAGCTTGCATGCGAGACTCTGTTTTCGGTTGAGTAGCAACGTTTTAGCAGACTGTCTGTCACAGTCGCATCCCAGCTTGTAAATTGAGCCTTTAAAGATAAATGTATAGGGGAAAAATCCTTTTCAAATATAATGCATGTGTAGAAATAGACTCCGATCACACCAAAAGGTACACACAGTGAGTAAAAATCATAGTCTAGTGGCTATCAAAGCTGTAAAATAAACACACCAGCAATATGGTTTCACCCACAGACATATTTCTTGCAATCTAAATGAAGATCCACTCCTTTGATTTCATATGAAATCTGTAGTTTTCGCGATGACTCAGTGCTTTGTGGCGTTCTACTCCACCCTCCCCTCTGAGCTGTGACGCTTTAGTTGTGCTAAATAATTAAAAAAAAAAAAAAAAAAAAAGAAGCATACAGGCCTAAAAAAAATGAAAACTTGTCATATTTGCTCAACAGTTTTCACTCTGAATGCGCTGACGTGTTGAAGGACAAGAAATGAGCCGGGACACTTTAAAATGCTGCTGTGTGAAAGTCTGCAACTCCCATGAGTTCACCGCGACATGAGGTGCTCTACCTCAAAATGTCATCACAGCCCGGCCTTCCGTCTCTGGTTGCAAACGCCGACGTATACCGTGATACCCTCAGTGGCTGACACGGCCACAGCGTGCGAGGGCCTGGTCTAGATCTAGCCACCGTGAGTCTGCTTCCAGTTTTAGCTTCTGTGCGTGAGTGATTAAGTGAGTGAAAGGTTTTTTGTTTTGTTTTTTTTCCTTTCGTGTCTGACCTCTTCAGCCTGCTGCCTGCTAAGCATCAAGTCTGACCCGACCACTACAAGTGCTGCTACGCACTCCGACACTCTGGTGCTATATCTCTCTTCTTATATGCTGTCTGGTTTGGACTGCGTGTGGCGTCAGACCAGAGTGAAGTGATGATATGACATACACATGTCATTCTGCTGTCGTGATTTCGTGCTTGTATTCTCAGCTTGCTTTGAATGAACTGATTAAAACAGTGATACAGAATCCTGTGTTGTGACTTATTTGGGCTTTTAGTATTCGTTAATTGTAACTCAACATCTGACCAAAAGTGCAACCGCTTATTCTAAAACATAGATGGTATATACACTCACTGGCCACTTTGTTAGGGACACCTGTTCAGCTGTTTATTATAGGAATATCCTGTTGTTTTCTGTTGCCCTGCAGATGCTGCTGTCCTCCAAACTCCACTAAAAATTAAAAGGCTGTATAAAATATATGTTATGTGTGCTTTGTTCAGTTCAGTTTAAACAAGAGATCCAAAATGCTCTCGTCTGAAAACAAAACACTCCCTGTTAATGAAATTGTGGAAGGGCGGATGTAAAATGGAAGCATTCATTTATCCCTTTGTCGTCCCTTTTGGTTGCTGGTGGTCATTTTCTCGTGAATCAGTCATCCTGACTTAAATCTGCATGAATAATTCAGTTATTATGGGCCCTTGTGTTTGCAGAGCAGCATGAAATATTGAATAAGAGATCACCAGTGGCACTGGAGCTGCCTAAGCTCTGCTCGCATCTCTAAAATACATGTCTGCCTGGTTATGGCCTCCTCTCATACTGCTGGATTATAGATATGTATACTATTTTATGGTGTTAGAAATATATTGCATATTTTGGGAGCTCATGCTAAAGTAATAAATTCCAGTTACTGTCATAAAAAGAACAAGCGCTGTGATAACACAAAGAGTTTTGGTGTATGAGAAAATGACATCTAGTGTGTGTAGATTAAAGAAGAGACTGCAGATGAGTTCCCACTTAATTAGTTCTAGAACAGCTCCTTCTTGAGCACACACACATACACATGAATCACTTTGGATAAAACATGCACCACAACATAAGGTGTCTGTTATGAACACCTGCAGTGTGTACAATATTGTGCAACTTTATTTGTGTTGTATTGACTTCACATTAGGAGACAAGCGCCCTGGTGAAAATATTATATTACTTGGACAGGCAAGGCGCTGACGGTCAGCAAATCATGACCTCTAGTGGACGGGATCTGCTGCACAATCATCAGGTTTCCTTCTGATTAGCTTCCAGTTTGTGTCAAAGGATGTCCAGTTTCTCCGGGCACACATCACCTCTCTTTCAGCTGTTAATAAAATGTGAATCCCAAAACGTGGCAAAGGCGAGAGTGAAATTTAACCGCGGTTGGGCTCTCTGGGTCATTTTTATCAACCACACCAGAATAACTGCAGTCATTTTGGTCACAGATCAAAATCATTCCAACAATTATTTGAACAAAGTTGAATGGATGATTTTCAGATTGCAAAGAAAAAAAAATCCAAATTCTTACAACAAAGGACTTATTTAACTGTGTAAATTAAGGCCTTCATTTTTACATCAGTCCACTGTCTTGGCATTTTTAGATGTCCCCTCAGGCATGGAAGAATGTTGATATAAAAAATGCAATTCAAACCCATTTAATGCTCATGAAATATTATGATCTCAGCAGCCTTTACAGCGATCTGTTCCTTTGTTCACCCTCTGGGTTTGAAGGAAATGCTGGCGGGGAGGAGGGGGGGCTCTTGTCACTTCCTGGGAGGAGTTTGGTGTGGCATTTAAAGATAAAACCAGGCACAAGAGCTGTGGTTTAGCAGCATCATTTAAAAACAAAAGACACAAAGAAGACAGAGGTTTACGAGCTTAATCAGAGGTGGAATGTGTCTCAAATATTACACTTTATTACAGAGTTGAGATTCTTGCACTATAAAATTATAATTTTACAATATAAAAGAGAGACTATTCTCTTGATCAGTGTTATCTTAGTTTTTTAATAGTTTACGTTCCTAAATAGCAACTTAAGTAAAATTTCAAGACTTGTCCTGGAATTTATTTTCAGTGTTATATTAGTACTTTTACTTTAATGAAAATCCATCATTATACTGTATTGACTATAGATTTACAGGAGCTCTACTTATTTTATGTTTTATGGAGATTAAAATGCTGTTGGTGTTATATGAAATAAAACAAAATAAAGTAAAATAAAATAAAATAAAATATGCCTTCATGCTGAGAAAGAGCGCTACAGATGTGATGTTTGCTTTAAGAGTGTTAAGAGAATCAGGAGAAGAAGGAGTTGCACTGTGTCTATTTGTGCATCTAGAGAGAGTGCCAATAGAGGAAGTGTGCTGCTGCTGCTGCTGCTGCTGAGGAAGGCAGTAGTGGAAGAGAAGTATGTGAGGGTGGTGTAGGACGTGAGGACAACGAAACAGTGGTGAGGTGTGTGGTTGGAGTGACAGATGGGTTCAAGGTGGTGTTGGGATTATATCAGGGATCAGCCCCTATGTTTGTAGAGGTGATAACAGGCTGACAGCTGAGGTCAGGCAGGACTTCTAGTGGAATAGAAGAAGAAGACTCAGCTGAATGTATGCAAACTCATTTTATTTCAGCCTTTAGGTTGCTGTGGCCTCCGGTACAGTAGGTGGCGGTAGGTTCAGCTTTCCCGACACTCTTTTAATAACAAACGAAGAAGAAGAAGAGCCAGGAAATAAACAAAGCCAGACAAGCTGAGAGGAGGGAAGAGCAAGAAGATCAGATCTGCTGCAGCAAGTGATATTAACTGTTGTAAGAAACATTTAAGAAAACCACCCGTGTCACTAGAGTTAGAAACGACAGTATGTATTTATAAAATTTCCCGTAAAAATGTACAAACTGCCTTAGTTTAGGAAAAGTCCGATAAAGAGCACTGACCTGTGATAGGTTTCGCGGGAGCTAGGGGTGTTAGCCAGATTCAAATCTTTTACACAAACACAACTTCTTAAGACAGAGATAATCTTGTGTTAACTAGTTGTGGTCTCATTAACTGTTAAATAGCAAAAGAAATCGAGATGCTTTCAGTTTTTCAGCCACTTGGTTAGACAGTAAAAAGACAACTTTGGCGCTAACTTGAGCGTTAAAACATTAACAAGTTTCAGTTTCCACCAGTCCTCGTTAGTTGTCAGCATATGTTCACTACCAGGACCGCGTCTTTGCTTTAGATCTCGCAGTTTAGCCTTTACTTTTCTCTCTGGGTTCAAATATATGCCTGCTTTCTGTGTGGCCGGTTAGAATGTGAGCGGCTGAGCTCACAGGACTCACCATCATGATGACAACAAAGAGACTCGGAAACTTTGAGGTGGTCTGTGAGTGGGCTTCGTGCAGCTTCACGGGCCGCTCCATGGAGGAGCTGAGCGACCACATGTCTCTGCATTTGAAGGACTACCTGGGAGACAACGATGCCCTGGAGGAGCTGGGTAAGTGTGAATATGTGTGCAAGGGGAACGAGGGATCAGCTTTTGCTACTTTTGACCGGCTACATGTGTGTGTGTGTGTGTATATATAGTGGTTTGATATCTGTATATAGTGTTTTTGATGTACATGTGTGCATATGTATATGTGTATTGTTGATATATATTTTATGTATATAGTGTTTTTATTTTTTCTCTATTTTTATTTTAATTAATTTGTCTTATTTTATTCATCTTCATATTCTTCTCTGTACTGAGCTGCTGTAATGCACAAATTTCCCCCCTGTGGGATCATTAAAGTTTTATCTTCAGATTCAGTTTATTAGCAGGGACTAATGCTGGCTAATATAACAGCTGTGCAGATCGCCGAGGGTTTAAATGGTCAGTGTTTTGGAAATAAAAAAATTAATCTGGGTTACATGTTATTGGACTTTTGACTTTTGTTAGACACCAGACTTACAAAATCAGTTTGTGGAACATTGTTTGATAACATTGCAATAATTACTCATTCCCCTTCTTCCTTTTTTCAGATGAATATGCCTGCCTCTGGAATGGATGTGAATTTCTATCCATGGGTAGCCCTACAGAGCTGGAGGTCCATGCTTACTTCCACAACTACCACGGTAAGCTTAAGTTCGTTGGGTCTCAGCTGCTCAAGTCCCGTCCAGATCTTCCCAGCTGCAACCAAGGCATGCACAGCAACAACCTTGTTCCTGAAGGATCAGATGGATATGTTTGCCAGTGGGAGCAATGTGATGTAAGTATTATTCATTTAAGTTATTAAGTGGTCATTAAATGATTTATATATTGTCATGGGGTTTATGTTTTTGTCCTTCGTCCTTTTTTTAGTGTACATTTAATAATCCTGAGTGGTTCTATCGACATGTGGACAACCACGTAGAAAGTGCCGAACCACAATCTCTGCCTCAACAGCAGCAGGCGCTCTTCTGCCAGTGGGCAGGTACGACTGGGGAATTTATGTGGTTTTCCTGTGACGTCACCTGTTCGGACACCGTGTGACGTTTCCTGTTCAGACACCGTGTGACGTTTCCTGTTCAGACACCGTGTGACGTTTCCTGTTTCGTTCGCAGGCTGCGACGCCTTTTTCAAAATCAGGTACCGTTTGAGAGAACACATGCGAAGCCACACTCAGGAGAGACTCGTCGCCTGTCCTACGTGCGGCAGCATGTTCTCCAGCAACACAAAGCTGTTTGACCACCTCCACAGGCAGGCCGAGCCAGTAGGTGAGACGGATGCTCTAGCTTGCAAAAAAATTTCTATGATGCTGATGTTCTAAATGCTCTGCCTTACTGCTGATTTCTATATGTGTGCTTATCCTAACAGAGACGCTGGTTTGTGAACATTGTGGCAAAGCTTTTTCCAGCGAGAGGCTTTTGAGGGATCATGTTCGTCAGCACGGTAACTTTTAATCCTCAGTTTTCTTTTTGGATTAAATTGTTTTTATTGCTGTTAATCTTTACATTTTAAAGGAGGTTAATTTCATCCTTGATCGTAGAGCGGTTTACACAAGCATCTCTTATTACTGCACCACTTATATTTATTTTCTTTAGTTTTTGTTATTAAGCTTCGTACTGAAGTATCTTCATTGAGCTCTTACTTTATTTCCCTTTTTTTCTATTTAACTGTGTGCTGCCGTGTCATACTGTATTTATTTTGCTGCGCTATTTTTGTTAGTGTTTTGGTGCAAGTTTAATATTTTTGCTGTGTTGACACAAGAAGTTCCTTATTATATTTTCCTCATTTTAGACGCTGCCCATCATGTCACATCATGTTCATCACAACATTAATTCATAGCATGGTTAAATTCACTGATTACAGGTGTACAAAATTTGATCAATTTAATTCAGTTTTATTTATATAGTGCAAAATCGCAACAAAGAGTCACCTCAAGGCACTTTGTATTGTAAGGTAAAGACCCTGAAATCACAATAACCCCCCTATGAGCAAGCACTTGGGACATGTTAGTTCTCAAACGTTGTGAAGTTGCAGCCATGAATGGAAGTCAAAAGTAAACGATGGATCTCTGACTCAATTTAATCTGTCATTATATGTAATCTTGTCTCTTTTCTTTTACTCCCAGTGAATCAGGTCAAGTGCCCCTTCTGTGACATGACCTGCACCACTTTGGCAGCTCTGAAGATCCACATCAGGTTCCGCCATTGTGATGAGCGTCCGTTTCCGTGCGACTTCTGTGACAAAAGGTAGAACCTCAAAACAGCTGATTAGGTGTCAGTTGTAATCTGGTAAAATCAGGGTTCGGGGAACACAAACACCCTCTTAACACCATCTTTTCAGTAAAGTAGCACAGACTCACTGCCTTAACTTCACTGCCGCAGTCATCCCCCAAAAGGCCCATTTCAAGCCAGGGAAAACTCAGCACTGTGTTTATTTCTTTTATTTACTCAGTAGAGGTGCGTACTCTGGCTGTTTCTGGCTGGATCGTGCTCAGCAGCAGCTCGTTTGCATTTAAAGCTCCTCGAGACAGCCTGCTTAGAGGAGAGCTAAAACCAGGGGTTTAAAGGCTCGGCAGAATGAATTGTCTGTGTAGTATCCTGAGCTGAAACCTCAACAACATATTCTGAGACAACACATGACGTAATAATGTGGGACGTTTTAATTAGTAGCAGTGCAATTTTGATCTCATCTGTACTGAAAATATAAACAATAAGAGGCACAGACGTGTGACTGTCTTTTCACAGTAAATCGGTTTTTAACTGTTTTCATTTTTTCCTGCAGATTTAAGAACCAGCGCGATCTGCAGAAGCACACGGAGGTTCACAATGAGGGCACCGTGTACAGCTGTTCAGTGGAGGGTTGTGATTATACGTGCCATACGTTCCAAACAATGAGCCAACACTTCAAGAGAATCCATGAGGTTTGTTAGCACCAAGTCCAACACAAAACACGTTACCTATTCAGATCATTGCAGCCTGTGTAATTATAGTTATATTAGTCCTTCTTTGTTAAAGTTATTTCATATTTACCCACAGGTTGGGGGGATGGCTAAATATAAATGCCATATCTGTGAAAAGGTGTTCTCTTGGTGTTACACTCTCACGCTTCACCTTCGCAAGAAGCATGAGCTGAAGTGGCCCTCTGGACATTCCCGCTTTAGGTGAGTCACCTGTGGTAATAGTCTACTTTGCAGTTCTGTGGGTGCAGCAAATATAATTTAAGTAGTTCTGAAAAGAAGTAAAGACTAAAATGGATACCTCTCCACTCAGGTACAGGAAGGATGTAGATGGCTTCCTCAAATTAAACATGGTGCGCTTCGAGACTGTTGAAGTGACAAAAGAGATCATGAAGAACATGGCCAAAAAGCCGCAGGGCCTTCAGAAGAGCCTGAGCGGCAGCGGTCAGGACGAGGGGGCCGCGGTCACACCAGAGAGCGGCCGAAGCTCTCCCACAGGATCCTCCTCACCCTCCTCCAGCTCCTCCTCCTACTCCTCAGAGTTCTCTGGAGGTGAGGACATGTCGTCTCAGCCCAGCCCCAGAGGCAGCGACTCTCCGGTCTACTGCGTGATGAGCACCATTCCTCACATTGAGGACGAGTCTGCAGGACTAATGCAGGAGGACTGCGATGATATTGGGGCTTCTGGAGCCGTCCAGGCTCTGACAGAAGTTGCAAGGGGCCTTGGAATGGATGTTGTTTGATTGTTCACACTGCGCTGGGTCAAATGGCACACACCCAGTGTTGGCTATATGCAATTAAATTGTTTTTTTTGTTCATATTTTGTTGTCCAGCTGTTAGTGGAGACATCACTGGAACAGGTTTTTGGGTGTTTTTTTTTAATTCTAAGCTTCCTCACATTCTCCAGTATTTGTTATGTTGAGAAGCTCATGTGTACCATGGTTCTGAAGAATGCAGTTTCACTACAGCAGCACCTGTAAACTCAAAGGCCCCGGACCAATGTGAAGCATAGGTAAATCTTTCTGTTAAAGCGTGCATGAATGAGGAGGATTTAAAAGCACTAGAAAGCTCGTTCCATGAAGAATCCGCCATGCACCGAATTCAGAAGACTTTATTTTTTATTGATGACTTTGCTTAATTTTATTGTTACAAAGTTAAATACATTTTTGAAACCAAAAAAAAAAAAAAGAGCTGGTCGTGTTTTTGTTTTCTTTGTATTGATGCTGTTTAATCAGCACTAGATAGATTCACATGACTCTGACATGGTTCCACCATCAGGTCAAAATTTACATGTAATCAAGTGTCTGATGGTAGTTGCATCAACCTGAACATGAGAATAATATCATGCCTGCTTAACATCAACATATCAGCATCAGTGCAATATTTTTTAACATGCTCATGTTAGCACTTAGCTCAAAGCTTATGTGCATAATGCAGCCTCACAGAGAGAATCTCCATGAATTAATTTCATTAGTTTCATTTCATTTCCTCAAATGTCAGCATCGATACTGCCCGACCAGTTCATATTCCACTTTGTTTACCTGAGCCCAAAATTAAAAAAAAGTAAGCGCATGAATATGAATCTGTTTGCACTGAAAGTATGAGAAATCCACTTTATGTAGTAAAGTGGATTGATGAAATGATGTCCCAACCTAAATGACCAGTAAACAAGACAAACACTGCAAATATAATATAATGTCCTAATAGAGCTCTTTGGGTGCAGGTGAACTTGTGCAGAACCTCTCACGTGGAACCAGCTTCCAGTTTCGTTTGGGGAACTGCTCTACTTTTAGGATTAGATTAAAACTTTGCTTATATTTAGACCTGGATTAATCCCCTGGCTGTGATGCTATAGGCTCTGATTGCTGGGAGACCTCCCTTAAAAATGTTCTCCATGCGTTTCTAAGCCGCTAACACGTCTTTGACTTCATTTTGATTGGGCTCCATATAAATAAAACTGAACTGAAGTGAGAGAAGTTGGCAGAATGCGAGCTCTCCTTTTTAAGGCTGTGGAGCCTCAGGGCCCCAGTATTGCGCTGCTAGAAAGCCAGTGTGAGGCCGCTGACATTTGGAGTGGTGTTGGCACTTCTCTTGACGTAAGTATCTCCCTCCCTCGAAGGAAATAAAGAGGTGGTGTAAAACCTCTTGCTGCAAGAGGCTTCCTGATCACTTTGCAGGTGTCCTGTGAATAATCTTTAAGGGCGTAGTTCCTGAAGTGGAGACCGTGTGCGTCTCTCATCGTCTCCCATGAAGCAGTTTGGCAGGGATGCAGCTTGGTGCCCGGATACGAGACATTAAATCTAATGCTGTTCGGATACAGGAAAGATAAATCACTTATGTTTGTGTGTTGCATTTGCATGTTGTGTGACGATAGATGTGTATGAGCTGCGATGAATGGAGGTGGATCATAATGCAAAGTCTGAGAAGAACCAAACGGACTTTCTAAAGTTTCCCGCTTCATCCTCTTTGCTTTGCTGACGCCTTCACACTCAAGTCGCCTCTTCCTGCTAAGCGAGCTGCAGCGTCTGCCATCGAGATCGGGAGTGACTTTTAGTTCCATGAACTTGTCTTTATGAGGCGAATCGTTTGTTGGGCTAGATTGGCAGATCTGCTGTTTCTCCTTCTCATCAGGTGCCGAGTGCTGGTCCTGCTCCTCACAGTCGGGTTTCTCCGTCTTGTTTGCGCGGCTGTGGGAAGGCACTGGGGAAGGTGTGTGAAGGTCAGAGAGAGAACTTACGTTCCGACCTGTGTTTGCAACTGTTTTTCCAGTTTCACTCTTGCTTCCACATGCAGAGAATCCAGGTGAAGGGTCTAAGTTCAAGAAAAGGATCAGCGTTATCTTACACGTTGCTGCAGAAGTTCATACTTACATTACTAGTCTGAAACTCACCTAAATATGGGTATGCGCAGGGCTGGTGTAATTCCTTTTGTTGCATAGAGGTAGAGAGGCTGGTAGCAGGACACTCGGGTGCCAGCTCCTGCTGACTGCTGTGCATTTGCTGCATTTCCTGGTAAATTAAGAATCAAATGTGGTTTATAAAACACAGCTAAATAAACAAGTCAGTGGTGCAATAAGAGATCAATACACTTCATAAATCATCCCTCTTGTGGGCAGTAGAATTCACAATAATATTTCTGTAGAAAATTTGAATATTAATAAAACTAAATTAGTCTCTTTTAGAAAATGAATTACACTCAAAATAAGAACGTGGGGAGCTTGAGTATGCAGAAGAGCATCTCCAAATGCACAGCAAGTCAAACCTTAAAGCAGAAGGGCTACAGCAGCAGGTGGCCACACTGGGCACCACTCCTATCAGCTGAGGACCAGAAACTAAGGCTTGCACGGGCTCACCAAAATTGGACAACACAAGATTGGAAAAACGGTTCCTGCTTTAATGAGTCTCAATTTCTGCTGTCACATGGTTCGGTCAGAAAGCATGCAGCCATCGTGCTGAACCAGCCAATAGTGTGGAGGATATTTTCTTGGGCTCTTTAGCATTTAAACACCACAGTCTCCCTGAGTATCGTTGCTGACCATGTCCATCCCTTTATGACCACAGTGCTCCCATCTTCTGATGGCTGCTTCCAGCAGAATGAAGCACCACGTCACAAAGCTCAAATAATCTCAAACTGGCTTTTTGAATATGACAATGAGTTCACTGTATTCAAACGGCCTCCACAGTCACCAGATCTCAATCCAGCAGAGCACCTTTGGGATGTGGTTCAACAAGAGATTCACATCATGGATGTGCAGCCAACTGTGTGACGCTATCGTGTCACTGTGAACCAAAATCTCAAAGGAATGTTTCAGCACATTGCTGAATCTACGGCATGAAGACTCAAGATTTTAGAAGACAAAAATGGGTCCAAATGGGTAGTAGCTGTATAACCCCGCCCCCAAAAAACAATAATAATAATTGGATAAGTGGAAGCAAATGGATGGACTGATAGTTCTTACCTTGAGTTGTTTGTGGTAGTAAATCTTCCAAGCAATACACACATGCAATGCACCCCATCTCCCTCGTATCTGGAAAAAAGTGTGATTCCTTAAATTCAGCTCAATTAAAGCAATTTTATTAATCATAAACTTTTAGTTTTTAAACAAAACAAAAATAACATTTTTAAATATATTTTAATGGCTGCATTGAGATTTTGACTCACTCTTGAGTTAAAGATTCTTTGTGTTGCTTTGTGAGACGCTCTGATGGGAGCAAAGAAGGTCGTCACTGTTTGTCCAGGCAGGTTTGTGTTAAACTGTAGCGAGAGGTAAGAGACAGATTATAAGCAACAAGTGATGAAACCTCAAAAACTGTGATCTGACTAGGCTGGAATAACTTCCAGGTCCGAGCGGCTCCAGATGGGGACGGTTAAAGTTATTAATAAAATCTTAAAATCTTAAAATTTTAGACGCATCTTCTCACATTTCTGTCCTGAGGTCCGATCGGTGCTGGAGTCGGCAGGATGGGCGAGGGCTGGTGCAGGACAGGAGTGAAGGCATGCTGGGGGATGTTCTGATGCATGTGTGGAAGATGACGAACCAGGCTGTGCATGCAGGAGGTGGACTGATGAGATAGACACAAGGAAGGTTTTAGTTCCTGAGCGGGGGGG
>JAVDPK010001589.1:8336-58812 GCA_034780415.1 Cichlasoma orientale | reverse complement strand
CCCCCCCCCCCCCCCCCCCCCCCCCCCCCCCCCCCCCCCCCCCCCCCCCCCCCCCCCCCGCAAGGGAAGAGCAGAATATTTCAAAGTGTGACACTATGGGGGAATATTTGGGCAAAATCAAGACAGTGAAGCGTAACGTTGGTCGGTTACACAAGTTAGTTAACCGCAACATAAGCCTCGTTTTCTTGCCCTATAGCTGTTTGCATTTTAGCAAATTGGCTTAATTTAAAGAATTAGAAAATCCAATTTAAAGTGTATCACTGCATATCACAGGGAAACTGAAGAAATCTTCAAAACAGGGAGATTTTCTTGGGAAGGTTTGGATACTACAGAGCTCCCTGATCCCAGTGCACTGTGGTTTTCGTTCAAAGATACCAGCCAGTAAGATATTATCTGAAAACAAATTGTACAGTATAGAATAAACCTTTTAAGTAATTTGCTTTGCAAATCACATGCAAATGTATCTTGTTAGGTTGCATTACAGGTGATAATCCAATTGAGGCATTCTGTGTGCCAATCCATTTAATTCATTTAGAACCCATCCGTTTCAAGGACACATGATTAGTAATGCTGTTAGTAAATGGGGAGCAAAGTGATTTGTGTTGAATATAATATTAGAGAAGGAAGAGGCTTAAATATTCCTCTCTAATGATTTATTGTGAATGCGACATGAAATAGTAGGATAGAGTTTTAAAACAGAAAAAGAGGCAGAAAATAAACTTGTTTATAAAAACGTGCTCACATATTAAATACCCATTAGATGACAGATAATTAATCAGCACACAGTATTAACACAGTATCTGACAACTGGACTCTGTGATTGTACTTCAGCATGCAGTTGTGTTTGTGGTTTTTGAGTACAAACATTTAAACTATTTGAGACAAGCTGTGTACTCCTTTCTGACAGGCCAGATTTTCCATCCACCTCTCTTCACTGCCGCAATCCAATAGCCTGATCCCTCCTTTCTCATAAAGACAAGATTAGCGAGGTTACACATCCTATGTTCTCTAAATTTCGTGCATGTCAGCGTGCCACAGAAATCCCTTAATCTCGTCAGGGAGCTGTTTGTTAGGCGAACGGCAAACCGAGTGAATAAGGCATCGGAAACATCCTGCTGTGTCATCGGAGGGCACGAATTGCACTCCAACAATGACGCGTGTTCCTTTTTTCATTCTCAGACAAGAAGTTAACTGGTTTGAATTTATTTAATGTGTAATTAGTAAAACACAAATGGGCAAAAAAAAAAAAAAAAATATATATATATATATATGAGTGTTACCCCCGAGCACCATCTGAGCAGTTTAGAAGTAATTTTTGATAAATGTTTAACTCACTGGCTCCTAAATGTTCACTTAAACTGATTTTATATGATCAGAATTTGAATATCTAAAAAATATTTCACTATTTTTAGTTTATTGCCCAAACAAAATCAAATATTAATATTAAAAATTAATCAAAAAGCAGCGTTAAATTAACTGATACTGTCATTTGAAGTCCAAAAGCAACTGTAACACAATTGATTAATCACCTGAATAATCATCACGTAATTAACATAGCAAACAGATGCCTTTTCCCTGTTATGGCAGGGGCCCCTCTCACATTTTAACATTTAGCATTTTCCTTCCATAGCCATGTGAATTGTAAATTATTGAGTCTTACCTGTGAGCAGCAACTCCTTCGATCGCCGGATGTATGAAAGTTAAGATCCAGTGAATAAAATCCAGCCTGATTATCAGCCAGCAGATTCTTTATATTTAAATTTGAGCTAAATGAAAAAGAAAAATAATAAATCCAGATCAGTTGAGCAAAGCATCCAGGAGCATGAACCCTGTTTGTTGTCCCTCTGCAGCTCCTAACTTCTGCTCAGCAGCGACCACCTGTTGCTGTGAACCCGTGTCGGCTGTCTGTTGCCCCTGGCCAATTAGTCAGTGTTACTTACCAACACCGGGAAAGACCATTAACTACTCCTAATGGCTTAAGCTAATCCCATCAGCCATCTAAAGCTTTGTGATTGAGTTTAGAGGAAGACAGCTTGTGCAGCAGAAGAGATTTCACAGAGGGAGACAATACAAATCTGACGTGCAAATGAATGCGGCGCATCCCGCTGTTTTTATTGTTAAACGCAGCTCGTCCACCACCACGCAGTGGAGAGCAACATGTAAATATTCATGAGGTGAATACTGGTTACACACAACAGGTTTTATTGGTAAACAAAAATAACAATTCTTGTGTTGCACAAATGCAAATGTTGCAGCACTGATAAGCTTGTATTCGATCTAAGATGTTACAGATCATTTTTAGTTCATCTGAGGCGTCTGTCCATCCGTTCGTCTGTACTTCCACATTTGTCATTTTACGGACACGTTTCCACTTCCACAGCGTAACCTTCATGCACACTGCTCACAATTTCACCAAATTCTCGCTCAAACCGTTCAGCAAAGACTTTAACATGAGATTCTCCATGCTGATCAATTTTGCACGCGCAACATGATAAAGAAAGAAGTTCATGAAATACCAGCTGATGGGAGAGCCTGAAATATTGCTTTTCTGCACATGCATCCTGTTAGATGGTGATGATCATGGTGTTATAGGTCATAATTATGGTGGGAGTGGTCCAATTGGTTGACTCCCATATCAGGAAGGCGTGGTTTGGGACTTTCTATCACATTATACTAATACCAGAAATCTAGTCAATGCTATAACATGCTGATGTGTTTGCATATTTTCATGCGTTTTACAGCTACCATGCAGTACTAATATTCCTGAACCCAAACACTTTCATTAAATACACCCACACCTACTAAAGGTACCATAGTTCCATGCTACATATATTATTTTATCAGATTCTAATGTAAAAAGTAATCAACATACTTTAAATTGAATCCAAACAGTAAATGATATGGTTATGCATTTATTACTTTGGTCACTTTTTACCCGACACCCTCTTAGATTTGATTTACAGTTCAGAATTGGGACAGAGTGGATATTTTGTTCTGCACAAGGGGCAGTAATCTTACACCTAACACCATGTGGGGGAAAAAAAGAACGCAATATGAAATCATCGAGCAAATCTTCAGCACCTTGCCCTACTTTGACAAACAGGAAGTGTGTGTTTCAGCCAGAGAGAGCAGCATGTGGTCACATGAGGTCACTGTGAGGCTCAACATGGAAACGCGGACAGCACTAACGTAACATGGTCCGCATAAGAAAATCTGCTGGCCGGCTCCAGACGCGTCTGCTCTCAGTATAGCTCCAGTGTTTGGGTTTCCACATGAAATACTCAAATAGATTCTTTGAAAATTGTCTTCTGGCTCAGGCTCAATGTCCCAAATGGCCCCAGACAAATTGGGCTACCCTTCAATTGGATCCCATTAAGCAGAACATAAGACGGTGATTGGATGAGGCTTTGGGATGACATGTTCTCCTCGATTAGCTAATTCCATTCTCACTAACCATCCAGATCCTGTTAGTGTGGGCAGGGTTAAAGCTGCTCCTGCACTGGACGCTATTCACTCAGCGAGCGATCTATTGCCCTTTTTGACCTTAAGCGCCAAGACTAATTAGACAACTTAAAGCAGCTTCTTTAAAATGGAGCTATAAAGACTATTTTAGTGTATTCGTAGATATCAAAGGTCCTGCACGACACACCAAAACAGGTTTTTAAAACTAGCTTGATTAAAACGGATTTTTAGATGTTCAAGATTCTTGGAGAACTTGCAAGGAGTTTTTCTTCTCTCTGCACTTATATATATATATATATGTATATATATATATATATATGTGTGTGTGTGTTGAGATTTCACAAAATTGCTGTCACAGCTCCGCCCAGTTCCAGCCTAAGCACTAATTAGGTGGTTGATTAAACACACCTGTGTTAGTGTGTAGAGCCTTTGAAATGGGAGGTAAATGTGATTTAAATCTAAATCACCAAACAAGCTCAACCACCAGCAGTTCAAAAAGTCAGACGCCAGTTTTAGCAAAAAAATTTAACAATTTAGGTTTCAAATATCAGGACATAATGAAAATAATCTAGTCCTTAGTAGGTAATCAGTTAAATATAACCTGAGATGAAAGGAAAAAAGAAGGCATATTATCCCGAGTCATTATTTAATAAAAACTAAAATGTAGTAAGTAGACCATTACTGCTTCCACGGAAATCGAGAGGGGAAGCAGCAGCCAGGTGCTGCCTATCAAATGCACTTGATTAGCTGATCATCTGCAGGTGTGACCGCCTTTATGAACGCAGAGGTTTTGTCAGTTTCCGGTCTGGAGCGTTCGGGTGTGTGTTAACAGAATGCTGCAGGTTTCCCCGGAGTGGATGTCCCAGGATATTCACAACAGTGTGAAGCCGTGCAGTGCTCGAAGAAACTGCATGACGTTTGGCCATAATGCACAGCGCCACATCAAACACAACTTATCAGCACAAACGCCTCATAGCGACCGTCAGCGTGATGAGTTGACCATGAACTCAGTATAACAAAGAATCCTAGAGTCAAATGTGAGGCCATCTGTTTGACAGCTGAAACTGGGTCATGGAACAGGAAAATAGCTGAAAAAGAAAAGATTCAAGGTGTTGCAATGGTCCAGTCAAAGTCCAGAACTCAACCTGACTGAAATGCTGTGGTGGGACCTTAAGAGAGCTGTGCATAAACACATGCCCGCAAACCTCAGTGAACTGAATCAACGCTGTAAAGAAGAGTGAGCGACCTCGACTCGGGTCCTGGGCCCTGTTCTCGGCTTGCGCTGCTGTGGCCAGTCTCTGGAGGGGTCGGCTACCTGCTGCCTCTGGTGCTCTTGCCCTCTGGCAGAGGGGACTCTGGCTGGGCTCCCTCTTCCTTCTGCTGGGGTGGGCATGCGGATGTTATCGGGATGTGTGACCCCGGTTCTTCAGCGCTCCTGGGGTGCGGCGGACGGCCCGGGGCTTCTGGGGAGCGTCGTTGCCGCTTCTCACCCTCATTACCAAGTACGTTTCATGACAAACACACAGACACTTACTTACACTCGCTCACTCACACAAACAAACAAACAAAGGAAAACTGCTTGTTTCTGTTTTCATTCATCATCATCAGGTGCTGTTTATTCTCCTGTTATTTGTTACAGACGCTGCAATTAGCAACCAATTACATGTGCTCTGTTTTTTCTTACCCTCTCCCCGTCCTCTGTCAGCTCCGGTACAGGTGAACTGTATCATACCAATATCAGTAATAAGATAAACAAATGGAGAATATAAAAACAAGAGGATCCTCTTGTCAAAGCAAAAGTGTCTCGCTCAACACAGCATGCAGACTGCCGGATAGGACAGGTTAAAGAAAAAAGGAAGTACCCAATTTGTGTGTGTGACTGAAGGTTTGGGTGGGCAGCAGAAGCTTTTCACACGTCCAACTTTAGTGTTTAGAAACAATTACATAATGTCTCCACCAGAGAGCGCCAATAGACATCTCTTTCAACTTGTCTTTAATAATTGTCAAATTTTAAGAGTTCTTATAAAAGCCATTTGGATGTCCATCCATCCATCCTTTAGAGTTATTATCTATATGATTATTAGCCTCAAAAACCCTTTAGCAGTGTGTTTATAGAAGGAACAGAAGTGCAGTGAATAGAGGCCACAGTCCTCTCGTGATGATGCTGTTTTCGCAGAGTGATCAGACAAACATAAAGCAAGTGCAGAGAGCAGAAAAGCTCAGAAGTAGAGGGCAAAAACAGGAACTTCTAAATTCTTACTGAACCAGTTGCGGTTAACCACTTTAACCCTTTTGGCGCCACCGTTTAAGTACCCGAGAGTAACTTTCAGTTTCTTTTTTTCAGCATCAGACAGGATCCAAATCATCTCATTGTTCATTACTTGCATACTGTAATCTGAAGATTAATTCTATTTTTTGGATGTCAGTGTGTCTCATCATCACTGTGTTAAACTCTATCTTTTTTTTTGCCATATCTGGATAGTTCAGATTAAAATATTCTGTAACAATGCCACTGACTTAGAACAGGAATATCAGTGCATTCTGTAGGTCTGTGCACAGTCAGTAACCTCTTGAATCTCAGCTTCCTGAGACCTTGCGTATACGGGGACATTCTGCACCTTATACTTCATTCTGCTTCCAGTGCATCCCAAACACGAGTTCAGGTTTCAGGAGGTTAAGACATGATTTTATCAGAGAGCACTTCCTCGTTTCAGTGATCAGCTTCTGTCTCCTTGATATTTCAGTGGTCATTCTTTTACTTGATTTTATCATTTGCTCCTTTTTTTTGCTTGTATAAAGCACTTGGAAACCCAAAATCATTATTCTTATTATTTATTCTTAGTCCTGTGAAACACAAAGTTTTCACAGTACATCCCATGATTCACGAGCTTGTAGAACCATCGCTAGCAGCAGTAATTTGAGGTAATCATTTTCTGTATGACTATTAGTCTCTCACATTATTGTGGCCCACTCTTCTTTACATTGCTGCAGTTCATTGAGGTTTGTGGTATTTGTTTATGCACAGCTCTAAGGACCTGCAGCAGCATTTCAGTCAGGTTGAAGTCTGGACTTTGGGTCATTGCAGCATATTCAGTCTGTCCTTTTTCAGCCGTTCTGTTTTAAATTTGCTGCTGTGCTTATGATCGCTGTCCTGTTACACGAGCTAGTTTCAGCCAAGCTTTAGCTGTCAGACAGATGGCCTCTCATTTGAGAATACTTTGGTATACGGAGTGTTCATGGTTGATCCAATGACTGCAAAACCTGCCCAAATGATCACTGTGCTGACGGCTGGTATGAGGTGTTTGTGCTGATATACTGTTTGGTTTTCGCCAGATGTGGCTTTGTACATTATAGCCAAACCCCTCCAGTTTGGTCTCATCTGTCCAAAGGACATTGTTCAGAACATCTTGTTTGTTCAAATTTTCAGCTTTTCAAACCTAAGCTGTGCTGCCATGTTCTTGTTAGAGAGAAGAGGCTTTCTGCTGGCAACCCAAACAGTCTAAAATGCAGTTCTTAGTTTTTCTGCACTTCCTTTAAGCCTTGCACAATCTGACCTTGGGCTGAATTTGCTTGATGTCTATTCCTGGGAAAACAGCAACTGTCTTTAATGTTTTCTACTTGTGAATAATCTTTCTCACTGTGCAATGATTGACTTCAGATTCTTTGGAAATTGCCTTATAACCCTTCCCAGATTGATGGGCAGCAACAATTACTTCAAGACCATCATTATCTTTTTTTCCCTTGCCATTAACACACACCTAACCCCACCCAACTACCCAACACTTTGCTTTTATACAGGTTTCAAACTATCAGTTAAGTGCTTTTCATTAGCAGCAACTGGCTGCTACTTACTCTCTTTAATTCCTATGGCTACAGTAAGGATGTACTGAACTTTCCACACACTAGTTTTGTTAAATAATGACATGGCATGTATGGTTGTTCATCTGAGGCTGTATGGATCTCATTTTAAGACCTACTAAGGAGATGATTTTATTACATCCTGATAAAAGCCTTAGAACTGAAACAGGATGTCAAGAAGAACGAAGACAGTAAGGTAGACACTTTATTCCTAAAACAGAAGCTGCACCATCAGTAGCGGCACACAATTACTATGTACACATATACACACACAGTTACCTAAATCTGTTATATAAAATATATAATCTGACAATGTACCTTTTTAATTCCTCTTCAGAGCTCACTGAGTTACTGTGCAAGAGACTCTGGAGCCAAAGTAGACGGAGAGGTAAGTCTCATCCACTCATTGGGTGGGACACAAATGCCCAGGCCAGCTTTACTTCATTTTTACAGCATGGCAATAGAAAGGTCTGTACCCTTTGAAAAAATAATATTCTAAAAGCAATCTACAGCAAATTCACTTGAACAGGTTTTTTGTGTTGTATTTGAGAAAAATTACACTTTTTAAACCAATTCCTGTACAGTGAGATGTACACACCCTCTAGGATTTGTAATATATAAAAGATATTAAGCATTAAAAATTCCACATTTAAAAACTTACAATAAATAATATATGCAGGCATTTCATTAAGATAAAATTTCATAGATCGCAATCTACAGTCATTAAAAAGACATTTTTCTCCTTTATGAAACGTCCCTTGATCATCCAAAGTGATAAAATGGATTCTTGGCATCTGATTGATTGATTGGAAACTTCCAGTTAGAGTTCTGATACACCAGGAGGAGGAAGAGGACGGTGCTTCGTCCACATTTGCCCTGATGGAGTGTGAGGTCCTTTCGAGTGTCGGGGAGTCTTTGTAGCAGGAAATCCGTAACGTGTCTGAGCGATCCCTCCAATCAAATCTCAGCAGTTTGATCCCGTTAGAGTTCAGAGCATGTTCATGATAAAGTTGTACATCTGGGTGAGCACCACAAAGTGAACAGGCAGACAGGAGCGCCGGTCCTGGGTGGCAGGGTCACACGTCAGCCAGGAGAGGGCGTTATATTGCTCTAGAACAAATCTGACATGTAGGAGAAGGACACAGAAATATTAAAGTTCTGAGAGAAGCAAATGTCTAAATATTTTAAAATAAAGTTTGGTTGTGGTTCAAACCTGAGCACATCAGAGGTGTGGCTAGAGTCCAGGGGGTGAGAGTGTTTACTGTGCAGAATATCATCTGACTGGACAGAAGACACGTGCAGGTGAAGAGAGGCCTGGGAAAAGAAAGACCCAGATACAAATTAAATCCGAGTCTTCAGTCATTCTGAGTGCCAAGTTCTTTTCAGAGGTAAAGAAAGAGGAAAGATCTGCATGTAGAGCTATAACAATTTATCAATGGATCTTAAAGGAGTCACTATTCTTCCAGCAACAAACACTGACCACAAGCAACAGCACTGATGGGTCAAATGTTAGCCTTTAGTGTTTGGGACCTTTCCTCAAAGAGGCATTTTTAATACATAATTTGTGTTGAACAGTGGTGTTGAGATTCTTTGTATTTTTGAAGACCATTAGTAGGTTTTAAAAAAAAAAAAATTATGACCAGTTGTAACTGTACTTAAATGTTACTGTTACCTTGAGAAAAAGTGGGCACTGGTTCTTGGCTTGAGGGCAGGCTGACCAGAACCAGTCAGGCAGCGGTCCGGCCTTTGCCGTAGAGACAAAGTAACCCAAAGCCATTGGCTGCTGCAAGATGTTGAGCGCTTCCTCATGGGACTCCATCCGATCTGTACTCTGACCCTGCGAAACGACGTCGGTAAAGTCAGTGATCATAGCATCACTGTACCGGACAGTTTACTTTATCACAGCCAAAACAGTCACTGCAGGGCTGAAGAAGCTTATTTGTGCTTTACTGAGGAGCACCATATTTTTTTCACTCAGCACTTTTGCAAGGGTGTTTTTCTTCATTTAAAAAACAAAAACAAAACCTTTTTTTTTAAATATCAAATTGAGGCAGAAAAGAGGAAGCTGTCAAAATACTGAGTCAACTGCGTTTATCTATCACAGCCTATTAATAATCTTTGTATCTGACCATTTTTATATTGACTATTCATTTAAAACAAACAAACAAAAAAGACAGACCTTGCTTCCATCTCCCCCCTGTTGATAGTGGGAGCCTGGGGAGTGAACAGGGGAGGTTGTGGGGGAGTTGGGCAGAATGTTGATGAAGTCTGGATCCACTATGTCTTGATCAAACAAGTCTAAGATGCTCATTCCATCTGATCCATCTGTAGAGAGGGGGTTATTCTGGGTTACCAACTCTAAATGTGAGCAGAAATATATTGTAGTGGCTCTATGAGCAGTTTTTAAAAAAAAAAAAAAAAAATACCAGGATTTATGGGGTTAAATGTATCGATGTCGATGGGCTCTGAAGTATTAGTGTTGACCTGCACCATGGCTGAGGTGGGGAATACCAGTATATGTGTGCAGGATGTGTCCTGAGGGGTGCTCAGCTGCGATGTTTGCATGTTTAGTGTGGTGCTTCGACCAAACACTGAACCTGTCGACACAGAGTCTGCGGAGACGAGATGAAGGAGAGTGCAATCAGATTTAGAAGCTCTAAGTGAAATGAAACTAGCCAAACTTTAAATATTATTTCTGCAATCAAGACTGAATAAGAAATTTTATCTTTTACCTGGCATAATGACAAAGGAACCCTGAGGCTCCATGGCAACCAAGCAGGCGCTAAGGATGCTGGGAGTGTCAGCAGCAGAGATGCCGCACATCCTACATGTCTCCTTCAAGCGCTTACTGAGGGACTGCAAGTTCCTCCTGCTCAGCAGAATACTCCAGTCTGAAACAAAGAAGACACGAGCACATCAGTGTGTGTTCCTGCGTGCAAATGTGTAAACTGCCCGCTCTGCAAACACTGCAGGAGTATGTGTACCTCTCAGCTCGCCGTGGCCCATCCTGCCAAGCCGCCCAATTACAACCCTCCATGGCAGTGATGTCAGCTGCACCAGGCCGAGGCACCACTCCCACAGCTTCTGCAGACCCAGCCGTCGGGCTGAGCCCTTTTTCCTGCGAGCCCTGCAGTAACAAAGACATACTCTTATGAGCTACAATTATTACATTTTAGTTTCAAATCTATTGTTTTCGGTTCAGTTTAATGTCAGCTACTTTCCAGAGTGGGTTTAGTTTTTACTGTTTAAAAATGTTTTTATCTTAAGACTGAAACAAATACTAATTTTATTACAAAATACAGAAATTTCATTTAACTTTCTCTCTAAAGTGTAGAGTTTAATTTTATTTATTTTTTAACTAAAAGCTCGTTCGTTTGGTACTGAGATATATTTTTTGGTGAACAGTGAACATGAAGTCAAGCACCTGTTGGGTACGTCGACGCTAATGATGCAGGTCTCCAGCAGTTCTCCGTGTTGGTCAGTGCAGGAGGCCAGCAACCATCGCTGGTCATGGGACAGACAGTAGCCGACAAACAGGACGTTGTACTTCTGCGATGCCTCACCAAATGTCTCCCCGAGCTCAGTCTGCTTGTCTTTCACTGGAGCCAAAATGAAGGGTGGCGTATACAGGCGCAGACACTCAGGCCTCTGCACAGAACACATCACTTATTTAGGTTAAAAAAAAAAAGAGCAATAACAGAAGGTATGACAACACAATGTCAGACTGTGCTGGGCAAAAAAAAAGAAAAAAAGTTTAGTTTCAGTTACCTCTGGGTTCTTGAGTGCCATGTCAATGGCAAGACCAGGGCCAAAGCCCGTTAGAGCCTTGAAGTTAGTGGAATTGGGAAGAGGCCGACGGCACTGAGTGAACACAGAGAAAGCCAGGGACTTGAGGTGCTGGCTGTAGACATGGCGTCCCACGCTGTGCACTGGCTGTAGCAGATACTGGCAGGGAACAATCTGACACAAGAGGGGAAAACAAAAACAAACAAAAGGTACTTTAGGGAGGCCTCTAATACTCGCTGTTTAAGGATTTATTAGACGTAAGCTCCACTACACATTGGTGTTTACTGAAGTTTCTGTTTTATGGATTTGTGGTTGAAAAATCAGATGGAAAACTGTAAACATCTCATGGTCATGGCAGTGTCAAAACAGTTCTGAGGAAGACTGTAATAAAGACTGCCACTGCTTTCTGACCATTACCCACTATGTCATAGTAAAAGACGCATTAGGTAACTTGGAACTTGGACTATGGAGCAGAGCATGGAAAACTTGGTTTATCTGCCTCACAATTTGTTTAGAACACAAACTGAAGCTTTGTGTATGATCTGTTCTGACATACTACACTGTGTATAATGTAGTTTAATCACCAAAAGAAAGTATCCGGTTCACTTCAAGATCAGAATTGGTTTTTAAAAGTATTCCAACCAGAGAAATGCCAAAAACTTCTCAGCTGTAAAACTTCACTCTTCTATAACTTATTAAAATGAATGTGAAAAACCCATAAAACATTTGATCACTCAAATCTAAACTGTACATATGAGTCTGTGGATGCCCCTCGCCTTCATTCAATATATAAAACTTTGTGAGAAGACTTCTGCAGCACAGTAAAACGGTACCATGACCACACTGATAAGTGTCATTATTTCGGCAATTATAATCAGTGTGAAAACTTCACACTGTTTCTTGAAGTGTATTTAATCTTGTGTTTATATAAGATACAGGTCAAACCAAAGTGTCACTTTACTAAAAGAATACTGCTACATCTTAGCTTGAAGGAAAAGTTAATAGCAACACATCTGAGAGATTAGCATGTCTGCAGCAATAGGACTGAATGGATATTAGCCCACCCCATTATGCCACTGTTGTACAGAAACCATTAGCACATTCACGCCTCTTCTCTTTCAGAGTTCCCTCTGGCATACTGATGCAATCTTGTGTCACTATATCACAGGTGTGGCAGTTACCACCTCCATTAGTGCCTGCTAATGATTTCCCTGCTCCTTCTCACCCCTTTGTGCCAGCTGGTAACCCGCTCTGTTATAACCAAATTAGCAAACTGAGCAGATGTGCTAAAACTGAAGATTATATATAGAAAAATATAACTTATTTTGTGAAATACCCTAGACTTCGGAGTCTATTTTGTATACACTCTGCCAAATATTTATTCTTTATCTTAAATCCATAATTATGAAATAATGAAACCATTAAAAGTGCTGTTCTACCTGCACTGAGACAGCGTTTCTGATGCAAGCAGGTAAGGAGTGGAGCATCTCCATGTAGCAGCGCAGCAGGCCCATCGTGTAGGTACTTGAATGGACCTCTTTGTCTGTGTCTTCATAGCTGAAGGGGTCAACAATGTACACCACTATAGCAGGCGGGTAAGACACAGCATGAGACTCTCCGTCTGTTGGCTTACCCACTTTTTCTCTCTCCATCGTGCTGTTAAAAAGAAGCAGATGATTACTAAAGCAGGTCAATAAATTGTCCTTATTAAATCTGTCAACATTCATATTACTGGTCATTGAGTGCAGCTGAAGCGGTTTCCATGCACCCACTGCAGCCCTGAACTTTTTCTAGACATTACTTGAAAGATGTGCACCTGAAAAATCAAATGTTGAAAATTCACAGCAGTCAGAGCAGACATTAGCCGGTCTTTAACCTGCCAGCTCCTTAGTACAAAGTCCACATATTCTGGACTTTGTGGATGCAGACTTTGCAATAGGCAGGATACAGACGACCACCAGCGAACAGTCTTTATTCTGCCTCCTGCATACTCTGTTCAGGCAGCTCCCTCACCCTTTCCAGTGGTGCAAATGCTTCTTACGTTTACCTGCTGTGTGCTACATGTAGGTGGCGGTAATGCAGCACTAAGCTGGTTTGGTCAACCACAAACCCACAAGAAGAAGACAGCAGAGAACTGTAACACAGCTAATGTGAGCGAAACGCTATTTAATGTATTTTCCGATATCCGATCCTGAATATCGGATCGGCGCATCCCTATTAACTAGCAAAGTAAAATTTAGGACACTCAAGTAGGAAGAATTGACAGGACAACTGGCATTTGCTAGGTGTGGTCAAAGAGTCAAAGCATCATCCCGCTCACAATTCATCACAGTTCACAAGTTACTGCCCATAAAATAACACATGACCTTGTGCACAAGTTGGGTCAAGGTTTACTAAAAATCCAACTAACACTCCAGAATGCTTGGTATGGCATGGGCTCACTGGTCCTTTGGCCAGGTGAGCTAACGATGGCTCTAACCTACCTCTCTGGGGTTTCAGTGGGCCCTTGAGACTGGTTGGCAGATGGTCCATTTTCAGCCAGGCCCCCTGCGCCCTGTGAGTTTGACTGGGGTCCATTCTGAGAAGTGCCACCCTGCAAGCCCGTTGTCCCAAATGGCGAGAAAGAACTTGGCTTGGCTGAGGTCATTCCCCCGATAGTCTGCGAGCCTGAGGAAGATGAGGGAGGGGTACTATTGACCTGGGCAGGCTGGGCAGAGCTGGTGCTGGAGCAGGTAGTGTTGGTGCTCTGGAGCCCTGATGAGGTGCTGGAAGAGCTGGAGTGCTGGAAGGAGGACGCTACTGTGGTAGGGTTCCGCTGGGACAAAAGGGAGCTATCCAAAGACTGCTCTGACAGGTATGGAGCTGAAATGGATTCCAAAATAAAAATGATTAAAAAAAATAATTTTTATAAACCAAGTGATTTTACTTGCTTTGAGTTTTCAGCACTAAAAGTAATCGTGTTACCTAGATCATAGCAGCACACTTGAGCAAAGAGCTTGAGCTTATTAAAGGCTTCATTGTTTCCTTCTCTGGCAGCCATCTTAACGAACCACTCACTAAGGGGCTGCTCTGTCATGCTCCTGCCGTCTCTGGTGCCAACCTTCAATATGCCCTCTGGGTGACTCTTGCAGATGGGCCTGTGTTGCCCCAGCTGGCATGCCTGTCGAGAGAAAAAAGGAGGGAGTGCAACAGTGTGAATCACTTCTGTAGAGCTACAAAACTGTTTTTGTAGACATGTCAGTACAGGAAGGGTGAGTTTTATAATCTGCCAGGTGCATACCTCATACATAGCACTTAGATCTTTGAAAAAGGTCTTGGCCCCACGGAGCAGAGCCTCATTATCTGGGCAGATGACAACATATCCCACATCTCTCTGGGAACCAAAAGGATCCAGGAGAAGCTTCTCCCAGTAGGGCAACCCAAAAGGAGACAGTACTACAAAATCATATTCGTAACCAACCAGAAAGGTTGGGATGGGCAGAGGCTCAGGAGACTCATCAGTACCTGTGAAGAAAAGGAGATAAGCTAGTGTCTTTCAAGACAACAAAGCAGTAAATTGCCACAATATTCTATAAATCTCTAAAAACGCTGCACACACCATATGATCCCCTCCCAGCCATTTTGTGGAACTGCTGCCAAGTAAGTGGTCCCTGCACACCCCAAGAGCGCACACTCCTTTTCTTCTGAATGGTGTCCTGCAGTACAGGCTGGAGGGACAACAACACCCGGAGGACATCCACAGAGTATAGCTTGCTCATATCTGCTGCTACAAGAGGAAAAACAACAAGGAAGTATTGAATTCCTGCTGGAATGCATAAGGGAAAAATTCTGCTTTTAAAGAAGCAGTAAAGTGAGAATACGTACATTTGCGTTTTGGCCACTGATGAAGACAGGTGCTTTTCACTAGTGTTTCATCAACTTTGCCTCCTGACATATTGTCCATGAACTGCCTGCCATGCTCCAGTGCCATGTAGCAGTCGTTATAACAATCTCTCTCTTCGACCCTCAAGAATGAACTGGGAGCTGAAGTTGGTTTGGGGTACTCCACGCCTGCCATCGGGGCAAATGGGTTGGTGCATTGGTCCTGCAGCAACAGGATTAACTCATCTGGAGGCTTCTCCTTCAGGCTGCCAGCTTTGTGTGATGTAGAAGCTCGCAGCTCTTCGAAACACCGCTCAGTATCTCGAGCAGCATCTGAACCCCGTCCCACCACATCTAGTTCATCCTCTAGAAAGAGCCCAGCTGACTGGCCAAAGCGCCGATTGGTGACAGCGCTAAAACCACAAGTGCATGAATACTGGGCCTCGCCATTGTCCTTGAGGTATACACCTACATCTGCTCCTCGGATGTTCATGTTACAGACGCACACACAGCAACTGTCGAAGTTGCAATCCTTGAAGAGGTTCATGACTGATTCAGAAAGTATTAGGGTGACATAGAGGCTGTGAGCCTCAGGGATTGAGGGTACAGTTGCGGGTTCAACAGAGCTCAGGGGTCGGCAGGTGGAGGGTGTGGAGGCAGGAGAGTAAAGGTCAGAACTGTCATACTTGAGGGAGCCCTGGACGCTGGATGGGCCACGTGGAGTCCTTGGAGTGCGGGGGGTACGAGGTGTGGGCACAGAGAAGCGTGGTGTGGCCGGGGATGGTAGGATACCTGCGCCACTGTTGCTGGGGGGAGCGCTGCTGGACATGAAGGGTGGGTGGGTCTGCGGGGTGTAGGTTTGGCTATAGTCAGGCTCCACACTGGGGACATTACTGTTATATAAAGATAAACAATGATTAAGATTAATTTCATGTTGTGACATTTGGCCATACAACAGTATGGCTGGAGTATCACAGAAAGAATACATGTACTGAAAGTGGACCTATTAAGCTTTCCTGGGCTACATACACTGTTACAATGGTGGATGTACATAACAAACATGGCCAAAATTTAATTAAAATCATTGTATGTACAAGTACTCCCAGTGAGCCAAAAGCTTAGGCTTCAGACTGCTCTAAACAATCCATGTCAGAGTTTTTTTTTTTTTTTATTCCCTTGGCTCTACATGATTTCACAGTAGGCAGGCCTACCCACTTCGTGTTCAAACAATTTGGTTTGTGGCTCAGCAAATAAAGCTGGTTTAATAAATGAAACTGTGCTAAAATGCCTTGTTTCAGAGATAAGATGGGGTGGTGGTGTAGGCCCAGTATAAGAAAAATAAGGATTTTTGTTTGGCCACAGTGGCTTTTATCGGCAGTATAGAGGGACAGGAAATGAGGGAAAGATACGGAGCAAATTGGCGACAAGCCGGGACTCGAACTCGCGCCGCCCGCACCGCAAAGCGGCATATGAATGTGGTCGCCTGCTCCACCCCTGAGCCACCGAGGTGCCCCAAAATAAGGATTATTTTGAATATAGATGGAAATAAGCATAATGGATCCACTTTAAATGAAACTTTACTGAAAATAATTCAATCTGTGAAAAACAGTGCTTGCTTAACAGATCACACATACAAAAAAAGTATCAATGTTAACAGGAAATTGTTTTACCTGTCTTTAGTGAGGAGATTGGCACTGGACACCGAGGGTATCAGGTCCATTTTGGCCAGGGTCCAGCTCGGCGTGTACACAGAGTCTTCTGGCAGTTTGATAGGCAACAGACATTGGCTGGGTAAAGTCTTTAGAGGGGCGTACATAGAACAGCCGATGAACGACTGACACGTCTCTGGCTTGTACACAAATGAGAAGTCCTGAAAGCAAAAACACTGGTCATTAAGCAATTAAAAAAAATAAAATAAAAATCAAAATTTCCTGTCTACTTGGCAATTGTGTGCTATGTTGTACCTTTATTTCAGATGGCTTAGGACTGCAGAAACCCTCCTCCACCTCTATCTTAAAGTGGTTGTTAAGTTGGCTGCCATCCAACAGGGTGAGGCCCGCCCCTGCTTCCAGGCTGTCCTTGCTGCCAGAGTTCATGGGAGAATAACTCTGCTGTTCCAGGGAGGGCGGGGGGCTAAACATCTGGTGCAGGTCTGCTGAACCTAACAAAACGACATTACTAATCTTGAAACACGTTATGTAGTTATGATGAGTAACTGAGGTTTGTTTGTTTTTTTTCTTACTTATGCAAGACAGGGGATCCAGTATAGTTGGTTTAGTTTCTTTACAGCCAAACTTGTCATCTGTACCAACACCAGCTCTTTTGGATCTAGGCTGTGCAGCAGGGGAAAACAGGACAACATACTCAGTACATCTCAGAGTTTTAACAGGCTTCATGGGCAGACATCACCATCAGCTCCTGAATGTGTTAAAACATTGCACTTACTGCTAGCTCATCTTCATCTGAATTGAAGATTTTATCCAGGTCACTGTAGGACACAGCCAAGTCGTTTTCATGGATGAGGCTGGTCGAGGCTGAAGGTTTACTGCCTGAAGGACCCTGACCATCTGCGCCACAAAACAAATTTGAGGACATATTTTGAATACCTCCCCCCCCAACAATTTTATTTATTTAAAGTTCAAAGCATAAATAGAATAATCTTCTCACCATCTGCAGAAGTTCCAGTTCCTTCATCCACCTGGGTTAAAAAAAAAAGAAGTAATTACTGTCATGGCCACTTATTAAATTACCACTATTTGTACTTGCATTGATTATCAAACATGTTCCTAAAATGAAAGTCACTGTTTTTGCAACCACATGCACACCATGGAGCGCTGTTTTTGTGAGTTAGCTAAGACACACCAGGGTCTTGTTTTTCATACATTGCCTTAAAGATCCAATATCATTACACTGTTTGGATTTGAAGAAGAAAACAAGAGACTTTGATTAGAAAAGTGGGACTCAATTACTAAGATGACTGCACACTCTAATAGCAGTTCACTAGGGTATACATACCAGTACTAGAAACCAAAATGTACTTCATATCACTAAATATCTGGAGTAATCAAACAAGACTATGAAACTGGCAAGCATGTAATAGTGAATTTAATTAACAGAACCTGTAATACAGACACGTTTTGGTTACTGATTAACCAATACCCAGCTCAACATCAGCACAAGCACTCTCAAAAGGAAACTACTACTTTGTAGCAAAGGGACATGAAGGAAATAAACTCTGGAACAGAACGGAATGCGTAAATTATTTACTTCCTTTAATGTAAAACACAATCACCAGTTCCACCACATACTTTACCATTTCATCAAAAATCACAAACAATCTCAACCCACCTTGTGTTTCTTGTTTCCCTCCTTCTCAACTCCAGGCTTATCCTTCTTCTCAGAAAAGCTGAACTCCTCGTCTCCCTCTACAAAGGCGTAAGGGTCTGGCTCTTCACTGTGTTCTTCATCTCCTGAGGTGGAGGCAAGATGGCTGTTTCTTCGCTGGGCGTAAGATCTAATCAGCTCTTGGGACACTTTCAGGGGATGCGAGGAGTCTGACATTAACCTGGGGGGAGACATTATTAAAACATCCAGAGATATTTTTAAATTGATTAAAAATTTAAACATTTGTTTTAAAGCATCTGCAGATGAGACATCAGATACTCACTCTGTGACAGAGACTACACTATCAGTTCCTCCACCGCCCCCAGAATCCTCTCGTATTTTATCTATAGGTAGCTGGGGTGTCAGGAAGTTGTATGCCTTCTTCTGAGGAAGAAGAAAATATTTCCAGGGATTATGGGTGGATTCTTCACTGGGATTGATGGCTGAACCTACAAAGACAGTGGGTTCAAGGGTCTCATTGTAGGTTGAGGGAAAGGGCAAAGGCATAGGCATGTTCTCCATCTGGGGCTCCTCAGATGAGCCCTTTGGTGGCATCTGACAGGGTTCCACTGATGGTGGGTAGAATGGTTGGTGAATGGGCGTGGACGAGTTCTTCATGCCACCTGGAGTCATGTCACCTTCTACGTGATCACATGGATGTGGGCTGAGAGGAGGGGGAGGCGGAGATCCAACAAGGTCTGCAGGAGGGCCATGCGTGTGCAGTGTAGGGGCTTTGGACTGCACTGTGTCCACATGGTGCAGGCTGGGATACGAGCCCTCTTCCTGTGATCGTAGGCAAAGCCTCTGGGCTTGTGGCTCCAGGGACTGCTCCTCACTCACAGAGTTGCGGTGGTGAAAAGGTGTCTGCGGTCTCTTCTGTTGCTTCTCCCCCTTCTCCAGCTTCTCACCCAGCTTGTGCTTGGGGGCTGGCTGGGCAGGCTGTCCTGATGAAGGTGGGTGTCCTGAGGTGCTGCTAGATCGCTGTTTCTGATTCTTATGTCTGTTTGTAATAAAACAAATGTTTATAAAATGCTTAAAAAAAACAAAACAAAAATAACCACTGGTGAATTTATTCCACTCAACATACCTTGAGCAACTGCAATGCAGCCTGAGAGTTGGCTCCACAAAATCCCAGACTCCTGTTTTTTCTGTCTCCTCCTCACAGGTTCCATTTGTCAACGTAGTAAACTTACTCCTAGAAAGAGTAGGAATACAGAAATGTTATCTGGATGGGAGGAAAAACCTGAAAAAAAAAGCAAGTTTAAAAAACAAAAGATTAAACAAAACATACTTGTTCCCTGTATGGTTTAGGTTATATTCCTGCCACACAGATTCCACCATATGGCTGGCCATCCTGCGAGGGATTTTACCGCCATGTAGAGTATTGTTAGAGCTGTAGCCATCGGATGCAGAGGACAACTTGAGCCACTTCTGGGCAGGCTGATAATCTGTGGGAAGGTAAGTTAAAAATAAATTCAATAGTGTTGATATGCCAAAAATAAAGGCTGATAAATTTGTAAGCATTTAATTCTGCTCAATCTGCAGCTCCAAGTCTTACCAGTCTGAGCCTCCTCTGGTGACGTTGGAGGAGTCAGAGTGACAGAGGACATGGCAGGATCTCTGTGAGCAGCCTGGCCCTGCTGAGCACCACACAGGCTTCCTGAGGGATTGGCTGAGCCCTGAGGGACCACAGTAGGGAGGTCCGACAGAGGGAGAAGCACCAGGCAGGAAGGGTAAACCATCCTTACTCCCGCTGAAACCAAAACCATTCATTTATTTTAAAAACTCAGTATAAAGTGAATTAAACAAACCAAATACAGATTTCTAAGCGCAACAATGTTTAGCTATAACTGACTCATTTATTCAGTATCACTGTAACAATCAAGCCTCTCTGGATGTTGTTTTTGTACTGAATGATTGTTTTGAAAAAAATGTTTCTGAAGTGTAAATATTTTATCTGCAATTGGATTACATAAAGCATAGTTGTGTGATTATTTAGCCCACAGATGATTACTATACAAAATTATTTTGTCTCTCCAAAGAACCCAGGATACAGTGAACAATTTTATTTGTTAAAGACACGTTTCAAGGCTCTGTTATAGCTGTGGAGAGATCTATACACCTCATACCTGCCATACCATACCTTTTTTTTTTTGGGGGGGGGGGGGGGTTCCCCATATTTTAAGACTCTTGGTGCCCTCCCTTTTTTCCATTTTCTCACGAAACTCCCGTAATTTACTCAAACTTTATTATTAATAATTGTAGAGCTACACAATTGATCAAATCTAGCTCACAATTTTGGCTTTCCACAATTAAATGAACGCGTGATACCGAAAATGTGCTCCACAAATAGAAAGCAAAAACGAATCAAGCGCTCCCTAAATCACTGTCTGACGACGTGTCTGTATGTGCCAATCACAGCTGTTCCCTGCACCATGCAGCCTGAAGTTTCCTGGATTAGTCTGGATGAGTAACACTATGTTTAAAGACAGATATACAACAAAATTCAAATGTCTGGCACAGCAGAAGGTGAGGAGCTTATCCCTCGAAGTGGATCAACATCCGTTGTTTGGAAATACTTCATATTTAGGGCAAGTGATGTTTAAAAAAAAAAAAAAAAAAAAAAAACACCACTAACGCAACTGCCTGAAAACACACCACAGACTGCAGTATAGCAAATGCATGAAGGCAAAGCAAAACAATACAATGGTTGCCAATCGTCTAACATCAACTTAGATGTTCATAAAAGTGAGCCTGGACAGTGCGTCAGTGTATCCATCCAGCTCACAAAGATGAACTGAAACCACAAACAAGTCACATTCAGACCAAACATAGTATCCAATAAACACTGTGACTAACAGAGGCTTCGGGAAAAAGGTCAACTTACTGGACAACGGCTACGTTAGCCGCTCATGCAATTATTTTTCCAGGGATCTCACAGCTGTTGATTACTTTACACCATGCAGGTACAACAAACTGAGTGAAAGACTATATTTTGCTTCTAGGAAATGCACTTAGGTCAAGTGAGTAATCGTGACAAATAACTGATCTCAATATTGTTCAAAATAATCCTGATAATCATTTTGGTCATCATTGTCCAGCCGTAAATAATTGATATACACAAATCCTTAAGTTTCATCTAGTCATACCCAACTTGCCAGACAAAGTACAGTCTACATACACGATCCACCCACATATAATTTCAACCATCTGTCAATACAACCTGGCAACCCAAAACTGGTATAAAGGGTGTATGCAGCTATTCTTTGCACAGGTAGCTAGTTAGCTCGATATTTTATCTGTTGCTACACCATTTTAGCTCTCCTTACTGAGAACATGAGAAGCTTTAAGACACCTTAACATAAATAACAGTGTATTTTTCCCTATGTGTGACTTGCTGGATGTAGGTGAAAAGCTATGCACTGATTTGAACTTGCTAGATTGTTAACTCAAAAGGGAAACAAAAACACAACTCTTTCCAACCGTTTTAAATTTGAGGAGTTACAGCCAAATTTTCCATCAAAAATGAGCTGGACAAAGAGCACTGAATTTTTTGTGATCTGCAATAAATGTTCAGGGACTAAGTATAAAACTTTAAAGAACAAAACATTAAATTTCTTTAAAAAAAAAACCCAAAACTATTTACTTAGCATAGAGTCATCACTTAAACCTGTGGTTTTTCTAAGGAACTTTAGTTTTAAAAAAGTTTTGCACATACTAGAGATCAAAACATTTACTGTGGGGGGTATTCAATACATTCACCATGATACTGTGCCTCCACCTCCTCCTACTGCTCAAATAAACAAAAAACAAACAAACCTCCTGGACTCTGGATTTTCAATCCTAAATGTTGGCAGCCATCTTCATATTAAAATGACTTGTCACATTAAATTTATAATACCATGACAATACTACGAGATGCCATACTATGAGAAGACCAAATTTAGTAATTTGTTTTTCACCAGACCCAACAAATAAAATAAATATCACTCAACTTACCTTACCCGTCCTTTCCGTGCATTCAGTGATCCATCACCACATTATTAATATATTAAGAAGCCTTACCAACAAGGACCTCCACAGCTGCCAGGGAGTCATCCTCCCAGTCTGTATCTTCCATCTTGTCTTCCTGAACCTCCTTGGGATTGGGGCTGATGGGATAAAACTGCCTCCACTCTTCTATGAGCTTCTGAGTAGGATGGTCTGACATCTTGAAAGCCTGGCCAGTGAGGGTCCCATTCAAACCATAAGGGCTCAGGATGACTGTAGGCCAGAAGAGTTGCAATACTTTAATCCTAAAAACAAAACTTTTGTCTAGTTCCATTTAACTCATCAGTACTGTGCAAAACTCATGGTCCTACCTTGCAAGGGGCTGGAGCTTTGCTGTGCAAGGCTAAGGTGCTCCTCGCTCAGTCGCTGAAGAGGCTGATGCTGAGCAATCTCCACACTTGTGCATACGTTGCTGTCCCCATGTACAAAGAAGTTGAATGCACAAGAAAGGTGCTCACTGCAAGGTGAATCAAAGACAAAAAGAGGGATTATGCTTAGAAATATCAGTCTGCCACAAAAGCTCATCAGTAAGTAAAAAAAAAAAAAGAAAAAAGAAAAAAAAGAAATACCACTTGACGCACACCCAGAACACCTAGAAGATAACAAAAACCCCTGAGGGGCACTGAGATTATCTGTGTATTCTGTCACTCACTGTTGAGGAATGACAAAGAGAAAAAGCAGTGCTGATGAGGGTAAAGATAATGGGGAACCATATGATTCCTTTCATATTTGACTGGCCTCTTTGATTCATATCATGCTTTCAGGTGACAATGGTAGCTTCCACAGAGACGAGGCTAATACCCCCCCAATCAGATTGTGCATGTAGCTCTACTCTGCTTCACCACAAATTTTAATCAAACCCTAACAATGAGGTTCAAATATACATGGGAAATTCTTATAGTACTGAAATGTAAAAACAATGCTCATCTTTATTTTCTAACCACGTCTAGAAGGCCAGGCAGCTAAATTCACTAAAATAGTACTCGTTGACATGATTTCTGTAAAACCACAGTGCAAACTCAGCATTTTCCAAAGACTGCTGTGTTTACCAGTCAGAGAGGGCAGGCGACAGCAAGACTGCCAGACTCCTCTGTTAGAGGTGCAGCTTCTCTGCCACAAAACACACTTGTGGACCTCTTTATATAAAAACAGAAGCTAAAAACCAGTGAGCAATAAATCACCTCCTCTTCTACACAACAGTCTTTTTATACAACTGCTAAAACTCTTTGAAACCATTGACAAAGTAGCCAGAGGGAACTAAGCCAAAGGCTTGTGCATCAAACAAAAAGTCACCCTAGATGAACACACACAAGAAACTGAGACTCAAATGAGCTTGTCAGGGAAATCTAGGGTCCTTCAGGCCCCTTATTCAAAAGCAGATGCTAAATCTATGTCACCACCCTTATGTACAGGAGGGTAAGGAAATACAGCATTACACAACTCCATTCTGAACCAGACACACATTTATAAGTTTCTGCTGCTAGTTCACATTAAGCTTTTATTTGTACAACAACAACAACACAGACCAGTTTTGTGCTTTGGAAAGATGTGGACACTAAATGCCCCTCTATAACCTTCTGAGGTGATCATTTTTTTAAAGCCTACAATTTCACAGAAAACTAAGAATGCAATACTGTTCTCACTGGTTCAAACAGCAGGAGAAGCAACTGTGACAATGGACTGATTTATTCAATTTAGTTTTATGTTATTCCATATTAATGACATCACCTGTCACAGTGTACAGGTAGAGCTGCACATTTTGCTAGAAGCAGAGCAACACTGCATGGAGGGTGCCAGCAGTTTAGTGGTATTTCACACTTGCTACAACAACAAATCACCTTAGTTTGTGACTTCATTTTGATTTTACAGCAAGCAGCATTTGAGTGAGTTGCCAATGTCAGAAGAAGGGACTCAACAGTGGCTTCTCACATGGCTTTCCTCTTCCTCTTTTGTTCATCATGTTAGGTTTAAAACTCCAACAGAACCATTTAATTCACTTACAGTACCTTAACAATATGTTATCACCTTTCTTGATCAATTGTCTCATCTACTCTGCTTTATGAGTGGATAGAAGAGCACAGAGTGAAACAGAGAGCAAAAGAGAGAAGAGACACTAGGGTGGCTGTAAATTACAACAAAGCACAAACCCACACTGAGCTGAAAAAGGCAAATAAATTAGATGTTTTTCTTTATTCTAAGGTGTTCTAACAGTGAATAAATCATTACATTTATGTATATATGTATTTATTTATCTGTTGCACAACTTAGTCAGATATTGCCATTCTTTTACTCACAGTGATGGTACAACTTATTAATTCAACAATGTAATTGGATGGGTATCTGTATCAGCACTTGGCATGAAAAAGATGGATTGGTTCATACCAAATGAAACGGTATAAAAATGTGTCATGCCATAATCATTACATCTTGTTCAATTCCAGGAATAAGAATTTTCTGAGAACCGAAAGATCTTATAGAATCAAAGAAACATGGATCTAGTTATACATCAGTATCAGTTACAACAGACCACAGTGTACCTGTCATGTATGTATTCAGGGTTTATATCAGAGTTGCAGAAGCCATATTAAAAGCAATGCTGGGGTGCCATGATTACATTCAAAGAGTCTTCAAAGTATGCAAAACAATTTTCCTTATAAGAAAATGGTGTCTTGTCTCTAGAAACAAACAACATCATAGTTGAAACAATACAGCTCCAAGCATCATTTCCCCAGCTGAATTCCAAACGGAAATCTAAATGATTAAAGAATGTGAAAGGCCAGAAACTGTTATACTAACTTTAAGGCAACAAGTACATCGGCCCAGTTAGGCTTTCCTCAACAACGCATGACCAGTAAACACATGCACAACAAAAATTAACCCCTGTTTAACATGTCTAGCACATGCATGCTTCAGTTCCTGATTACTACACATGTCCCATTTCATGGTACTTTCTGCTCTGTGTAAAGAAAACCAGGAAAAAGCAAAAACAACCCACACATGCATTAAATCTCAACCAACACTCCATCAGCAAATACCGACTAATGTTCAACCCTTGAGCACAAGTACAATTCATGACACTTTATTCCACTGATGGATTTACCCTCAGCAATTGTATTAGTGCTTCTGTGTTATTTATAAAAATAAAATAAAAAAACACCCTGATGTATGCGTAATCTCAGCCTTAATGTGGAAAGGAACTTCTGTTGATACTTTGGTTCATATTGAACTTACTCTTGTCATGCTCTCTTCTCCAGATAGCTGACTAGGGCATGAATATGCTCTTGTACCAGTACAACAGACTGACTTGCACACCACAGTTAAGAGTTGTGAGCAGACCACAAGAGGAGCGCCAGGTTTAATTTAACAATTTGTGGAATGATATACAACTTTGCTCTAATAAAGCAGGACATACCTTTTATTAATGGTCTTTTCCTCCTTTTGGTATGGCTTGACAAACCACTTGCCTATACGAACAAAGCCCCGGTTCATGAGACAACGCTCCAACAGGTTGTGAATGGCTTTGAACAGAAGCGTTCGACACTCGTAGGACAGGCCACTTTGCCACTCACCATCCTCTTCACCTGAAACAAGGCAGATACAAACAAGATGACTAACAATCAAACCTCTACTTTTCTGATAAAGGCTAATCACCTAATATTAAATGTGCTAGATTGGTTTGAATAAAATGTGTAGACTTTTAGCTGTGCAAACAACTGACCACAGTAACATCTGGTGTAACCCATATAAACAGGAAAACATTTGATATTAATAAGAATCTTAGTCGTTACGCAATCACATGATCCAAAATAAAAGGCTTCAGCCTAGTTACTGACTTATGTAACTGAAAGTGAACTATTTTGATAAATTACAGAGAAATTATTTTGCAGGTGAAGCTTACTCATGCTATGCTTCTGTGGTCATCAAGGGCTTTACGCCCTGCCAAGCAGAAAATTAAACTATCCAACTATCTTTGGAGCTCAGAGATTTGTAAAATTGTTGCTAACTGTCTCTTTAATGAGCAATTCCTTTAAGTAACACTTCACCCCACCTGAGACAGAATACCTGTGTATGAGCTCTTAAGGGTACTTTTTTCCCTAAGAATATGAACATCAACAAAGCAGAAATGAACCTCCAGAAATCAAGAGTGTGTCAGGTGGCACTGATGCACAACTTGCTCTAATCCTACCATGCAAGTCTGTGCCTCTGTGGCTGAGAGCCAATCAATTCCACAAGGCTTTAAAAACTTTAAAAGACCAGTTTGCCATAAATCTTAAGGTTTCACAGGCTGTTATCAGACTTTGTATCATTAAAAATGAATTAACAATATTTAATGCATTTTAGAATCATCGGCCTCAATGTTGACCACCAAGACAGATTACAAAAATTTAAGCATTTCTTAACAGCAGCTCTAGAAAATATTTTATTAATATCAACAATTACACACTTGGATTTCATTTTGTTCAGATGGCACTGAACTGCCAAGAAAGCATTACAATACACATAATTTGGGGTAAATCACCAAATAAAATAGTACTGCTATTTAATTCAGTGAAAGAAATACACATTTCCAACTCTGATGCTGTCAGAACCACAAATCCTGCGGAAGGCATGGACAGGTCAAATGCACTTACTTAAGAGCTCATTGTGGATAAGCTCTGCAAAACTGGGGTCATCACCCCACCAGAAAAGCCAGAGCTCTCTGCGACCCGGGGTGTGGTGCCTCCTCCAAACACTCAGCACATCTGCTGCCAAGCACCGGCTGAAACTGCACAAGATCGGGTCCTCCTCAGTCACAGGGAAAAGGATAGGTGAAGAGGTGGGTCCTTGCCACACAAAACGCCTCCATTTTATTCCAGTCAAATCAGCCTAAAGGAGAAGGGGAAAAAAAGAAATCGATGTGAGAATTAAGAGAATAACTGCAGAGCATTAAGCCATTTGTCAGTGGTTGATTGCAAAACTATTCATGCTTCTTGACCTAAACACACAACAGTAAGATAACAGACACTGCTTGCGCTGTTAAATTACTTTGAATAAATAAAGCTGAAAATTGAGGTTTGTTTACTCTGTTGAAAGTTTTGCTATACTCTGTAGACTTTCCACGATGATCATGCCTGAAGCCACAATACATAACTAAGGAAATAATTTACAGCTAACAATAACAACCAATGACAGACCTGTCAGTTTAAAACCACACTGGCCTTGCTCAAAATGGTTGGTGACAGGCACAATTAATTTGCATGGAGTGCAAGTTAAGGGAAAACAAAATGTTCAGCTGGTTTTAAAGAATTTGCTCGCTTACTTGTTCTTTTTACCACCATGTAAATAACGTTAACGCTAGCTGAATATTTTAGTACCCAGTGCTGTGTAAACACAAGATCATGCCATATTCATGAACCAGCCTTCAACATAGCTGCCGTGCAGAATGTGCTCGCTCTGTTCTGAAAGTTGGCTCAGATCACGATTTGCAAGTTGCAGGCCCGATGCCTTCACTCCAATCTGCAACTGACGTTACAAGGCTTGTTGCCTTATTAGCCAAAATGGCTTTCTGGCCTCTCAGGATCGCTAACGCTAACGCTAGCTCATAGAGCATAGTCTTACCAGGCAGAAGAGGTTGGAGTGGCAGTCCTCCAAACTGGCCCCGTTTGGTACAAAGCACGAACTCATCCTTTCACTGCGTGGTTGTAACGTTAAAGTCCATTTTCTCAATCACCTTCGGGGAGGGGGCAATAGCCGATCTGGGTAACTCGCTTACGAAGCGACGTTCAGCTCTAATTATCCCGTTAAAGCGCTGGCCACAACTTGCTAGCTCCAGCTAGCTGACGCTAGCCAAACAGTCAACTTCGAACCGGCGCTAGCCACCACCACTACCACTAGCCTGGCAGCTAAGCTAACGTTAGTCAGACAGCCAGAACGCGTCAACTGTAAGCTTCTCGCTATACGATTCATCAATCCTATTTGAAATGTATTGTCTGATCTGGTTAGCTGCAAGCTTGCTGCTACACCAACTCAACATTAAAATAATCAACGATAACACGGCCAGGAAAGATTAACATTAAATAACAACAATGGAGAAAGTTAAATGCGCAATAAAAAACATGAGCTCAAAAACTAAAAGAAAAACTTCATCTCGAAAGCTTAGACCCTAGTATGCTAATGCTAATGCCAGCTAGCTGCTCTGAAACAATTTCAAAGCGGAGGAACTCGCCCCTCCTCCCCCTGAGCTAGCCTAGCCTGCTAGCACATACGCTAACATACCAGCGCTCCAACGCTAGCTCGCCAGCTAAATAAAACAACCAGCTATGCCGCCCTCAGTTTCACCAAAACCACCATGGCGCTCCGTCATATTAAAACTACCCTTAAAAGGTACGAAACGCCCCCCAAACAGCGTGACTACTCATCAGCTAGTCTTCTCTGCCTGCTCCATAGGTCCTGCAGATTTCCATTATTTCAGTTCATGTATTGAATTCTTTAATGGCGGCCAGGAGGACAACTCTGCCTCTCGGCTCCTATTGGCCAATTTGTGGCAATGGGGGCGTGATCCGGCTTCAAGTAGCTCCATGACTTCACAGTTTACAAGATGAAACCTCCGGTGCATCTGTCATGCAGTGGTCACTCCTCAGAGTGATGCCTGTTAGCGGACATGTTTCACTGTGCAACATCTGCTGCATGCGACAGTTATGGGAAATATTTGGTAAATTATTGAGGGGAACATTTGTGTTTCGTTTTGTTTTTGGTTTTTTTGCATTATTATATAAAAGCTGTAATTGTAAAAATAGAATTATTCTATTGTCTGACTGAGCTGTTTGTTTTGTGCATTGAATTTTACTGCAGACACGAAGTCAGTTTTATTATTATTATTATTATTATTAATAATAATAATAATAATAATAATAATAATAATAATAATAATAATAATAATAATATCAATATTAATAAAGTAATAAACTCCAAAAAACATTACAGGTCATGATAAACAAAGTGACTTATAAAAGTGAGATTTCAATGTAGTTTGCAATGAAAAATTGTAAATAATATAATTATACTTTTTATATATTTGCATTTATCCTTCATAACCAAACTCAAAACTACAAAAGCTCATTGTCCTAGATGAATCTACAAATGTGTTGCCACAGCTTATAGGTATGTGTACATTTCAGAACAGGTGGATTACAGTCTCAGTATATAAATCACAGAGATCACAGCTTAAATCGTTATACTTTTCGAAACTAACAGCAAGAACAGGCCTAAGCGGATAAAATCAAGGGAGGATGTTAAATAATGAAGTAATCTAGGTCAAACTGTGAAGACAAAGATGAATACGTCACTGATCCCAGCGGTGTTTAATAATGTGAATCCCAGCTGTATTCTTGCATGCCCCCCACCCCCGCACCACTTTATTGCTGTGCTAAATAAGCAACTTTACCATCTACAGCGCAAAATGCACACTGTGCTCGCTGTTTTGAATCTTTTATGTCATACAGACTGTGCACTTGATGCATTCAGACGCATTGAATGTGCACACCTTCCTGTCATAGCCACAGCCGACCACAGGGCGGAGCCTCCGCTGTTGAAACGTCTCTATTCCTGAGTAGGCGGGGCTTCGGATGCGTCGAGAAAAAATGTCAACAACATGCCGCAGACTTCCACAGAAACAGAAACTGAAGCGGGAATGAGGGACGGGCAGCAAAGAAAGGAAGCAACTCGGGCGTCTGATAACGTCGTGTCTTTAATGTCTCAGTTCGCAGATGATAATTTGACAGTTGTGCGGGTAGGAGTCTCCTTTGTTTGAGAGCTTTGATGCACAGGCGGCATGGTTACTTTACTGTCAGCCTGCATGCACATTTAATCCTTCACCTATATGTTAAAAGAAAGAACTGTAGCCTTCTGCCTAACCCTTCATGGCACTGACCAGATGTCCTTTCTTTTTTCTTTTGTCCCCAGCGGACTTTAATGCTCTTGTGCATCACTGTAAAAGTCTCTCTCATTGTCAGCGTCCAGCACCGAAGTTGGCTTGGTGGTATCACTCTCATCCTGTCATCTATATAGCTTACCCTTTAATATTCTCTTGTTTCTCCCAGAATATAAGCACTGGACTGGCCATTGCTGGTGTAATTGTCATAGCAAGGAGTATCAAACTGGTAAGGGAGAAAGACCCTTAAATATTGATTCAGTTACACATTCATCCTGGTGCTGGGTGCAGTCTCACTGCATATTGCACTAATACACAGGGTGCTATGGAATGGCTTTTTACAAAAGAAAAGTTTGAGTCATTAAACCATGCAGCTCAGTTGTCTTGTTCCACGTCTCTAGATCACAAAATTTCAAGCTGCACGTGAGATCCCCGCTCGTTTTATCGAGAGGAACGTCAGCCTTCGTGGGAAGGTTCATTCTATCACAGAGAAAGGACTCGAAGTGGAGCATGTCCCCATTTATCTGCCTGTTATCTCTCCATTACTTTTGAAGTATAAGGGTAATATGGCAGACCTCATGAAAGCATGTGCACAATCACACAAGAAATATACAGTCTATACCGAAGCAGTGATTTATGGCTTTGGAGCGTAATTGTATCTTTTTGCATCATAATGAAATTGTGACACTTTACTTTGCACAGTCAGACAAATTTTATCATCTTTTCATGACTGAAAGTGGCAGGTAAGCCTGTTAGCTGCTGTATCAAGCCATAGTACTCACTGAGCAATATAATCATGAAGCTTTATAAAGAGTGCAGCATCAGCTGTTTCAGTATGAAGGACACGTATCACGTTTGTCCCGCCTGACTCAACATTTCAAAGCTGATCTGCTATTTAGTATTGTGACAATTTACTGATACATCTTAGGTGGTTTGCTCTTTACAATATGTAATGTTTTAGTTATAGTTAAAAACTGTAATGCACTGAAAGCTGACATCAAATTTATGGCCAAGTTATTAAACTTTTCATTCAAGTTTTTTTTAGACTTCAATTTGATTTAGCATCGTCTAACAACAAGTTTTTTCTTTATTGTTATGTGAACAATGCAACATTTCAGTAGTGATGCCAATAAGCTGTTATATCATACTCACACTACTATAAAAAATATCAATTATAACCAAGTTCAGGTCTTATAATTCATATCCTAAACAGTTTGCAGAATTTAACTCTGGCCACAAAAATGATTTACATTAAATGTAAATATTTGTTTTCTCCAGGTGTGTCCACCTCTCCATTGCTGGTGCGTCTTGCAGGAGTGGAGCTGACACCAGAGGGAAGGCTATGGCTGCAGGAGAACGTGGCTCCTTCCCAAATGGTGTGGCTGAAACTTATCAGCCGAGAGGGCGACACATTACACTGTTTTGTGTCTCAAATCAGGGTGAGTTGTCTCTGACAAACATTATGTAAAAAAGTGAATAATTATTGATAAGCTATAAAGTTATATTTCCATGTCTTCTCTCATCTCTCCAGAAGGGGTCATTAAGGAGCTACTGTATGAACGAAGAAGTCCTCGGGCTCGGACTTGCTCGCACTGCCCCCGTCCCCGGTGTCCTCCCCGACTCTCGCCTCTACTGGCGTCTCCACAAACGACTGCACAGGGCAGAGGTGAGAGCTGAGAGGAAGGGTCGGGGTCTGTGGAAGGAGGACAGCCTGTGGGAGAGAACTTCCAAAGCTATCAGCAACAATGCTTTATTCAGCCTAATGAAGAGGATCTTTAAAAGGACTTGATGCACCAAGTGAGCATTTAATGCAAGTCAGAATCCAAAAAACTGTTTTGTAAGTAGTGGCCAAAAATACGATGTTTCACATTCCTTTTATTGTGCACTTAGGATATCTTGAAGTCTTTGATCTGAACAGTGTATCAGATTTGCTTTCAATTCTCTGATACTTAAAACAAAACAAAACAAGAATTACATTTTTACAACAAATCTTGATGACACACATTTTGTAAATGTTTAAAGTTTGTTTTACAGTTTCTGTCGTAAAAAGCTTTAAATTATTATAGACACTGTTGAAAGCTCTGTCTTCAATCCCGAGTCCCTGAACTTTCATTACCAATTAAACCACAGCTAGACACAGCCTCATCTGTTGGTGTGTGTGTGTGTGTGTGTGTGTGTGTGTGTGTGTGTGTGTGTGTGTGTGTGTGTGGGAAACCCCACTAAACTCAAGACGGGGGTGGGGTATTTAATAGTGTTCAAAATGGAGAGGGGGGGGTCCACTTGTCCACAGTTGCTATAGAAACACCAAATGTGAAATACAAAGCAAACCAAAGGCTAAACTCTATATTGGTGGCCCTCAAACCCCATGGGAGCCTTATATATAGTGTGTGTGTGTGTGTGAGAGAGAAGGGGGGGGGGGCTTTTAAGTACCTACAAAGAGGGCCCTTTTAGTTGTAATGTGACCAGTACATTTAAGCATGAAGCCCAGTGGGAAATGGAGATCAAATAGGTTTGATTTCCGAGCACTTCATGGACTTATTGCGTAAATGAATGAAAAAATCTCACGAGTGATATTTATTTGCAAATGTTATTCTCATCAGCAGACATCAACATTTGCACCAAAACACATTTCCTGTTGAGGATTGTTCTCCTGTTATTGCTTTTCATTGCCAACATTACACCTTGTGTCCATGTCTGTTACTCAGACTTCATCCAAGTAAGGCAGATGAGGAGGAGGAGGTCCTGCAAATGAGGCCAGTCAGTGATGTGTCCTGTGGGGTGCAGGGTGAGGGGGTCTCCGTGTAGTGAGAGGTGAAGCAGTCGATCCAGTGGGCACAAGGAGATTAGTGCGGAGGAGGAGGAGGGTCACAGGGGTAGAAGGGGATTTTGGGTTTGAGCACAAAGGCAGAAGAGGAGGAGTCACAGTAGTAGGGAAAGGGAGTGGGGTGGGGGGATGGGGGGAATGATGAATCAGATCTCTCTTTTGTTGTGCAAATGTTACTAGCGACTGTTACTGCCAAAGAGGCTTGTGATTGGTGGGCTGGTTTAAATTGTAAGGTGCATTTCAGGCTGATGGCTGTTGCTGCCAGACTTTGAACTGTCACTGAGGGAGGAGTGGGAGGGAAACCACGGCTGTGACAGACAGCAGGAGGAGGGCAAAGTTTCTAAAGCAAGTGATCACAGAGAGTTTGTGCTGTTTAATCAGGAGGTTTAAACGTTTTAGTTAGCTGCTGGTGTAACTTCCACTCGCATCTCAGTTAACTGATGATAATTTTATATTTTTAGAGGTGGGAGGGCATCATTGCCATATAGTAAACAGTTAATTAGTTTCCATTTGTCCAACTATAAACTTGATTTAGGGCTACTTGTTTCTTCACCATCTTTGTACACACTACCATAAGCACTGATGACAATTCAGATTGTAACACAAAAATTGACAGTGTCCAGTATGGATACTTCAGAGTGGAGAAAGCATTATTAAAAAGGTTTATGCCAGGGTCTTTAAATGTTTCAGAAGTATTTAAAAAGTCAGTTTTTAAAAAAAATTGAAACAGAAACCTGAATGAATTATGAAACACAGTCCACTCCGAAATCCATTCCAGGCTTTCCCCAGTTCACGAGTCCCACACCAGTAGTAGTCATTGAAAAGGCACCATGCTTGATCTGGTGGTGGGTTCTTACCCACACAGTGAAGTTGTTGGAGCGTTCTCTGCCTGAAACCAAACCACTGGGATTATAACAGATTTACATTAGTGCCTAATGCTATGGAAGTCCAGAGCCTGAAGGACTGCTGTATTACTACCAATGAAAGTGACAAGATTTGCTGAAGAAGGACAACTTTTAACCTCAAAATCTGAAACTGAAGTAAAAGACGTAAGTAAGCTGGTGCATGATGGCACAGCACTTTTTTTTTTCTTTCTTTCTTAAAAAAAATACAGCAAGACATCAAATAATTAGGTACATTTTACTAACTTTACAGGCTTACTTCTTAACTGTGCACTTTAAGACTAAAACAATCTGCGCTCAGTCAGCTGTCACTTTAAATTTACTGTTGTTAGGACACTGTATGCAGTATCCAAGCAGCTGTGCACCTGTTAAACCTGTGTGCCTACTTGGACACAAGCTGTATAAACCCAAAACTCAAGACATTTTGATCCTTATCTTTATTGTCCTGCTCCAGGTAAGAGAGTCAGGCTACAAACATGTCCCGGATCATTTTGACCACAACAAACTGCATGGTCTCATGTGATCGTTCATATATTTCTGTCATGTTGTTTGGCTTCCTTGATGACACAATCAGTAATTAATCAGTGTAACTGATGAAGCATTTCTGTGACATTCAGATTCAGCCGCTTTCGGTGCTCTTTGCCATGTGAGCTTTAACAACACAGATTTGCAGCAGGGCAGCATAACAAAGGCCTTTATTACACTCAGCCGGTAGCCATCGCAGAGAGAAAGAGATGGGGCACTCCCCTATCCCAGAGCACAGTCCTTGGGGATTTTTGATTTGATTTGAGTGGGTTGTTGTGAGTGGTTGGCCCTATGTGAAAGACAAAGAGATTTAAAGAGACAGGGAGCTAATGTGACACTGAAATGCACCTATACAAAGTAACTCTCCATGTCTGGTGCTCCTGCCTGATAAACTTTACAGAATGCTGTCGGCTTTTAATACAAGGAGTGTCTTTGTATGCTCACTGGGCAAAGCATGCACAGACGGGTGACACATTAAAAGAAAACCGTGGACCTCTACAGTGAGGGTGTCCGGGTGTAGGGAACATTTTGATGGGAAGGTCTGGGTTTCTTTACCCAGTGCTGACACCTTTTTATCACGATTGGAGTTGTATCTTCCATGATGACAACGGCCCATCCACAACACACAAGGTGTCATTGAATTATCATTGGGAATGATGGTTGTCACATGCCATGGCCTTTGGGCACCTGTTGGAGATTTTGGTTAGCCTGAGCTCTTCAACACTAAGGACATATCTTATGGAAAAATGGTAATCCATCATTCCCAAAGACTTCCTTTAGAATCAGTGGCAGGGCACGTTGAAGCTGCTGGCAACCCAACATGAAGATGCTGTTTTTAATCTTTAATTTGTCTACACACTATAAACACACTGCGTACGAACCTAAAGTCCAAAGTATTTTTTTCATGTGCAGTTCAGCCTTGTTAACTTAGTTTTCTATTGGATGAGTCAGCTGTTTGTTTCACCTTCTGTCATAATAAGTGCACACTGGTAACAACTGTACCACTTTGCAGCTATTCCATCACACACCCACACGCGCTGTGAAAGCTGTGTGTGTGTGTGTGTGTGTGTGTGTGAAGGAATGCATCAGCTGTAAAGTGACTCCCTATGTTGTGTGAGTTGAAGTATTGTGAACAGTGTATCAGCTTGCTGGTGCTGGGTTGTAGGAGTGGAAACAGGATTCTTTGTGGGTGCTGTGATCACTCATGATCATGAATAATTTAATTTTCTTAGTGGAAAGGAAAGGAGGAGGCAATAAAGTGAACAGTTGAGGACTGAACTGACCACTCTTTGAAGGTCCTGTATATACATTTCAAGGGTAACTTTGTGGGTATAACTTTCTTTCAGTAAATTATACTTTAAAATGAACAGCTGCCACTTGCGTAAACACACTCTTTCCTTACACCAGTTACTGGAATGGGAAATTGTTTATGGCACCTCTCTTGTCAGTGAGAACACAAAGCAGAGCAGCACTTTTATAGCACCTTTTTTTTACTCAAATTGAGCAGTCAAAATACTTCCAGAGTACTTCCTACTAAAAATTTCATTCACCCAATTACACGCACATTCATATAGAACTTTTATCTATGCCTATCCATGCTCTAAATTAAAAGCGAAGGCACAGAGAATAAAAAACAAACAGTCTTTTATGAGGACAGCAGAACAGTCCCAGTGCTCCTTGCCATCGCGCTCCAGGTCTCTGGTACTCCACTGAATTGATAGAATACAATTCTTCCAAAAGATTATCTCCTTTTGATGATGATGGTGGAGTGCTGTCTTAACACATCAGCCCAAAATGTCCCACAGATGTTCGACTGGGTGTAAATTCTTTGACCGTGAAGGCTGCATATTATTCTGATCATTTTGATACTCATCAAACCATTCAGTGACCCCTTGTGTTGTGTGGATGGGGACATTGTCATCCCTGAAGAGACGGCTCCCATTACGATAGAAATGTTTAATCTTAGGTTAAAATGATCACTTTGAACACCTTTGTATTGCAGGACACCTCCAAGTAGACTAAAACCATGCAAAATAGTCCTCCTGCAGCCCAACAGAGCCAATGAATCCCCTCCCTGTAGGGGTGAAGAGCTCAGGCTTTTCTTTTAATTCATCACCTGTCTGTAGTTGCACTTCTCCTACTGCCCCCTCTGTAACACAACACTGACCCCTCTGTAACCTAAAGGCTCATCCCGTATCTTTATCAGGTCAAAGCTCTGTGAAACAGCTCCGACTGGGCAGTTTAGATGCTACAACTTCCTTGTCTTTCCTCTTAGTCTGGTTAAACTGTCATATAGTTGTTTGTAGTACTTAAACAACGAGTTGACTCGTCAGCAAACTGGACCACACAATTGTGTGCACAGACACAAACAGCCAAAGCAGAAACACATAAAACTTAAACCTGTTTTTTAAAAAAAATTGTCCCGTTTGTAACAATGTATTAAACAATGTATTACAAACTACAATATTCACAAGTGTTCAAATGTCAAATCTTAGACTTTTGTTCCCCATGCTTTCAGTACAGATTACTCTAAAATATCGCTGAGTAAGTCACTCAGTCTCTTCTATGAAACCATCTGTCTAGCCATCAGCATACCAAGACTGTTTACTCTATTCTGATATCTGCTCAACAAGCAATTGCAAGGTACTCATTGACTCAGCAGACCGTGGAGGGTTTACAAGCAGTGTGCCATTAGGATCCCTTTCATTCCAATGGAGTTCCAGTCAAGGTGGATGTTCAGAGAGTGACACGGTTGACTTGAATATGAGCAGAACACCTCTGTTTCTGTTAATGTAGTCAGTTTTATTGTGTGTACCAACAGATTGTAGGATATTACGAGGTAGAGTAAAGCAATCTGACAAACTATGTACTCTGTGTAAGTGCAGATTTATTAACTCTAAACATGACTGGTAGACTTCCAGCATTTATGACAGCTGGCCTTATAAGATAAAACAGAACAATCATTGTACATCTCATTATTCATGTCTGAGCAGCGCACTCTTTGTCATGTGTCAATATGGCGTAACAGATGCTGCTCTTTGTGTCTCAGTCATGAGAGGGACATTGTTTCATACACCAATATATGGGCAGATATTTAAGTCATGTTTCAAAGGCATATTTTGGCCTTTTTTTTTTTTAAATATCAGGACCCCCAAAACTATTTAGTTGTAATTCTAGGCCTGTACATCTTTTTATTAGCATTGTTCATGTAAAGCATGTTTTTGATTGAAGTTTTTTAAACTGATGGTGTATACTGTGTTCAGGGTGTCCCAGATACCATATATTTTAATGTTTCAATCAAAGGTGCCTTTCTCTTTGTTTGCTTTTTAGAATTAAAGGAACATTTGGACATAGAAACGCCCAATAACAGAATTTATTGAAACATGTGGAAAATATGTGAAAATACAGTATATAAGGCAAAAACAGATTGAAAGACACTATTTGGTATGACCGACCACATTTATCCTTCAGCTCACTCTGAACTCTCTCAGGCAGCTTTCTAGTAGTTTCTTTAAGTACTCTTCAGGAATAGTTCTCCAGGCTTCTTGAAGGACACTCAAAGCTCTTCTTTGGATCTTGGCTGCCTTTTGTTCTGTTCTCTGTCAAGACGATCTCACGCTGCATCAATAATTTTGAGGTCCAGACTCTGGGGAGGCCGATCCACGACTGATAGTGTTCCATTGTGTGTTCTTCTATCCAGGTATGATTTTGCTGCATTGGCAGTGTGTTTGGAATCTTTGTCATGGGGAAAAATTAAGCCATTGCCAATCAGATACTTTCCATATGGTATTACATGCTGGCTCAAAATTGGATGGTACCTCTCTGTGTTCATAAATCCATTAATTTTGACAAGATCCCCAAAACCACTGGTTGAAATGCAGCCCCAAACCACAACAGAGTCTCCACTGTGTCTTACAGATGTACATACATACACTTGCATATTAACAACAAATTTCAAGTTTGGATTAATCACTCCATAAGACCCGTTGCCACTAATTTTCAGCCCAGTTCTTGTGTTAATTTGGCATACCTCAGCCTTTCTTTTCCTTGAGAATGGCTGTTTGGCAGCCACTGAAACCATTCCTGATGAGGGTTCAGCGAACACTAGATGGATCAACTGAAGGGTCAGATGCATCTCTCAGGTCCTGTGTCAGGTCTTTGCTGCATTCCCCCCCCCTCCTTTTTTTTAACGACATGACTTTCAGACACAGATGCTCAGCATGCTAAGTTATGCCGGGTTTCTGGCTAATAGCTTTTTGGGAATCACCTTGTTGGTGCAAAAATACTATTTTATGCTGTCTAACTGTGTTATCTTTGGCATTTGACACAGATTCAACCAAAGACAGGGGGAACAAAGTATATATTTTGTGACAGGCTGTTGGTAATAAAGAGCTTAAAGATACAATTTAAAATCAGTTATTTGTGGAGTTGTCTGTTATGTGTAGAGACAACACTGGTTCATCCCTTGAGTTAGGTTCCCTTTTTATGCTTGAATAAGTCATAGGTCAGTGTTAAGCAGCTTAACAAAAAGAATTCCTCTGGAAATGATCAGGTACCAGGACTGGACTGAAAATGAGTGAAAAAGCAGCCAATGTCCAAAGAAAAACTTTGAAAAGACTTTCAGAAAGACTACAGACCTGTTGCTCTAGACCCCTTTAGTCTGGCACATTGGAGGCAAAGTATAAAGAAATGAGGGTAAATTGGATGAATTTCTTGGTCCCTTATGTAGCAGCTAGCTGGCTGATGTTAGCTCGCTTCCTGCCTCCTGCCTAACGCGACTGCTGGCGCAGTACTCATTTTTGTTTTCGTCCACATGCTGAGCTTGTGTTCGAGTCTGTGTTGTGCTGAGAGCAAATCATTTGTTGTGTTAGTGAAGTGTTTCCAAGCAGACATTAACAAGTGTTGACACTGCAGGGCACCGAAAGAGAGGCGCTGAAGCACTGTGGAGTATGCATATGCACATCCCTTTCACAGAAAGGTTCCATTGTGTGTCCTTTACACAAACATCAGTCTGATGCAAACAGCAATGAAACTCAGGGAAGAGCTCATTTTCTAAGCTATATTACAATCCATTCTCACACTGGCAATAAAATAAGCACTCAGCTCTTGAAAACTGCTTCACATTCTCATAAAAAAATCTTTCGGTTGGAGTATGGCGAACTCTCAGAGCGGTTGTATCATAATGGTGTGGGCCTGCTGTTTTGTTATAATTTCAACATACACATTGCTCCACATCCTGAATATGTGACCGTCTGCATTGTTCCTGATCAGTTATCACCCAACAGAAAGTCTACAGCGAAACCCAGTCAACCTGTCGCTGTATCCAAACCCATAAACTGCTACAGGATACTTTAAAACCCCAAACTCGGAGTATTGTCAGACAAGGTGTTGACAAGTTCTTAGCAGATTATCTAAACCACTTCAATTGGTGGTAAAACTAAAAGTGAATGGTTATGCAGTGACTGTAATCTATCATTAGAGGACTTGTTAGAGTTTACCTGGGAGGTTTAACTGTGATTACAACTCAATAAGGAGCGTTAAATCTAAATGTTTACTTTTTCACTTTTTTTTTTGCCAAAGCCCTGCATGTCCTCTAATGTCATTTTTGATCATTAAAGAGACAATAATACTTCCACAAACAGAGGCTACAACATGCTACAGGTAACCGCTGCATTAGCACCCTATAAACGTCTGCATGAAACAGTAATATATTTGTAGCTGTCCCTAAATAAAAACAGACAAGACAAGTGGAAGTACTGAAATGCTGCATTCGTATATTTTAGATTATGCTACTCCACTACGATTTAAATATCTACTACAACAAAGCTTTTCACTTGCAGACATCTTTGACCTACTTCCTGTCAGGACCTGAAATAGAGTAGCTCTGGCAGTCTGGCAGTGAAATATCTATTTTTAAGCTGCTCTCTCCCAGTCAGGAGCCCAGTAGAAAAGAAAGAATGGATTTTATTCCCCTGAGGTTTTTGCACTCTATGGATAAGAAGGGTACTACAGTTACATGTAGTCATAAAAGTCATTTTACTAACTCTCAAGACATGAGCATGACAGTACCCCCACATACACTAACACACGGGCACACACACACATGCACACACAGAGATGAAAAATCACTCAAGCTTAGCGTGACTTAGAGCAAAGACCGCAAATGTGGTAATTTTCAGGTAGCATCTTGCTTGTTTAGTACAAAAAAAGTTTTTGTTGGCTTCCTGGAAAACTGCTGCCGACAGCAAGTCTTGCTATACTCAGCCAAGCAGTAGACCACCACACAGCTGTTTTTACCAATTGAAAGGTAATTTACTTACTAATTAGTGAACTCTCGAGGTACTGGAGTATGGATTTTTTTATGTTATGATATCCTATCCTACCTCCTCTTGTTTTCAGTGTGCTAAGCCAAGCTATTCAGCAGCTAACTGTGTAGCTTTATATTTAATAAAAACATTTGAGAATTCTGTCAGTTTTCTCATCTACAGTAAACCTCTTTTTTTTCTCCTTCCAAATTGTGCTATGTTTTCTTCAAACTGACAAGACTCAGTTTCTTCCAGCTTTGTGGTTCTGTCACAGAAACAGCACTTACTAAAAGAACTGTCAGTTCAGATGGTCATTGCATTGTTGATGTCATTTTGCCGCGCGTCTTTGCACAGCATTTATAACGTCTGCTGACTTGTATGTGCAAGCATGGGGAGTTCTTGCCATGTGATTTGTCTTTTTTTTATAATCTATCTGCATCGCAACCTGACATCCCATAAAAGCTGTGCAAACAATATCCCCCGTCATCTACCTCTGCTGCTCAACTCCTGTCTCTAATTTGGACTCTGTTATGAAAACAAACAGAATTTAGGAACATTATTCTATAATTAAACAGTAAGCCTCAAGGGGCTGTGCTCTACAGTGAATTGAAAGCCCCTAAGAGACTTTGCAGGCATAAGGTGGAGCAGAGCTGAAGAAAAGCCTCAGATTTTTGTGCTTTTGACATGAAGGCAACACAAAAGTTGTCTCATCTCCTTTAATTAAAAAGCTTTTTTGCTGAGTAGGAATAATGACACAAATTCAAAGCTGTATTCCTCCAACCACCAGTGCACTAGGCTGCACTTATTAGCTGAAATATGCGCTATCAAAGCCCCCTTAACTCTTTTCTGTTCCTTTATTATTCTTCTTTAAACTCTTTCTCCACTGTTTTTCTCCCGTACACCCTGAAGTAAAAGGTGAATATTTGGGTTTTGCATATGTTCAGTGTTTGAGTCAGTTGTTTCTATTATATACTTTTATTTTTCTTTAAATATCTTGTAAAGTTAACTCCCTGCAGCAGCAGCAGTCACCAGTGTACACCTAATAAACAAGTATAAAGTCTTAGTATTTATTGAAATTGTAGTATTCCTGTTGTCTACGATAAGAAGAGCTAAAAAAACAAAAACAAAACAGCAAAATAAAAAAACATTTGTGTCATGAAACTGCTCCACTGACACTTAAATGCATTGACATTACTAGATTAAGTGCACCCTGGCTTGAATGACATGGGTCTCATATTAACAGGACACATGAGTCTCAGTCCATGTGGTCTATAATAAACATTCACATTACAGGCCTGTTATAAAGTGAGGTGGCTGCGGGGTCACAGGAAAGTACTTTCACCTTCAAGAGACTTGACCCTTGAGCTCTGTGTGTTTCAACAGTCACCTCTCCTCAGGTCAGCCGGAACCAGATGCCAATAACTGTCTCAGAGGCTCCAAGCCTCTCCAGAACTACACATCTTTGGTTTGTGTGTGTTTGTAGTAGGATGCAATAAATCAGAGAAAGACAGATGAGCAACAGGTGGGAAATCACTAAGAGCTGGCATGGAAGCGGCAGGAATGAAAGGTAATCTGGAGGAAGTAATGGAAAATTTGGTCTCCTGGAATAATGGTGAGGAGAAACGGAAAGAAGATAAATGGGAACACATGTTGAGAAGTTGAGGGAAAAATTCAAAGGGGACAAAAAGCTGGATGAAGAGAATTGGCCAGAGAAATGAGACCTGGTTGGTGAACGCAGAGCAGGAGAGACAGCAGGGAGTCTGGCTCGTGTCTGAATAGCAACAGTTGAAAATTTTTATTCATTTCCATTTTTGATTAAATCTGGAGAGGTGGAAAAGGACTACTGAGCTAACTCTGAAATATTTTCTTTCGTGTTGACTTTTACCATTATTGTAATGACATCTTTGTGTCCAGATAGAAAACAATGATTCTTAAAATCTTCGGTAAGCCTTATTTTTAAACCGAATCTTTTGCCGTTTGGAGATTTGTAACTTGGCCCACAGCTCAAGACATGCAATGGATTCATTTTTTAAAAAAATATTACATATATATTACATTACTTTTTACATTTATCCAAATTTCTGCAAAACTGTTTAGACAGCATAATCTAATTGTCCTTTCTCCCATAGGTCATCCAGTTGTTCGTCTTCTTCCTCTCGCCATGAGCTCCTGGGTGGTGAACAGGAAAGGAGAGCCACAGTATCGGCGGCACTTCCTGGCAGACAATAGCATCTTTCATGGTAAATAACAAACACACACATTAAGAATATTAGAATACGCAGACTATGATTTTGACCACTTTCTTTCTGATACCTGCATGTTTTGAGAATGGACACTAGAGGGAGATGCATTGCCAAGAAAAATGCATAAAGGAATATCAGACCAATATCAGAGTGTAAAGCCAATACAGTAAAACCTTCTTACTATGGCATACAAAAATAACTGCCAGCAACTGAATCAGGTCTTAACATACCTGAAAACTGTGCTTTTTTTTTTAATTGATAAAAAACACCTATTTACCTGCCATGAATTTATTACCAGGTATAACAGTAACCATAGAGATGAAAACATGGGGAATAAAAAGGACTTTTTAAACTAAAACTGCGAAGGGAGTCACCGCTCTAAAACTCTGTGCAAATGTAGTTATTTTTTATGTGTTCACTTTAAAATAACATTTCTCAAAGTAAAAAAAAAAAAAAAAAAAAATGCAACACATTTGGGAATTTCATCATCTGCTGAACACAGTATCATTAAATGAAGTGTCTGTTCAGGGAACAATGTGGAAAAACTATTAAATTGCTGTAATGTTTGAGTGCTCAGGTGACGGGAATTGTGCCGTGGAAATCAGTGCATGGACTTGGGAACACTTCAGAAAAATATTGTCAATTATAAGCTAAGTCAATTCATTTCTGCGTCCACAATTAAAACAGCCAACGAATGCTTTACACGTGCAACATCGAGAAGTGAAAAACTGTTCTGTTCATTGATGGTTTGAAATTATTTTTGGAAATCACAGAGGCTGCATCCTCCAGGCTAAAGTGAAGACGAACCATCCAGATTGTTATTAGCTAAGAGCTCAAATGTCAGCTTGATGGTATGAGCTTCCATTGGTGCCTGTAGCGTGGGCACCCTTCATCTGTGAAAGTCCCATCAATACTGAATGATATAGACAGGTTTTGGAGCAACATATGCTGCATTCCAATCAATGTCTTTTAGGCCTTGCTTATTTTTTAAGCCTAGTCTATATCAAACTATATTATGCAAATAACAGCATGGCTTTGTAGTGAAACAGGTCAGGTGCTTAACTGACTAGTGAAGACCTGTCACTCACTGATAAGGTTTGATGCAATATGACAAAAAATGACTGCTATCTTGTCAGCTCTTAAGCACTTATAGCCTGTTGTTAAAAGAAGAGATGCTGAAGCACAAAACATGCCCCTGCCCTGTCATCATATCCAAATTACGCACAAATTAAAAAAAGAAAGATATTTCTTCACCAACTTTTGAGATATTACATTAGTACTGTTTTCAAATAATTTGCTCGTCACTGCATTTTCCAGCTTCTTTGGAAATGCCATATTTTTCTTTTCATTAATGTATGCACATATCATCTGTATCATTTAGAGGCTTTACTGTTTATGTTAGATAATTTAAATCAGTTTCTCCTTCCAAATGCTCCTTAAGCTGAACTAAATCCAGACCTGCAGTTGCATCAATTTGCTCTCGATCTCCGCACTGACAGATCTGCCAGACAGATCCATGAAAAATCTCTGATGGGTCGGTTTGCCTCCGTGGCTCACACACCTACAGCAGGCAAACCATTTAAAGCCTCACCTTGACAAACTGCCTCCCGAATCTCCATCCTACTCCAGGAGACTGTGTGCTCCACGCTGCCTGTACTTTTTCTTGTCAACGAACTGTAGTAGAAAACAGGGTTGACTGCTTCAGCGCTCTTCTGTGGATGATGGACTGACCTGACTGACGCAGAGAGAAAAAGTGTTTGTGTTTTCCCGTCTTAGAAGCATTATCATGCTTATGAAATTTCAGACAATTTCTTGAACTATTTGCTGTGTCTTTGCTGAACTTCAGATCCTTTTATTAAATCTCAGTTTGCATTTTTCCCTTAATGCCCCTGTTTGTCTTTTAGCGTCAGAACATATATTTCTTTTTATCTTCTTCACTCTGCATCTTTTCCTTCTTCCAAGCTGTTTGCAGTCTTCTGGATTGTCAGACTGGCTAATTTTGGTTTTTGATGCATAAATTAGTGCAAAATGGTTCAGGGTGGGTGCAGAAACTGTCTGTGAGCAGACAGGTGTGAATGAAGAGAAGTTTATGTTTGAATTAGACTCAACAATTACCTTCTAATACACACGATGCTAATGGAAAACGCATACAGACACGCGACACTAAACTGAGGGTGACACTGGTGTTCAGACATGCCTTTTTGTTCTTTCAGACAGCACTAATCGATTTGGTAACCTCTGCCTCTGGCTCTCAATGTTTGAACACTGCGCGTCTGTGTGTCTGCTTGGTCATTCCAAAATTGTCTCTCGCAGTCCTAAATGAAATGGCTTTAACGAGGACCAGTGAACGAAACTAATCTATGAGCTTCAGACTGAGTAAACTTTCATTAGGGAAATGACTCTACTAGGATGATACGCTCCCGGCTGGACACACACACAAAGACACTCACACGTAATTTAAACACCAAAAAATTCACCTATTAATTAATGTTTACACGGGACTTGTTCTACCTCTGTCGCTCTCTCCCGGTAATATGTCCCCATGTGTTTACTGCATTACCATTATTTCATAAAGCCTGTTTCCTGTTGTGTCTTGGAGAAAGCACAGAGAGAGACAGGCAGTGTAAAGTGGGTCATAGCGTTGGCATCGCTGCGCAATTGTGCCTCTTTTTTTTTTCTAAGGCTAAGAGCAATCACCGACCAAAAAAGAAACACATAACGAAACAAACAGATGCTGCACGAGCTCATTCTGGTGGGGAATTTGAACTGTCATCAGGCAGCTGATCCAGACTGTCGGGCAAAACTGATGAAAATGTCCAAATGGCCAACTCGGGTGGCTAAGCCAGCGCGCTGTGCGCTATCATTCACCCTCACTCATTCCACGCCCGTCTTGAGCTCTTGCTTATTAACATCCACTCTCCGTCAACCCATCGAGCGCATGAAAAATCGGCTTATCGTTTTGCTTCTGTGTTGCGCCTGGTGAGAGGAGAGGATGTGCGCTCACAGACTGTGGATGTGAGCTTTGGTGATTTGTGAATCCACTCTGCAGACAGCTCAGAGAGGCAGGTACCGAGGGGCAGTTCGCTTCTGGGGCTGTTTTCTTGGATTAAAAAAAAAAGGTGACACTTAATGATTATGGCGCGCTTTTTGTGAACAGTCTAGTCATCATGGAGAAATGGACTAATCGGATACTTTTTGATGGCTTCTTGGCATTTCAAACCGCTACAACCAGGGAATAAAATGATGCCCGAAGCGCATGGAGGGATTTTGTGAGACCAACAACTTCAGTCCTAAATGGCAGAGCTTGAAGTTTGCAGAAATCTTAGTTTGGAGGGGGGTAAGTGATGATTTTCAACACTTGGACGTTTGGTTATTTGGTGTTTCTGTCTCATAGAGGACAGTGCGGTGCTCACATTCCTTCGCGTGCGCACCAGCCTACATTGCAAACAGGCTGGAGCGTAAAATCTCCATTGCGCTTGTTGTTGTGTAGAATTTTCATCACCCACTCTGCTACAAACACTGGAAAAAGGAATCGAATCACATTGCAATTTGCATGAGGGATTAATTAGGCAGTACTTACGCTAATGTTTATTGGCGATACAATAAACAGTTAATTACAATTTATTTTCATTTACATTTGTAAACTGTTAAGAGATTTTGTCAGTTTATATGAGAAATCTTGATGAAGAGCAGCAGGGGAGAAGCGGAAAACTGTCCCTGGTGCTGAAAATGCCCCTTTGTAGGTGTCACTAGAGGGCAGAAAACCCCCTTAAATTCTCGATTGGAAAATACTGCCCTCAGTCCACATAGATCTGGATGTGCTACATCCTGTAAGAGCCTGCATCTTCTGCACTGTTAACAGAAACCTGACCATCCCTGAGATGTCTACAAGTTCTGTCACCACAATGCCTTGGTGAGGACATGTCTGAGAAACTGACACACCACATAGCATTACCACATGCCATAGCTCGTTAATAGAAGTGGACTTTATTGTCGGTGGCATCAACAGAAATAGGATCATCTTGAAAATCAGGCGGGGCACGTTAAGCACCGCACAACGTAGCAGAGCTTTACATCGAGGCTTGATGGCCAAATTGAAGCCCTAACAGTCCCCGGGCTATTAGAGAAACCCTTTTATGATGTCAGAAATATGGAGAATCCTTTGCGCTTAAAAAGCAGAATGTGTCAAGCTGTCAGCCCCCCACCCACCCCCTGCAGTGTCACGGTTTGTGTGTTTTTCTTTCTCATGTTGGGGTTTGAGGGAGGGAGGGCTAGCCTTGGACACGAATGGCAGCTCTTTATTTGTTTTGAGCAACTCTTGTGCTTCATGGACAATCCAGCTCTTGTTGTGAGAGAAACAGAACAAAAAATGAAAGCGGGAGAAAGGAATGGAGGCGCATACAGATATTTATCTCTTCCACATGGAGGAAATGGCTTTTCCACGTGAAATGTGCTTTTCCTCATGTGTCTCTTCTGTACTGATTTTGATAAATCTCAGTGCAGTCCGTCTGTCCCCCCCTGCCATTTCTTTTCTGTAGCTTCAGGGCTGAAACAGCGAGCAGACACCAGGAAGAGGCACACTCATTCTTTTAGATCGCTCCTGCTTTTTAAAAGTAACTTCTTCTCTCTGCTTCTCTTCTCGTCTCTTCTCTTCTCTTTGCTACTGATGGAAATGCAATGAAAATTATAATCTCCCACCCATCTTAAACAATTTTAAATAGACAATCTTTCAGTAAGATCAGGTAGTGCTGGAAAAAGGCCCCACATCTCTTTTGCTGTCCCACCGTATTACTGTTCTCAGTGTATCCAAAATAACAATAATTAGTTTCATGTTTATTAATGTTCTTTCCTTTTCTTTTCTTCCAAAGGCAAATTTTTTTTATATGACATAAAATTTCATAGACACTGGCGCATCACATCTGGTCTTGCTTTGGACATGTTGGATGAGAGAAATCCAGCTCCTTAAACCTGCTGGGATTCTTTTGGTAATTATCAGTATGAATCTGCAGCTGTGCAGTGCATTTAAGGTGCCGTATTTGTATTTAAGTGGACGATAGAAAGGAAATTATCCATAAATACTGTTTTTTATTTAATTTCCTTTTATCCCTTCATCTTTTAATGAACTACCCAGAAGCTTTTTTCACTTGTATTCAAGACTTTTTGGCCTCCCTTGACTCCCTGATATGAAACACAAGGCAGGCAATTGTAGCTTCTCTCAAACATTTTTTGTGAAGTTGTTGAGATCAGACAGGTTTTTATGGCAGTCTGGCGCTGCCAGAGATACTGCATCTCAATCATCTTGCCTGGCTTTGGGAGGAAGAAAGAGGAAGCTTGAACATTGCACAAACAGCCGACAACAGTGTACAAAATGTACACATAAAAGGTGCACAGACACACATGCAGGGTTCAGCTCCCTCCTTTGAAGCTGAACTCCTCTACTCAGGGACCCCCTGTATCAGCTTTGGCAAATGCATTATCATGCTGCAGTTGTCGTGTGTTTATTTTTATTCCGGTGTTTCTCCACACTCTGCACCCGAGGGAACGTGGGAACCCATTTGTAGCACTGGCGGCTTGAACATTGCCCTAAGCGCTCTTAATTAGGTGAAGTAAGTGACTGCGACAGAAGAGTGAGTGTGTATTCTTTGATGTTGCTAAAAAGAAGGCCTATCAAATGTTCTTAGCTCTATCGTAGAAGTTTTGTGTAATGACTTTGTTTTGAAAATAATTTACATTTGAAAGTATAGTCCTGATCCGAGTAGTTAAAACCTATTGACATTGTGTCGCTGTCGAATGCAAAGTGTTGAAGCTGGGATAATGTTTAACACTGCAGATTTTTATCTCAACTCCCATTTATCTGTCATAAGTTTACGTTTTTTGTATGATTTACGCATGATGTACGTATACATATACATGTCCAGAATTTTAATTGACATCACTGGTTAAAATGATTGTAGGCTGTGAAGTGAAGGGGCTGCAGCACTCCATAATGTGAACAAACAGCCTGGGACATTCATCAATTCATGATGGAACTGAAGTTATATTATAATTTTGGCTTTCACTAAAACGCTTAAAGACTTTGCTGAATATGATGTCCTGCAAACGGTGATCATTTTTTGTGCCAGGTGTTTGGACTCTGGGGCTGGGAGCAAGTTGTTTGCATGCAGAGTCAATTTTTACGCTAATTTGAGCTTATGTTGCAAACTTGTGAGACTGTAGTGGAAGAAATGAAAAGTTCTTTAAAAATCTGTACACTGGCTTTTATATGCAAAGTCTTTTTTTTTAAATTAATTGATTAATTTTTTTTTTAAGTTGCTGTACAATCTGTTCCCTTACTGGCAATAAACAAACTTCACAATCTCACATAGAGTTCCATCCAATTCAGGGTTGGTGGGGGACTGGAGTCTATCCCAGAGCTAACGCAGAGAGACACACAACCATTCATGCACGCACTCGCTCGCACCTATGGCCAATTTAAATTCAGCAGTTATCCTAAGCCCATGTATGTCTTTGGACTGTGGGAGAAAGCTGGAGTACTGAAGAGAAACCATGCAAGCATGAGGAGAACATGCAAACTCCACACAGAAAAGACACAAATCCAGCTGGTGGATTTGAACCCAGGTCCTTGTTGCTGTGAGGCAATAATGCTAACCACTCTACCACCATGCTGCCCCCACATGCAGATCCTTTCAGTTGAATTTGATAGACCTAATTAATAGAAAAACATAATTATTATTGATTTAACTGCAATTGTCACATTTTGTAAATTCAGTAGATAGGATTGTACCCCTTGGTGGGAGCGGACAGAATGTTTGATACCTCTAATGTAGTTTGTTCACTTTTAAATGAAGCACTTATAATTGTTCAAATCAACATGGATATTAACGTGGCTAATTGTTCAGTTTTTCTTTGCTGAAATAGCCCAAGCTGTCACATGACTACAACCTAGCCTGTACAGGCAGCACATGGGAGGATATTAGCTCAGAAGTCGGTTCGTTATGAATTAGTCTTCAGATTATTTTCCCTTAAACGTGATCGCTGGAAAAGATTATTTTATTTTTTGTATCTTTACAAGAAGCAAGAAGTTTTTGTTTCTGAAACTCAACCTAACCTTAACCATAGAGATAATATCATTAATTTTATTATGAAATAGTGCTATGTAACACTGATAAACAACAGCGGGGGGCAGCAGATCATAAAACAGTCATATGGCTGCCTTCAGAAGGCAAAACAATATATTTTTTGTTCAAATTCCTTAAAGAGAACCTATTAAGTAAATATCCAACTGTCAGCTTTTATTTTGGGCTCCATTAGAGTAGCTTTAATTGATTTTACACACACACACACACACACACACACACGCACACGCA
>JAVDPK010001588.1:161086-182307 GCA_034780415.1 Cichlasoma orientale | reverse complement strand
CCGTTTGTTTTTGGCCCCCCCCCCCCCCCCCCCCCCCCCCGAGGATGTGACATCATCAGGTCTCTTTGTTTCGCTGACCTGCGGCACAAAGAGCCAAGTGAGAATTTATAAGTTTACATAAAAAACTCATTTTTTTTAAGCAGGCCGCGCCCTCCCTCTGTCACAGGGCAATATATAATCGTCACCTCCATGTTTGAACTTCTACTTCAGAGGGAAGGAACGGCGCCAGCGAGGCCTGCTTTGTTTTATTAGTGTGTCAAAACTAGTATTGATTGAGTGTATGATTGAAAGCGCTGCATATAGCCTGAGAAAGTAAAAGACAAATTGAAGCAGAATGAGTGTGTGAGCTTAAACCTGTGTGTGTGTGTGTGTATGGGAGTTAAAGCGAATGAGAGCGTTCTTTCCGATGCAGATGAGGAGCTCATGAACGACCACAGAGCTCAAAAATGTGTAGATCAGGAAAAAAAAAGCTAAAAATGCAGCAAAACAAATCCAAGTGAAAAACGTCTCAGCGAGTCAAAGCCATACTTCTTTATTTATAGCCCACAGAGTGACATTTTCACAACGCCGCCACCAACCATGAAATTTTCCTTCTATATTTTGCCAAGAGACGGTCGCAGCTGCAGAGACGGGGAGGGGCTGACGGAGTACTGAGAGTGCAGGACTGCACACATCTGCATGCTGCTGGTCAGCAGGTGCTCTCCTGGATGGGTGTTGGTGGTAAGGAGGACAAAGACGTGGACAGAGGTTCTGCGCCCGAGTCGGGCTGATGGTGCCGAGCAGGGAGAAAAACTCCCACAATGCCAAAGGGCAGATGATGTCAGGGCTTTCAGTCAGCCTTATCTAGAAATGATGCAGATTGTTGTTTGCACTGTTAAACACTTTATTAATAATCACAGTGATGTCATGAAAGCTCAGCACGGGGGGAGAGCGTGATGCGATCGGCTCATTGTTTAAAAAGGGGGGGCCGGTGGTTCCCATTGCCTCTGTTCTCCCCCGCAGGCAAGCGTGTGGTTTGTTTAGCTTTGGTTTTGGGTTTGATTTTCTTTCTTTTAAAGATTTAAAGTCGCTGTGTATTTATTCTCAGTTTAATTAAATACATTTTGGTCGTGGTAAACAGAATCATCTGTGTGGTCTCCCAGTTCTGCCTGAACTTTGAGCCGGTTCATGGCGCGGATGCAGGAGTCCGCATTAAGATGCACGATGGGAAGAAAAAAACAGCAGAAACGTGAAAATGTAACTGATTTTGTTCTGTGAGGATTTTTTATCCGTGCACCTTTTTATGCTGGATAAATGAAAGTGTGGAGAAAAACATGCGTGTGGATGTAAAACAGGAAAAGCCTCTAAGCAAACACAGTTTGGACTGTAATTTCATGAGGCTGGGCTCATACACGGCAGCAGCACCATTGTGCTAATCTTCCTCAGTGGTCACTTGTGGTTTTGCCCAAAGCCCCAAAAGCAGTTTCCTCTCAGACCGTCATTATAAAAGAGCTCAGAGGGCACTTCCTGCTGCAAGTGGGGCGGGTTTGAAACCGTTCATGCTCGTGAAAGCTCCTCAGTGACGAGAAAGGCCTGATTTATGTTGGTTATTGCAGCAGAGAAGTTAACATTACAGAGCTCTTTCACAAGTGGAGACAAGTCCACAGCCGGCACGTAAACTCGTTAATGATTAAAGTCCATTTGTCATGTGTAAATAATTTCAAAGCCTCATTCCTCCCTCTGCGTGTGGGGCACTCTCACAGCATCCATGAAATGATCTTTGTGAGAACCACACGTTGGAGAAAAATGGACTTCAGGAGGCTGAAATGACCCTGAAGTGCCACATGTACACAGTGATCTGATGTGTTATAGTGCGGCTGAAGACGCAGAGCGGCCCGATGGAGCCGATGCATTCGTTCGGTTATTCTTTTGTTTTAAACCAAACTTGCAGCAGAAGCTCCACAGAGAGCCGCCGCCTCCTGAAAAAGATTTCCCCTCACTGACCTCATGACAGACAACAATAATTAGAGCCAATTAAACGCTGTGAGTGGCATTTTAATCACAGCCCGCACATTTGTTACACTCCTCCGGCCGCTTGAGGTGGAAAATATTGCTCTTGTCTTCCATCCACACTGCAACTAATGCAGTTTTAATTAAAGTTTTTCTTTCCACAGAAGCTCTGCTTTGTCCTTGGAAGGTAACAAGTCCAGGCGTGTACTGTAGGTATCGCGTGAAGCTGCCAACACGGTAACAAATAGCTCTGCGGTGATCGTGACTCAGCCAGCAGTTATCTCTGCTATCCTCTTAGCTGCAACGGCAAACAAGTAGCAAACCACAAACTATGTTGCTCACTTATGAAAGTCGGTGTTTGGATTGCACGACACACCCAGAGCTGCTTTTAAAGCAGTGGGGGAGGCGATTTGGTGCCATCGCGCTGTCTTCGGAAAGTTAATTTAGTGAGGAATGTGTTTCTGTAAGATCATCGCTGCTTCGTCACGCCGATCGCATCCCCATGTGAACACAGACGGGTTTATCTCGGCGCCTATAAGGTGTCACGGAGCAGATGTCAGTCACCGAGCTTACAGTAAATCTCTCACATGTGTCACAGCAGGCGGCTCGCCTCAGTAACCCTCAACACCAAACACTTTTTCACCCGTTTGGTTTTTAGGTGAAAGCTTCGGCCCCGCAGCCTCCGCCCGGTCCGTCGGGCTCATGCGAGGGCCACATGTTGGTGATTGGCACCTAAAAAAGTTTGAAAAGGGGTCTTAAAGAAGCGTTTCTGTAGGTCGGAGAAGATGCAGCAACAAAATAACTTTAGTGTTTCACCAAACTGCTTATGCCAGCTGCTACCACCTCACCTGCACGGACCCTACCATCTGCACGAGCAAGGAGGGGGTTAGCGAAACAAAGATCTTCTTTTCTGACGTGCACCTGAAACATGTGCACATACTAAATATATACTGTACATCCTCATCTCAAACTGCATGCTGCAGAAAAACCGTCTCCTGTCCTGTCACGGCCGAGGACGCGCTCGTGTGAACCCGTTTGCGCCGTCCCTGTTAGCGATTAGCTCACTCGTGCGTCTCAACAAAGAGGAGCAGCAGTGTGGGAAAGTTTTTTGGGTTCCAATCATACAGCAGACGCTAAAAATACTAAACAGTTGTCTTAAATACTTCTCCCATTGATTGCTGGCAGGAAGAGCTCGATGTGAGCCATGAATTCTTCCTGCATATTTTTAAAATGCCACTAATACTTTGCTTGAGAGCAGCTCGGGTTTGGCTGCATATTAAGCACAAAGGGTTAGAGCCGCTGAAAGAAAACGTCTGTTCATTTATTTTGATTTGCTCACATATTTCTCACTGATTTTTAGACCTGTTTTTGCAGGATGTTTGAAATGAAATAACATTCATGCCCAGGTCCTCCACATCTGCTTCTACAGAGCACGCACAGCAAACTCTTACCCACATTCACAAAGATGCACCCTGCCCGCCGTCATGCTCTCTGGACGCCTCGCCGACACCAGACTCATCACATCCCAACTGACTCGGACCCCGGCCTGCACCCCAGCAGGCCCAAACAGACGTGCGTTTGCTGCACGCATGCTTTATTTTATTGTCTTCCATTGATTCAATGAAGCAGTTTTAGGTTTAATAATAGAAGCGTAGCTCCTGGAATAACCGACATGGAGATAAGATGTTTAATGTGGACTTCCTTTGATCTGATGGATGAACCGGAGCTGTTTCAATGTTGTTTTTCCCCCTTTGTGTTTATACTAATTTCAGTGACACACTCGTATCATGTACAGCGGTTTCCTTTGTTTCCCTTTACCCCTCCCTCCTTTGTAATTAGTGTTTGCCATACAGTCGGATTTGTTTGATCAGTTTTGTGCATGTGGGCCCTTTTTTGAATGGCTCCATATCTGAGGTGTGATCTCAGCTTTATCCAGCTGATAATCAGCGCCCTTTTTTTCTCTTGGTTTTCTCCAGCACTGACAAACTGGTGCGGGCCGGTTCCTGAATCACCCGGGTTAATGACTCGACTCTTCCTGCTGAATCGTGGATCACGAATCTGAGGTCTCCATTAACCGGATCGTCCGAGTCCTCTGACGAGCTGCTGCTGAGTACAGAAGGCGACTGAGTGAGAGCAGACAGCCGGGTACTGACGGACTCGCTGGAAACACTCAAGTTACTCAGATTAACCCGAGTCCATAAAATAAGCCGAGTTTACTCAACCTCAAAGGTCAGCTGGTGAAAACTCGCAGAGTCCTAGAGTCAAACTCAGAACCAGAGAACCAATCAGAGCAGTGAGTTAGGTGTTGCACCTGTACCCGCCACTTACAGTAGCTCACCTTGTTGCTCTGTTTAACTCACAGGGTCAGAGTTCAACCCCACCACAAAAGGAGAAAGGAGCATTTTTAAACCTCAGACAGCAGCTCGCCTGTGGCTCAGGTGGCCGAGTACCTGTTTAGCATCTCCAGGTTGGAGGCTCAGTCCCGGGGTCCTCCTGCACAGTGATGATGGTGCTGCGGTGGCATCACAGGCTTCATTTGATTATTTTTATACATTTATTTACTTTGTTATACATTTTCATGTTCTTTTTCCATTCTTTGAACTTTGTCATGTGAAAAGTTGGACGTCAGTAAATGCCGTTTCCTCCTCGAGATGCTCTGCAGGTCGTTACTGCAGCCGCCTCCAGCTGCTGCTTGTTTGTGCCTCTGCCTTCACTAACTGTAAATCGTGCTCTCACAGGTCGAGGTCAGGTGACTGTTTCTACTGATTAGCACACCTTGTCATTCCTTTGCCTTTAATCTCAGAGGGTCAGAGTTTAACACCTGTTACTTAAGGCAGCATTTTTAAATCTAACCGTACGCAAAGGTTAAACAGCAGCTCCTTTGCAGCTCAGGTGGCAGAGCAGGTGTTTTGTGCTTTCAGTTCAATCATCCTCCACATTTATTCTCTGAAAGGTGCTGTGCAACAGGTGAAGTCACATCTGCTGCTGCAGGCTGCGCCCCGCTCAACTTTTGTAACCTCACACGGGTTGAAGACAGAGTGCAGGACTCGGTGTTAACCACCATGTTAATGATATATCAGCGCAGAAGCTCAGAGATTGACAGACAGAGGGAGGTGCTGCCTCAGATTCCTTTTGTGTCCGATTTCTTTTCACCTGCGCTGATGTGGAGATTTTGTCTGATTGGCGACACCCATGATGCTGCACCTTTTCACACACTTGCCTAAAAGGCAAAAGGTCCCCAGTTCTAGAGCAGGAGGACACACAGTTCCCATTGCGCTTGTCAGGGAGGACGACTCATGCCGAGCCGTCTGCTGTGGCGGCCTATTCTTTCACACTTTTTACTTACACCCAGTTAACCAAATTTTGACTTTTACAGTATAAATGTACCCAAAGTAAATAGTGACGGGTATTTAAGTGCTGTGGTTCCAAAGAAAGCTGCCAGAATGAGTCAGGGTGGGTCTGGTGTTTGCACTGCAGTGTTGTGCTTGAATTCTTTCAGTGTTATTTAGACTTCATCCAGCAGTGACACGCTTTATTCTTACTCCAGCAGAAAGGTCAGCGACTAATGAGATGAAAGTTTCTGCAGGACTCGTACAGCAAGGTGCCCTTCAGCGTAACTGCTGCAGGGACGCTGTGCTGAGAGGAGAGGTAAAAAAAAGAAATGGTTATTGGCCACGGAAGTCCTGTTAGTTTGAGTAATGTCATATTAATAATGTATCTGCACAGCCTCAGTACCAGAGCTGGTATTCATAAAATGCTTTAAGAACTGATCAAGGATCAGTTACATAACCGCGCAGGACGAACTTCACGGCGTCTCAGAGGAGCAGGAAATAATAGCTCAGGTTATATTAAGTAATTCAACCTTTATTTGTGCAGGGACGTGTTTGCGCAGCGAGCGTGCTCTTCTGGAACGAGGCGCTGCTTCACAGTCACACCTGGGAGCTACCTGGTACAGACAGAGGAGTCCGGGCTCTGACCGAGACAGGTGTTTGTTTTTTTGAAGGTTGTTACGTCTGCTGGAATAAATGTTCTGGAAAATCCTCCTGATGGTTTTTACCACTGTTTAAAAACGTGTGATCTTTATGGGACACGACTGCAGCCTGGCAGTGTTGATCTACAGGAACTGTTTGAGTGCTCTCGCTCTGCAGTGTGCACGCAGACCGATGGGAAAAGCTGTCTTTACCGCCAGCTTGATCATATGATTGGATCATGGCCTAAAGGTGTGAAAGGTTTCCTCCTTATCTGAGTATCTTCAAACATTAAAGCTTTAACCAGCAGCTCCACGAGGCCCGCCAAATTAACGGTTGATTCGTTTTGGGTTCTGAATAAGGAACAGAACCTGCAGTTAAAGTAAAACTCTCACATGTTTAGCTTCCTTTAAAAGGCCGCTGGTCTCTCCTCAGTGAAGCTTCTAAACCACATCAAACATGGACGCAGCTTCGAGGTCTGAAATGTGAAGTCAGTTTATTCCTAAAAAAAGAGATAAAAATCAATAAAGCAAATAAATACAAGACTTCCACCAGATGAGGAGCGAGTCACATGACTGTACTGTGGGGCCAGGGTAACAGCGCGTGGCTGATTAGCATTAGATGATGCACCTCAGCGCTGTGACTCCTCTGATATTCAGTGTTCCTCCTCAGCATCCGTCTGCAGGATGTGATCCCCGCTCTGAGTCTTCACTGTGGGGAGCGATGAGCTCAGAGCCTGAAAACCAGGTACACATTTCTACCTTCACTTAATCTATTCCACATGAGCTGAGCGACTGAACCACCTCTTCCACAGTGAGATAAGATGGATTACTGCATTCCTGCAGCATTAAAGGACGCACACCCATACAATTAAAAGGGAACACGGGCTCATACATGCACACCCACTGAGCACCTAATGGCCGCAGGCTGGAGCTGCATCATGCGCGATCAGGCATCCGATTTCTGATAAGAAGTTTCAAAGAGGAAGACGAGAGCCGAGAGAGGCCGTGTGTGCGCGGGGAATCAAAGGCAGGTAATCTGACTTGCAGAGGAACAGCTGAGGTGAAACGAGCTGCGGTGGCGTTCTCTGATCTTATAAAGTGACGGATATCTGCCACCCACCGAGTCCACGTCGGTGCGACTGCAAAAAGATATCCCTCCCGGTGATATCCACCATCTAAGGATTCCATGGCAGCTCTTTCCTATCTGGGTTTCAGTAACACACATTTGTGCTCATTTGAAAATCACCTTTTTACACAAACCACCCAAGACAACGTTTCAGTAGCACAACCCGTTCCCAAAGCAGCTGACCCTATGGAGATGGATTGGACTGTAGTTCCAGTCATACTGACTCAAACAACTTTTTGTTTAATGCGATACAGTCTAAGCACCAAATTAGCCGTGGATGTGGATAGACTCACCAGTTAAATGGGCTGGTTTTCATACAGCACTCTCCTACTCGAGCACTCAAAGTTCTTTACACAGCACGCCTCATTCACACCAGCTCTGTTTTCCAAGCCCGAATGCTTTCCAACACTCACACTCCAACGAAGGCATCGGAGAGCAACTCGGGGTTTAGTATCTTGCCCAAGGGTACTTTGGCATGCAGACTGGTGCAGCCAAGGATTGAACCACCAACCTTATTAGTAGATGACCAGTTGATAACTCAGCTTTGGACCTCTGGACCGTGTTTGTGCTGTTGGAGCCTTTTGAATGCAATTATCTGACCAATAATATGGCTGCTGTGGCTTCATTGGACTAACAGACCGTCCAAGAAGGCGGAGCTCCAGTTTTGCTTATTTAGCTAACTGTGTTGCATTCATACGGTCTATGGATGCAGCTTGCAAACTAAGCTAGCTCTGGCTGATAGCTGATAACTCCATCCTGTCATAGAAATGTGGAAACTTCTGCCTCAAAACCCAACATGGTTCCAGCCAAAACGTTAAAGCTTCAAAATGCAGATCAGAAAAGCAAAGCGTGGCTGCGTGTGTTTTACACCATCTGTAGGTGTGTGTTAACCACACCCACCTCTGGGTCAGAGTTAGCTTACCTCATCTGTCAGACCGCCTCTGTGCACTGATGCTTAGCTCAGTAGCAGGTTTCTTGTTACTAAATTAAGTTCCATTATTTTCAGCTTCAAGTGATCTCCAGTTGCAGCTTTTTTAACAGCTTTGTAATAACTTGCATGATGCATTTGTTAGTGATGGAGAACCCTGCAGGACCGGCTCAGCTCCCAAACTTCATTTTGTGATGCATGAGAGCATCCGGAGTGCGTCTGTAGAGGCTCCACTTCAGTCTGCGATAACTGGTTATATTTGTCCACTTGGGGGCAGGAGAAACATGCCGGGACAACTTTAGGGTTATATGTGTTTATTTACACATCCGGCAGTTATGGACTAAATTAGCATTCATTTGGAGTCGTGTCTCTCTCTTTCAGGCTGTTTGGTGGATCTAAGTTCAATATTCACTCTCTTTTATCTCTGCTTTTAGTTTCCACCAGCTCCTGAGGGAAATATCCGACTCTGGCTGCTGAATGCTCCAATACTTTCACCAGCTAATCGCTAACTATCTCTGTCTGCTGTGCAGCGCTGTGCAGGTAATGTGCAGTGGCGTGTTAGACTTTTAGGGGTCTGTAATGGCAGAAAACAAGACTGAGTACGTGTGTTTAAACTGCAGGGCTGAAGCTTTGGCAGGTGAACAATGAGCTGAAAAACACCATAAAGCTTCATGAAGCTAAGCGGCTAATAACTGCAGGCTCGTCTCTGAGTGATCTTTTGATGGCCTCTTCTTTCAAATGCATCAATAACTTGGATTCAGCTGTAGATTTATTTGGACGGTGGTAACAAAGAGGAGCTTCTGCTGTTGCTTCAGTGCTCGATGATGGTGTGTCAGATGTTTTGAGGGTATCTTTGTTGGATCGGCCATCAGAACAACCGAGAACTGAGCATTTAGCCTGTGACTGACTAGATTCATGTACAGCAGGATGATCATTCACCAGAATCTCTTTTTTCACAGCTGTGCTGGATCACACGAATAACACGGTTAGATTGGCTTAAGTTTAGGTTTTCAGTACAAGCAAGCGGACCGTCCAGCTCTGTGAGCGTGGCGCACAGACGCGCGCAGGCAGCCTCGCTCTCTAAAGTAAGCGTCCGCACAGGAAGCAGCTAGCAAGGATGCGGCGGTCGGGGGGCCCGAGAAAGCGACATTCAGTGATGACAGGCGAAATAATCGCTGGCGACACAGAGCGGGTTAAACTTTTCTTAGCTTCGAGCCGGAGCTGAAGTGACTGCCAGTGACGGCGAAGGACGCGGCTGACTGACATGTGAAACGGCAGTAAATGAGAGGGTTACCGAGGCGACCAGAGCCGGGAATGTCAACGACAAAGTGGTGCGTGACATCCCGGAACTAGCACCAATGCAGTAACCACAGAAACCATAAAGCGTGAATAAAATTCAGCGACTCGTTGAGACGACGGCCAAAATGACTGCTGTATATAAACTTTGAGGCAACTGATTGAAGCAACTACCAACTGGAACAACAGATACTACTTACTGACGATGCAGCAGGGTTATCGAGGCCTTCAGTGTTCACTGGCGTACAGAGCGTAATCACTTTATATGTGAATGGGGCTTTAGTCACATGACCATCTGAAAATGATACTTTTTTAAGGACGATATCTCCAGAACATCAAGAGGGCAAAGATGACCGGTTTTCCTTTTTCACCACTGAGAACAGCTGAGTGACCTCCATCCATCCCTCTGTTACCTGCTGCTGATGTAACAGGACCAGCGCCTTCTTCCAGCACACTTTGGTATCAGTTCATCTCTGCACAGCTGAGTGTTGCCTGTTTTCTTCCTCTCACTGAGATGTTTCCCAGCTTCCCTCTGGTCATAACTCATTTTCCCCGGGCTGAAAGTACCCTTTCCAGACTACAGCTAAAGCCCCTTCACTCTATCGTCTTCTTTAAGTTTGTCCCAAACATTTAGCTGAAGTCATCGTCTGCAGGCTGTCTTGGCAGTCTGCCCGGCACTCTCCTTTTATATTTTACAGTGGAGACACGTATACACACCCCAGTGGCAATGTGAATAATGAGAACATGTACTTGGGATGAGAAGAACAAATGGAGAACCAGCAGAAATAGAAAACAGGATAAAATAAAGATGACCTCCTGATGGGTTAAAGCTACCCACTCAGAAAGAGAAAAGTCAGTTTCTGTCCCTGCATGTGAAATCTCCACAGAGCAACCTGCCACCACTCAAAGTTTCTTCTGGATTTGAAGCTGCGATATCAGGAGATCATCTGTGTTTGATCACCTATAAAAAGAAATGAGGTGAAATATAATTTCTGCTCTTAGATATGAAGGTGATCAAGTTTCCTTCTTGCTTTTCAGAAGAGAAAAATGTTCTGGGTTCCTCCTCCTCCTCCTCCTCCTCCTCCTCCTCCAGATCCTCCGGTTTCCAAATGTCAGATGGATAAAGTGTGGTAGGAGTTTATAAAGCATTTCTCTTATTTCCAATCAAATGAATATTAAAAATAAAGGAAATTATTTTGGTCCCCAGTTTTGCATCTTTTTAAACCTCTAAACATCCAGCAGGTCACCAGCGACCCACTTTAGGGTTGGGGTGGGGGGGGGGGGGTAGGATCTGGGATCGGTTAATCTCGAACCCTTCTAATGAATTTTACCCTTGCTTGGAACAGAGGAAGAACTTTAATGCCAAATAAAAGTTATCATTCATCCGTTTACTTGGCTGCTTATCCAGATCACCTCTGTGGTGCCCGAAGCCTCTCCCAGCTGTCATAGGGTGAGAGATGGGGTACACCCCGGGCGGGTCGCCAGTCTGCTCTGGAAATCAGAATAAATACATGACATTTAATTTGAAAGGTAACATCTTCTACTTCCTGTTTATTTACCTGTTTGGAATGCAGCTAAAATAAAATAAATAATCTCTAAAGCAAAAATGCAGCTCTTGAACTCCAGCTGTGAGTTTCCAGAAAGACTCCAGCGATCGTATTTGCACCGACGGCGAAACGTGGACCCACCATCACTGTAAGCCTGCAAGTGGCTGCGAGTGACCTGGTGGGTGCATGTCAGGAAGCTAAAGATACCACAGGAGGCTGAAGACCGGCCTCTGTGAGGTACAAACATGCAGCAGTAGATGGTATCACCCTGCTGACAAGCTGCTGCACCGCTGAAGGCGCTTCTGACGGTGTAGATCTGTGTGTTCTCACAGACGACAGGGTTTATATTTAGATGTTCAGCTGAACCACTTCATGCACTCACCGAGCCATTCGTCTGAGGCTCCGGTGGCCCGCGGACCTTGAGGGAAATTACCATTACCGTTAGAAGTGGCGTAATGAGTGTTTGTGTAGGTGGTGGGTATTGTATCTGCTCCCGTTTGTGTTCTTTTCTCCTTTCACCATCAGTAGCTGAGTAAGCACGAGGTCTTTCCAGAACCTCCGGCAGAGGGATTCCTCGGGCTGACTGACAGGCCCGCGCCGCCTCATTACCATTGAACACGGAGATAAGGACCGATTACAAACAACATGAAAAAGGCTGCATCAGGACTAATTAATCAGACTGCACAGACCCACTCACACACATGCCAGAAGACAGACAAACGCTGTCCAAACTCATCTCAAACAGGCCTTTTATGTGTACTCTTAATTGGTCAGCACTATTGGTAATGTGAGCCACCCTCGGCCACATGCTTTGTTAGCGTGCCAGCATGGACGCAGGGCTCGCGGTGCCCATAATCAGCAGGCCGCTCTTTGAGGATCCACATAATAGAGGACCTTCTCTCCATGAGCTGCAATCAGCGGTTCAGTGTATGTTTATTTTCTGCAAAGACGGGACAGAATATAATACTCGGTCCCGCTCGGCGTCTCTGCTCCGAGGGCTGATTGGGAGAACCCCCCCCCCCCCCCATCCCTGAAGGAACTGAGCTATGAAATTGATATCCTTTGTTTAATTGCGTGGGTCGCTCGAGATGCAGAAGCCCCCTCAGGACTCATCCTCAAACACCGGAAAGGCCCACAAATAATTCGCCGATTCCAAAGTTTTTCCCGGAGCGCCGCAGCCGCCGCACGCTTTGTGCTGAGTAAACAGCAGCGGTTGTGCTGCGGCCACAGGAGCGAGGCGGCCCGCCATTTTGTCGGTCCTGTAGGCCGGCGCCGTTGTGAGGAAGCGTGCTGACAAACAGCCCCACCGACAGAAGGATTCGCGGCGAGGGTCTCCTCGTCCTACAGCACGCCTCGCTATCATTCTTTGGTTAATTTTGTGTGTTTTAAATGATCCTGCAGACAATTCGAGCCAGGCGACCTTGTCATCATCGCCATGCGCCCAACCTCAGTCCTTTTAAACAAACCCTTGGCTGCTGTTAGCTGCAGGGGTGGAAGCTTGCAATATTCTGCCCAGTTGTTGTGTTTACCCGGGGGGGGCATGGGAACTGTGTGTCTCTCCTCTGTGTACTTAAGGCAATGCCACCCAATCCCAACGAGAATCATAATATCCACGGTCAGAAAAGTGTAAATACACAGAGGGAAATGTGTTTGGAGTGATCGGGGTAAAGATAACAAGGAAGGAGCAAACATCATGGGGCCGACTGCTGCACGCATAAACAGTCTGATAATGACTCAAACGGCTTGTTGGAGACATGTGGAGCGTGCTGTAAAAATAAAACACAGGGAAATGTTAGGAATACACGAAATCGTCCATGACTGTCACTCAACGTGCTGCCGGAGCCGCGACGCCTCTCGTTTCCCCTCCAATCCATTACACTAACAGGTTCTCTCCATCCTCACTTCCTCTGTGTACCTTTAATCTTCACTCCAACACCTCCGCTCACCCGAGTTGTGTTTTTGCACATGCAGTATCCCGGCGTTCTCCCAGTGGGTTTTCTCACCTATCCCCACTCCTTCTTCATGCAGCCACCTCTCAGCTTCTCTTTCATCGTGCAGTTTTCATGAGCTTTTATTTCCTCCAGCTGAGAATGGGCTTCTTTGCATATTTCTGATCTTTGAACGCATTTTTTTGTTGTTGTTGTTTTGAAAATGATTGATGCAGCTTCTGTCTAAATGTGCACAGGAGTCACACACAGTTCAGGCCCCACGGCCGCCAGACAGAAGCTCTAAACTCTGGCATTAAGATATCTATATCTGCATAATTCGCCTCAATAAAAGGAAGTGCCCTTTAATGCGAGGTGTTGTTCACAGTTGAAGTGGAGCTGTTGTGCCGTTCCTTCTTTCCTGCCGTGCAGCTCCTGTTCCACCCGCGGATGTTTATATCAAACGTGGCCGGAGTTTCATGGTCAGTAGCTCGGGCAGTTTTTTTCTCCTCCTGGATCCGTGTGATGTCATCCGCAGCAGACGAGTGAGGTGAGAGGAGCTCGTTTCAGACAGGATGGACTGAAGTTTCAGGTAAAGAGGGATTATTTTGATCTGCGCGGGATCGGTTCACTTTGAATAAAAGGCGATAAAATTAAGAAAACATTAAAAATTTCTACTTTGAATCCTCAACTGTCCAAAATATGAGTGACTGTTCTAAAACGTCTGATGTCCTCATAAAATCACACAAAGGAGAACAAAACCGTGCAGCGAGCTGAGCTGTTAAACGATTACAGCTTATTAAACATTAACTTTTAAAACTGAGATCTATTAGAAATAATCTACATTCAGCCTGACGTGCCTGGGCTCTTTCTGAAGCGCCCTTTTCTAACCTTCTGCCCCTTTTCTCTCCACATCATCCTCCTCTTCAGACCACTTTTAGCCGCTCTGACAGCGTAGCTCGAGGCAGTGTCGGCCCTCCACTTTGACCCACGCTGAAACATCTCAGGGACTAATAAACTGCCATCGAGTTTCATTCGGACTTCCACTGTTCTCTCTGCTGACAACTTTGTGATCTCCTGACTTCTCATTTAGCACCGACCAAGATTCAAACCGCATCCGCGGCCTTAAACCTTCGCACAGCATCGTCTGCCTGCGCCGGACAGAAAACCACCAAATGTGACAAACTGACTTCATCTCATCGGCCGCGGCACCTTCAGGGTGACATCTGTACTTTCAGGTCAGATGTCTCGACAGCTTAACAGAGACCGTGGTGAGCCGTCAACTCCACAGTACTAATTGTCTGAATTACAGCCACACAGTTCTACAGGAACCTGAAGTGGCATCCAGACAGGAAGTGGTCAGCGGCGGCGCGGTGAGCCCGGATCGTATGAAGTCAGACATTCAGCTGGCGACGTGACGCGGTCGGGGGGCGAGGTGGGGGTAAGCGACTGAAGCAACTACCAATGAGAATGAAGGATATTGTTGACTGACACGCGACAGGGTTACCTAGGTGACCCGAGCCTTGACTGACAGCTACAACATGCGAACACTTTGGTGAACTCTGCAGACTCGAACCCTCCAACACGTTGGTACCCGCTCCGATGGCGGCATTAGGATTAATTAGGACCGGGCTGAAATAATTACTGTGCCTCAGCTCGCGCTCACAGAGCCGCTCTCACGCCGCGGCCTCGTTCTCTTTCTGTCTGCTTGTTTTTCTGAAGCTGGAACTTCACACAGCTCGGCTTTCATTTCTGTCCGGCACTCCTTCACATCTTAGACTTCTGTCCCTTTTTCATCCCTCACACTCCTCTCCTATGCAGTTTCTAGTGAAAAATTCCCTCCTGGACACGCTCTCTGTACAGTTGGAGATGCCGAGGCCCGTCCCCCGCAGAATACTAATGCCCATTGATCTGCTGCAGACATAACATTTCAATCACAGGGATAGCATCCTCCGAGCCTCCAAATTTATGACGATCAATGTGCAATAACCATAAAAGCTATCGAGCCGAGGGTCGGGCGGGGGGCCGGGATTAACAATCGTGTACGTTTAAATCAGAGGTTAGCGCTCGGCAGCGTCGCCCGTTCAGGGAGCCCAACTCGCCCGGCTCAGTTCAGAGGGTCTGAGAGGAAGCGTGTTGTGTTCGTCAGTGGGAGACAAAAGCAGCAAAACTTATTTCTCGCCGTCTCTGAGAGGAGAGCGGGAGTTAATTAAAGCGTGAGACACCTCTCTGAATATCTTTAGCGCCGTTTCCAAGCAGGCTTTCCAACACCCAGGAGTAAAAGAAGGGATGGAGAGAGACCGAAACAGAGAGAGAAATGAGTTGGGGGGCGGCAGACGCAGCACTATTTCCGCACGCAGATCTGACTCGACAGGCTGAAGCTGCAAATTGCTTTTAGCACTCAATTTCTCACCTTAATTAAAAGAGGAGAGAGCTCCAGTTACAGGCTACCTCACTTTCAGCATCTGCTTTCCATGACAAAAGTGGGACAATGGAAGGTGTTTTTCCCCCCCGCTTTCTTTCTGCCGGCAGTCTTCTGCTGATAAAGCCCTGAGTGGTGTTGAGTCGGGTCAAACACTGATGCTTAACCTGCGGTGTCAGAGGCTTGAATGCCAATTAATTGTGCTTTTACCGGCTCGTCCTGTGAATAACACCACGCTGCACTTCTCTCTCCCCTTTCTTTGTTTATTCAGACATACAGCGGCTCCGCGGCTGCAGCAGCCATCGGTGGCCCGGTTAATTAAACTGGCAAATCATCCGTGTGGTTTTTCCCTTTGATGTACGACTGAGTCCTTTTGTCCACACTGATTGCAGCTGGATAATGATGGCTTATAATGAATACAGCGGGAGGTACTTCTACAATAACGATTAAATAAATATATCTTGTCACTCCGCAGCTTTTATCTGCTGCTCGATGCGACTTTAACGATGTTACACAAATGACTGTGTGCATATTCCGGGCTGTCGGCGCCTTTGTGATTTGTTATCTTACGAGGTTTAAAAATAATGCATGCACAGCAGAGGCAGAGGAAGGTGTGACAGAGCCTCGCAAATTTGGAGGAGACCTTTAAATTAGTTTAAAACTTACTAAAGCAGCAGAAGCCGAGCAGGTAGTCGGTGCGAGCGCGCGTTCCAGGCACATCTGATAGGTTAGAGCCTGTTTTCATTATCTGCTGATCATCAGACCACAAACCATATTTAAAAAACTCAGTTTGCATTCCCGAGGCTTCAATTACTGCAGTATTTGTCACATTCATGCATACATTACGGTGCCGGCAGGCCTGCCGTGTGGTGTTGTGGGTGTGTCCCGGTGCTTTCGCGTATTTATCAGGTTAAAACTGTCACGTGTAAAAATGTCTTTAAAGAGAAATCACAGCGAATATAACAGATTTTAAATCTTTATTGATTTTCTTGTTAATATTATGTTGTAAGGTGACCTTAAGTGTTCTGAAAGGTGCCAACAAACAGCAGTTCATCGTGATTACTCCACCCACCGACAGGCGGAGGGTCGTCGTGTTCCCGCCCGTTAGTTTGTCTGTCAGCAATAAATAAAATGTATTGAACTAAAATTGATCAAACTTTATGGAAATAGTCCTCAGAGGACCAAGAACATGATTTCATTTTCAAGGTCAAACGTCAAAGGTCAGGGTCACCAAAAATGGTGAAGGATTATGATGGAGTATTGGGTGTTATTGCAGCGAAGACAGAAAATTTGGGGGTGGGGGGGGGGGTATACGCCCTGCCGAGTGTCCTCCTAGTTATGATTAAATATTTTTATATTATTGTCATCATGGTGGTTTTGTTCTCGAGGTAGACATTTTAATAAAATCTTATTTGTGAATTTGCCACCCTGACTCACGCCCTCCTCGCGGCTCAGCCCACACAAAGCACAAAGTGTCCTTTTGCATTAACTCCCCAAATTTTTTAAGTATTTATCGATGATGAGAAGTAACCTTCACCTCTTCTGTCAGACTCTGCTAGCACGTGGTCGGGGTTAGAGGGCTGAGTTGCAGATGCACACGTGGATGGACGGTGCTCCTGAAGGGGCTTCGTTACAGCGGGGCGTCCTTTGGATGAGACAACAACTCGCTGGGCGCTCAGACCTTAAAATGCTCACAGATGTGGGAGCTGCAGCGCCCGCTGTCGCTCCCACCCCATCGCTGACACGCACTGGACCGGCACAGCTTTTGAGCATGCAGAGTTCATGCAGTGAAGGGCCGTATAATAAGTTTAGTATAGTTAATGAAGCCATGCAAAGTCTACTATAAATATTTCACTGACTGTATGAATTACAGGCCCTCGAAGTGTTTTAATCTGAAGCCAAAAGTCTTCTCAGTCCTGTTATTTCTATAACCAACTTTGAGCATTAGTATCATATTTGGGATATTTCACATTTTCAATAAACTGCACCGATGTGAAGTGTGACGTAGCATCGGTGCTCTGATCTGTTTTTACTGGAGAAAACTTGAAAGGATTATATCAGCGTGTGGGAAAGGTTAGTGCATATGAAAGGACTCCTTTTTACCCGTGTTTGCACACCAGACTCGTCTTCTAGCTGCGATTCCCTCAAAATAAATATTTAATATAACCGTTTCTCAACCCTGAACATTTCATGCAGATATTTTCAGGTCTTGTGAAGTTATGAGGGATCAAAAATGCTGGAAAAATAATGTGTATTTAAAAATTGGCAGATTTGGACCCACCCCTCCGTAGCTCGAGGGCCTGTAACTGAAAATACTCATAGTATGAAGGTAAAACTTTGCATGCATTAAAATACACTGAAGTTATTGTGCATATAAACAGTGACTCAGTGGGGGTGAGGTGGGAGGCACCGATTGGATCTCTTCAGCGTGAGGCGGCGAGCTGCGGACCTCTCGGTGTCGCTCAGAGTTAAAAGCCTCGGAGGAAACGCCAGAATCATCGTTATTGATAGAATCATTAACACAATCTCATAATTCCCACACAGATCAGGAGGTAATTTGACCGCGCCCATAATCAGCTCTCTTAATCAATTGGAGCCAGCGCCTGACGGCAGAGCATGATGGGAGAAAAGGAGGTTTCCCTGTTGGCGGCTGAGGAAGGACATGGATGAATGTCAAAGGGAAGCAGTCAATTATCCTAAGCGGGTTTACACAAGTGATTGCCCTGCTGATGGAACGGGAGCGGGGGGAGCGTTGGGCTGGAGGTCCGTTTGATTTGATGGGATTCGTTCTGATGGGCCCAGTTGACTTTTTCCTCTTCGTGGTGACGGTTAAGGAGGGCTCAACAAATTACTCCTTGTTGGCAGAGGCCAGCGTGGAAATCTGATGAGGGGAAATTACGCATCACATCTGCCCTCGTATGGGGCAAAACGTGCCTAAAACGGTATTCGTCCAGCTTAACGACCCCCTCCCCCCCAAAAAAAAGCTGAATAAGTGCCTTTGTGAAGACGTTAGCGTACGTACTGTACGGCCTTCAGCCAGCTGTCCAGCGGCCATCGCTGATCAGCCCCACTGGATTATGGGAAGAGGGGAAGCATTCCAGTCGTGCTCTCAGCTAATTAGGCAGTTTGTTCTTGCCCCATTTCCAGAGTCCAAGTAAATTGGGCGATCAAACTGTTTAAACCCCTGACCTTGGGCTGATTATTTCTGGGCAGGGGGAGAGGCGAGTTTAGAGGCCGACATGTGGCCGACGTCTGAAGGCTGCGGTTCAGCGGGAGGAGGTGAAGGAGAACGTGGAGGCTGCAGGGCAGAAAGTCTCAGTTTCAGAGTGAAGGTCTGCGTCTCGAGCTCGCTCGGGAGCTTAAACTTAACCGAAAAACAAAAGGCAAAAAAGAGAGGCTCGCTGAGCTGTGCCTCTTAAGATTTGCAGCTTGATCTTGTTCCACCTCTGGAAGCATGTGAAACACCGAGGTGCTCCTTTGACTGCTGCATGCTCAACATCCTGTAGAGTGTAAGGTGCTGGCTCCGAGAGCCGCCGACCTTTAGCTCGATTACCATTTGAAAGGAAGGTTACACAGCTGCTTGGCACCGGCGGATATGCATCACATTCTGCAGGCAAACTGTCTTTGACCTCATGGATGGGAGTCAGCATTAATAATTTACAATCAAACAGAAACCGGCTTCCATGTCGACGCTGCATGCATTTTATGTGTTTCCCTTCATACCTGTGCCACGGTCATAAAAGCAGACCGAGCGCTGACAGCGGCCGGGAGGAAGATGCGGCGGCCAGAAAGGCTCCATGAAAGTGTGCCTGTGGGTTACCGTTAAAAATCCTTGAAAATGTTTATTGTTGTCAACTTGTTTTTTATTACATCCAGAAAGCCCGAGGCAGGAAACGGCAACCTTTACGACAAAAGAGCCACTTTCAGGTTTACAGAGAGGGCGACGCAGCCTGTTAGGACGCATTTGCCCCCCGACATCACTAATAAACACGAGTAATTACTTTCCCATTCAAATAATCACATTTATCACGTGTGACTGCTGTGGGCCCTTTAATCCTGTGTTGTTGTGGGATTGATGGACTTATGGTGCCTCTCTACTCAATTTGAGCACACAAACTGCTTTCTTACTACAAGTCTCATTCACACAACCTCCCGAGGGCTTTTTATGCAACACACACACACACTGATGGATGCATCGAGGGCAACTTGGGGTTCAGTATCTTGCCTAAGGGCGAACCCGTGCAGGTCTCTGGGCTGCATGCAAACTCCACACAGAAAGAACCAACTGGGGTTCAGACCAGGAACCTTCTTGCTGCGAGGCATCAGTACTAACCACTGCAGCACCGCGTCGCCTGATGGTAGCTCCGTCTTTACTTTATACAGCCCGCAGGCCTAACTAGTACCTCATGTATCAGTGGGGGTTACATCCCAAACAAATGTTTTCACACATGCTCGCAGCCGCCTGACGGCTTCACCTTCAGCCACCACGGCCAGCTGCTCTGCACACATGGAGGTTTCAGCCCTAACGTCTGCTGGAGTTACAGTTTGGAAGCGGGCACCACCGAGGGAGTAAATCCTCATCCGACCAATCAGCACGCAGAAGGGAGCGCGAGCAGAATCAGCTTCACCGTAAGAAAAATGAAATAAATATTACTGATGTTGCATTTGTGAATACTAAACAACAGTGTGGGGTTTTTTTCTAGCCCTGAGCTCACTGGGAACAGCCTCAGGAGCGCCCCCTGCAGCCAGTTTCTGTACAGCGGGATTAACAGGAAGCTGAAAGGCTCTGCTGGGTTGTAAAACACAGCAACCACATTTTTTTCCCCACAGCAGCTGCATTTGAGTTATTGACTTTGTTTCTCTTCCAGCTGTCAGTCTTTATTTCCTTCACTTGTCCTCGTTTGACATCTTCATGTTGATTCTGCAGAAAAGTCAAAATGCAGGAACGGATGAAAATCAGGCGAAGCCACAACAAGTGGAGCACAAGTGAAGACGGGAGGAGGACAGATAGACGGCTGAATAGGCAGAGACACATGCAGCAGAAAGCGGGGCTTTAAAAGAATGTGGTGAAAATGGGCCGGCGGGCAGATCAAACGGGCAGCGTGAGCCCACAGAGCAGCGAAAGGAAGTAAAACAGAGATAAGCTGAAGGAGAACACAATGAGAGATAAAGAGATGTGAAAATAAACCGGTCGCGTAGGTCAGCGGAGAGATATCGCAGAGAAAAAGGAGGTTTGAGGAGGAGATACAGAAGTCGTGAAATAGGCGAATAAAATGAAAGAACATTTAGAGGAACGGCAGCAGTTCAGAAAGGCTCACAGAGACGAGTGAAAAGAAGCAAAACACTTTATTTAGAATATGGAACAGATTTAAAATAGAGGTCAGAGAAGATGGAAACAACCTTGGACTCTACTGGAGCAGCTTTGATGAGTCACAGTTCAAAATAATCTTTATGTCAGACTGGGCCTCGGTGCAGCCTCTCAGTCTGAAACAAGCCCCCCACCCCAAAAACCAGCTTTCCTCCGATTAAAGAAAACTTTGTTCAGAGCAGCTGTTTGTAAACGTGGTTATAAATAAATGTGACAAAAACAAGAATGCACAGGAAAGAGGCTGAAGAACTCGAGGGACAAATAAAGACGAGAGCAAAAGACACCCGTTACATAATGAGGCTCAGGTGGGAACAGGTGGAACAATCAGCAGGTGAAGCGGATAATAAAAACAGGAAGTGAAAACTGAAAAGATACATGAGAAAACCAACAGTCCCTCCAACAGAGACGGAACACAAAACAGGAAATAAAAATCAAAACTGAAAAGCTCATTCATGCATTTATGACTTCCAGGCTGGACTTCATTATTATCATCAGGTGACCCTGAACCCTCCCTGCTGCTATAGGCTTAGGCTGCTGGGGGTTCCCATGATGCACTATTTCTCTTCATTCACCTCTTTTCACTCTGTTTATACCCCCACTCTGCATTTAATCATTAGTTATTATTAATCTCTGTGTCTCTTCCACAGTGT
>JAVDPK010001588.1:129422-155363 GCA_034780415.1 Cichlasoma orientale | reverse complement strand
TAAAATAAGATAAAAAATTATTTTAAAAATATTTTATTTTATTTCCTGGGGATATTTATTTATTTCATGGATTATTTATTAATAATTTATCAATAGCAGTATTTATTTATTTATTTATTGATTGATTTATTTCATTATGACTAAAACGGCTCTCCATACATTTCACACGTTGTTTAAAACAGCTTATTTTAGATAAAACAGTTTTCTCCATTAAACCGTGAATCATGAACTGGGGTGTGACGGTGCTGCTGGACTTTAATCTGGACTTCTGGAAACAGCAGGTGAGCATGAAGGTAGTGTTGTGTTTAAACTGGCAGCAAATTTCATCAAAGTAAAAAAAAAACTGAGGCAGACCTGCTAATGTTCACTATAATATGTGAAAATAAGAGTAGGTAGATAAAATATTTAATAATGTACAGTAAGGCACTTGCTTACACTGTCTGATTGCATTTTTTCTTCTTTCAGCCACATCTGTTTGGAGTTAGTTGGAGGAGGGAAAGGCTGCAGAGGGAAACACTCACTGTAGAGACACGAGCAAAGAGGGAAGCACAAAAGATCTATTTATCCATCTATGACACACACCGAGGATCCTGCACCGTTCTCAGGCAATACTGTACTTGAAGATGAAGATATGTGGAGGATGATGATAGATTGATGGCCGCTCCGGAGACAGCTGTCCACTTCACTGCCTGTTTATGACGGGAAACTCGGATGAGAAGGGAGGGGAAAAATACCCAGCTCAGTATCCGTCCATTTATTCTCTTCCACTTATCCAGTTCAGGGTTGTAGGGGTGCGAACATGCAAACTCCACAGGACCTTCGAACCCAGGACCTTCTCGCTGTGAGGCGACAGTGCTAACCACTGCACCGCCGCGCCGTCCCAGCCTCAGTATGTGAATAATAATTCATTCAATAAGTTGTTTTGCTACAGTTTCAGAAGAAACCAGTGCAAGTACAATTAGTAGGATCACAAGTTTAGACCATATATGAGAAATCTTGGGGACATTATCGATGTAATCTAGCAGGAAATGTTTCGACAGAGGAGCTGGAACAAAAAGGGAAGTCTAGTTCGAGGTGTGTCTCACAACCTACAGCGTCCACATCAGTAGGTTGAAGGGTGGTGGTGCTACAGGTCGCAGGTTTATCAGACAAGAGACCACGGCCTGTGTCCCACTTGGACCTCTGGGTTCTGCCCCAGCTAGTTTTTACTTTCTGGTTCAGTTTAGGAGCTCAGAGGGACTTGATTTGGGTTAAGAAAATATGGCGGACGGGTTGGGGTAAATTGGGCCCCTTCACCACAGTTTCCCTTCACATTCAAAAATGATGAGCTGCAAGTGACGGCCTGCCTTTAATGCCTTAATCTGGTGCATCGAGCACCGCTGACGCCGAGCGGTGAGCAGCTGTGATAAAATTTTGCAGCCCACGAGTGTCATCGGTCTCTCTGAAAGTTGGTTTTTACACTGAAACTCCTCCACAGTGTAAAAACTGAAAATCACTTTTAACCCTCTGAGGTCTGAGTCTGCATAGGTGCTACAGACCAACACTATAATTTGGAGAAAGACAAAAAACCAAAAATAGTTGTAGAGTTTGTTAGAATGACTTTTTTCGCTTGTTCACTGGTTCCAAAGGCTTTGAATCGGGGTTACGGTTGGACTGGGGTCATCATGACGTCATACCCAGGACGGTTACTGGGATACAAGCTGATCATTGCAGTGTGTGTTCTCTCAGTGTGAACAGGCTGATCGCGGGGGATGAATTCGTGGTTCGCGAGCCCAGGGACGTCCTGTCTTCAGGCCGGGACGCTGTGGACTGTGTTCGGTCTCTGAGTCACAGCTGCAGGCCCGGTTCTCATCACCAATGATGAAGACAGAGAGGTTTATCTGTTTAAAAAGGCAAATCCAAACATGTGGTCAGAGCAGGACTTCCTAAAAATATAAAAATAAGAGAAGCGCTGAAGTGGCCGAATTTATATCAATAATTTTCTCCAATAAAAGCTGACCGCTCATCAAATTATCTTTGAGTAACCAGTCCCATAAATTCAAAGGCTGAAGTCATTAAGGAACTCCAGCATTTGTGCTTTTTCCATCTTCATGCTGTTTAGAAGCTGTCAGTTAAACACTTTCTGCAGCTCCTTCACATCAGACGCCTCTCAGGAAATGAAGGAATTAGAAGTGTTTGTGAGTCTGAGGGACTCACTGCCTCAGAAACTGGATTTCTGTTACAGAGGCGGAAGTCTGAGGATGAAAGAAATGCGGCAGGTACCTCACATTTCTTTATATATATTCATAAAGCAGGAGGGTTTACCTGTGTGGCTCTGTGGGATTCGAGTTTCAGCTGCACGTCTTCAGCGTGCGTCACACGTGTGGTTTGGTCCGTGTATAACGGGACTTTTTTAACCCGATGATGCGCGTGTTTGCTCGGCCGTTTGCAGACTCCTCATGAGTGTACAGTCATGAGATGATGGGAGGAGATTGCAGATCGGTATTTGCTGATACTGCATGAAATCTTTCCCATAAACTACCAGTGATATAGATACAGGAAGTTCTGCGGTCAGAAGGACAGCTCATGATTCACTTCAGGGAGAGACAGATGTTGCATCTGCCCTGAGACTGGGAGAGTTTGTGGTTGAAAGGCAGATGTGTTCGGGAACAAACGCCTCATCTGAGGAGGCGAGACGCCGATAAGGAAGCAAAAAAAAGGAAGGAAACTCTTTTTAAGCAACGCTCTCGACCGCAGCTGTGAGTCTGATCACGGGGCGTCAAACTCAGATCAGCTTTTAGGCGACATTAATCCCAATTTGATCCTCACCACTGAAACTGTTGCTCATTAACGTTTGTATTTTTGTGTTTATATATACACCTCTGAGTGTCTTATTTTACTCTAACAAAGTTTAATAAGATTTTAAAAACATTTACATTTATTGAACCATCAATTTGTAATTCTGGTGATGAACAGAGACGTCTTCAGAGAAATTAGCATCAATTCAACATCTCAGAAAGTCCATTTAGAGACAAATGCAGCTGTAGTAACAAACAAACACTTTAAAAAATAAATTGCAGGAAATAAATTATGGGCTTAAATTTTAAATTATTGTTAGTTTACAGAAAATAGAGTTTTTCTTCTTCTTTTTGAGTAAACCAACTGTAACTGGCCCGGATCCGTCTGTGTCTCTCTCTTAATTAACTTTGGTTTTCATTACTCGGGGCAGGTAAACTCTGTCTCTGTAAATCCCAACACTTTAAATATTGCATTTTTATTTTCAGCTGAGCTGATTATTTAACCTTTTCACAGAATAATAATGCAAACGAAAGTCTGTTCTGAAGGCCGTATATTAACTTTTGTCTCAAAGCTTTTTGACAATCAACTTATTTTTAAATGAATTTTGGGGAAAAAAAGCATGTGTTCATTTTTTAAATCTAATATTTTAATAGTACAAAGTTTCTATTTACATCATCATCATTATTATTATTTTAGAAGAATCACTGCCATATATTACTACATATTGTATTATACGCTGTATAATATGGAGAATATAAAAAAGTTTTTTGGGGTTTTTTTTGTTTGTTTTTCCCACCGTCTTTGGAATATGAGATTGGGTCTGAAACCCGGCCAGGACATGCATCTGGCAAGGGTCCCCAGGCTAGACCCCCCCATGCTACCCAAGACTACCTCAGAATATGAGTGAGAGATACACGATATGAAGCCATACCAGCTTGGACGTCGTCCTGATTAACAAGGTCTACGTCAGGTGTTGAGGAACCAGGGCGTACTGACGGTAGGTGGGCTGGAACAAGGATATGGCATAAATGAACACGAGAGGAGACTCGGGAACTGCTGGAATGCTGCTACAAATGTAATCCCAGTGAAAGGGGTAACATGAAGAGGATGTGGGATCAGTGACGTGCGGTGAGGTTTGTGACGGGTGAGGCACTGACTCGTCTGGAGTTTGACCCCAAATTAGAAGCTTATATTTCAATTTTAATTATTATAATGAATCATTATGCTTTAATCAACTCCATACTGTTCAGCAATGATGGCAAGAAAAACAAAATACAGCAACGTGCACCTGCAGCACTGCCACAGCACTGCCCCCTATCGGTGCGGCGCGGTACTTTCTGCCTCATTCTGTGTATTTTCACCGTGCATTTATGACCGATCACACACTGATTCAGTATATCAGACAGACTGTGGAACATCAGCATGTGCAGCACATGTGTAATCAAACACGTATATTGGCGATATAAAGAGAGACAGCAATGGGCTGCTTCATTTATTTTACGTGACACAGCGCCCCCAGAGGTGAGCCACAGCACTGCACTGGCTCACCCCGCATTTCTTCACGTGTTTGAACAGGCGATGCGTAAATTCCGCGATTTTGATCATTAACGTGTTGAAATAATTCAGAAAACAGTTTTATAAAACAGTCGAGTGGTCAAAAGTATTTTCTCTCATCGTTGTTAGTATTTTACTTGGCGTGATGACAGGGGAGGCGCTGCCTCGACAGGACGACAGGTCAGGGGGCAGATATCATCATCCCCACACTCCAAGATTGGGTACCAAGACCCATGAGATCATGGCTTCAACCCCTCTAAGTCGATTACCAAGACTACGTGAAGTACCCTCTGAAAAGTCTACTAGAAGATGCAGCATTATGGACAATCCCTACTTCAACCATTGAAACCAACCAGCTGATCTATACCACATTAGCAGTGATCCTTGAGATGCTTGGCTATAAGATGAACAGCCACAAGGAGCACTACCCTCCATGGAAAGGATGACTAGAGGCTAAGATCAAGGCAGCATGGAGGGAAGTTAGCCAGCTCTCAGAGCTGCAAAAAGGTGTGATAAAGAGAAGGGTGCCTAAGAAGTACAACAAGCTGTCCTGAGGCCTCAGAGACTGCCGAGCAAAGACTCACAGCTTTGGCTAACCGCGTGAAGAGGTATACCAGAGAGGTAGAAGCCAGGAGAATAAACGACTGAACCGGGGATCAGTAGAAGAGCTCCCCCACCAAGGCTGGAGAGCATTCGGAAAAAGTCTTTGATTTGACAAACTCCCAAATCAAAAACTTTTCTTTTCACAGCTTTTTGCTCCATGAACTCTCTGCGGTGTAAGTCCTCAATGATAAGTACCCTAACACAGCACTAAGCGTTTATTCTTGTGATATCAAAATATGTGGTTTCTATCTTTTGAAAATAGAGTTAGAGTTACTTATTATTATCCACAAGGACTTACGTGTTAGAGGGTTCAACTGCACTTAAATCCAAGAAACGGATTGATGTGCTCTCGTGTAACACGCTTTCCTTTCACGAGGATAACCGATGCACCAAATATCTGTTTTCCACTCAGAGTGTTGAAGCTCTCGCTATGAATCAGACCGCCTGCTCTTCACTAGTCTGAGATATTTTCATTGGCTACGTCGAGCGGTTGTACGGGAAGCTGCTTTTGGCTCGTGCGAGCGCCGGTGCTGGCTCCGAGCTCGTCACCCAGTCATTTTCAGCCCAGCTTCCAATCAGTCCCCATCATCTGCCCATCTGTCACTGTTGATGTTCTTCCATATTGTGGCCTGTACGCAGCAGATTTTAATCTCGTACTTCTGAACAGGCACACTCTGTGCTGCCGATGCTCGGATCTCACATCCCGTTTAAAATGGATGACCGGTGATGAATTACCAACCAATTAGCCCCAAGAAACCAGATGGAGGCCGCTGACTCAACTTCTGCCTCACGTTAAACTCAAAAAATCTTTGGTTTGTTTAAAGAGGTAAGTGTTTTGATTGGTGTAGAGACTTGGAAAGGAGCTACAAGCAGCTACAAACTGACATTTGTTTTGAATATTAAGCCCTTTTTGTTTGTGGAAAATAGAAATGGGAAGTAAATGGAATATTTAAGGGCTTATTTTCCTCTTGAAAGCTCATGAATTTTACAGATTTCATAGTGGGAGGCCAAGCTTAAAACTGCCTCGTAGAGACTGTGGAAGACAGTGAATGATAGCGCTCACTGCTGAAGTGTTTTGATGGCTTTTATTCTCGCAGCTGAATGTGTGATTGTACACAGAACAAAACTCGCATGGTTAACCCCGTAACAGCCGCTCAACCGCTCGGTGCTCAGCTGCATGTTAGCAGCATGCTAACAAGGACAGCTTAAGAAATTACAAGGTGGTACCTTTGCATGCATTTGTCATAAAATGGTCCAAAACTGCAAATGTAACTGGGAGCATGAGCTCTGCAGGCGTGCTCCGTACGTGCACAAAGGTTATATAAGATGATGCCAGCATCCAGCATTAAGCAGAGCTCCTTTGATTATTGCATTTGGCTGAACAACATGCAGAAAAGTCCAAAGAAAATGTCCCAGTGTGTGAGACTGAAAGCAGTGCAGTTTCTTCTTCCTGCGCTGCAGTCAGGCATTAATCTGCTGTTTGGGATGACGGCCGGCGGCTCGGGCAGTTCACCATATCTCCGAGACTAAAATGCCTCAACAAATCCTGCGAGGATTGCCGTGAAAGGCGTCGCACATTATGCGCTGACACACGTGGCAGAGAATGAATCCTAAAGACTTTAGTTTTCCGAGATCACATCAAAACTTGTCCGAAGCTTTTGTGTGCGAAATACCTGCAAAATTGAGCCTCTGTCTGTAAACCCGGAGATCACGGCTGTATCCAGGCTGCTACAAAAACAACACAAACTGCCATTACTCAAGCTTTCAGCGCAGAGGCCACCCAGCACTGCTGTGATTAAAAAGGCCAAAGCGTTCCTCTCTTACATCAAGTCTGCTACAGCTGCAATTGAGAATTTTTAATAGGTTTAATAACACCAGTGCTGACCCTTATTATACTTCCTCTGTTTTCTCTAATTTACAGTTTGGATTCAGCTGAACTTTCAGACTATAAACAACAGTCTCATAAAAGTAGAGCCTAATGTTGCTCCGCTCAGCCTCACAGCTGTTGCTGTCTGAATTATGTGTTGCTTTTTTAAGGTGGAAATGAGAACGAGAATCTTGTGCTGAGAGGGTTTAGTGTCATCTTAAAGAGCGGCAGGCATTCCTGTAGCGTCCCGGTGCCGTTCATCAGAATACAAATACAAGGAGCAGGTGGGTATTTCACAGAATGACAAAAATGTGGTCAGAGAGAGTCGTCAGCTGTACTCCATCTGTCCAGCAGCAGAGAATCTCTCCCCACTATTCATGAGCTAAATGAAATTAACATCTATTTATGACCTTCATAAGTCAAACGAGAGGCCAGAAACAAAATTTCCCACTTGGATTTGCTTTGATGACTCAACGCGGCTCGGCTGATTTTGATGGATTTGGATGGATAAATTGAAGTGCTTATGCTGTTACTGATGATTGAGTCTCTTGGTGCTTTTTGCAGACGCCGTCCCCTGCTGAGCTGGCTTTTAGACTTGAACACACTCACACACACACACACACTCACACACACCTTGATATTCCACGGCGCTCAGAATACTGCTTCCAATCTAATTTCTGCAGATGTAGTGACCCATGAAATGATGCCAAGTCACTCTCTTCTCCTCAGCGGTATGTAAAAGCTGCAGATTGCCTCATTCAGCCTCCAATATTAACCCTTCGGCCACCTCTTAATACCTGCCACAATACCCCTGGCTGAGCTGAAAACAGGCCTTGTCCACAGACGGGCTGTGCAAGCGTATGAAGGCCGGTGTTTGAAGTTTGTGAAAGACATTTTGTGCCAGGTGTGTGTGTGTGTGTGTGTGCGCACCTGAGAGAAAAACAGGTGGCCCATTGGAGTGTGCGCGTGCATGTGTGCACGGCCAGGTTTAGTTCAAAGATAAGTGCTGCACTGAGAAAGAGATAATCCGCTGTAGAGGGTTCCGTGGAACTCTCACTCCACCGACTGAGGGGAAAACTTTGTTAATGTTGTCATCTCCAGAGAAAGGAAAAACGAAATTTTCTTTAGTGAGACTGGAGACTATCTCACCTGCCGCTGGAGGAAGCACAGTCTGTGAGATAAAGGGATTAGAGGATAGGGCGGAGATACTTGAAGAGATGTGAGTTGTATAAATGCGGATTTCTACAATCAACAAGGTTTTTTTGTGCTAGGCGGGGTTTTCTAAGGTAAGGTTAGTATCAGGAAGTATCAGAACGACTCATCCTGCAACCTAAACCAATCAGGCATGACTTCACATACTAATATCATGAAAGGCACACAGCCAGTGACATACAGTGTTCCGCAAGTTACTAGAAAAATAGTAACTTCTTGGTTTGATGTAGTTATGAATGTACTGTAGTATCTATAAAAGGATATCCACGTATGTGGAGTGTAGCAGATTTTGGGGGGTTGGTGACGTCTCTGCATAATAAGGCTGAGCAAAGGCTGGTTTCAGTGGAGCTTTTAGGAATCTGATGATCTGCTGATGTTCTGGCTTCACGATGGGCTGAAAAATTAATGCCTCTGATCTGCAGAATCTGTAGATTTCGTGATGCAGAAGCATTTTCTGAAATCAACTACAGTCTGACAACAATAACCAGTGCAAATAGAAGTCTGGATGGCTACACCAGAGGAACAGAACCAAACGGTGCCCCCACAGGATAAGACGTGAGACTGGCTGATACATTCTTAGTGCTAAACCGAGCTCGAACAAAGGAGCGCGCCATCAAAGCAAAGCAGTGAAATCATCTGTACTGAAAAAGGAGACATTGTCGCTGCTGAACCATCAGCAGCTAGCTCAGCTGCAGTGACAGGACACCAAGGTTCTCAACGTTCACAAACTCTTTAAGCTCCAGACTGTTGGTGGAGCGTCGTGAACAGAACCACCTACAGTACATCTGCCTCTCAGGACGCTGGAACGCCTCAACTTCTCCAGAGGTGCCTGAAGACTAATTACTCTAAAGATGTTTTTCTCCACCTACAGATCAACCCTCTAATCTTTTAAACACAATGGGATTTCACTGAGAATGGCGAGGTGTCACATGGTACCGTCTTAATGCCGACCAACTTTGAGATCTTTACGTTTCAGTGCATCTATGTAAGACTGGGGGTGTTGTTGTGCTGCTGGTCACTGTTTGTTGTTTTGAGGTTTTAGATTTGTTTTATAATCCACTTTTTTTGTTTTTTTGGAATGAATAATCGAAGGGTATCTTTGCTGTGCGTACGCCTAACCAGCGGGTCCTCGTTTGAGAACGTTTAAACAATCGGACAAAAGTGAAAGGCTAAAGAGGCTCAAAGGAAGGCTTGGAACACGGTCTCTGCTCGACCACATTTCCATTGCATCTCTATAGCCGGTTTGATTTAAGCGAGGCCATCCGGTAACCAAACAGGTATTTAAGAAAGTCCAAATATTCTCTGAGTTGAGCCTAAGAAACATCTGCAGACGGGTGGAGGCCAGAGATCCACCGATCACCCGCAACATTAAAGCTACTGAAGCGAATAACATTCATCATCTCATTGCAATGCAACGTCCCGCTGTGAACATGACAAAGAGCTAATTGTTGACCCAGCTTCAAACTACCCGGAACACACTGGAACAAGCCCGATCCAAAGAGGGCCCACTCTGGAGCCCACAGCATTCAAAGGATCCGCTGCCAGAGCCTTTGGTGCTGGTTCCAGATATCACAGCACACACCCACAGAGGTCCTGTGTCCACAGCACCAGGTAGGTGGTTTTAACTGTACCAAACCAATCAGCCAGCGCATTAGGATATTAAAGCAGCAACATAACACAGATTAAGTATTGCATACATGCTAAAATTGGGTCTTTGTGATCATTAGGCGTGCTTCTCTTTCCAATATTGTAACTGGCATATAGGATGTTGGCAGATTAATGAGGAGAAAATTGCGGCACAGAAATCTCAAACCTGTGCTTAAGCTTCAAGTTTTGTCCATATTTGGTTGGAAAAAGAGAAACGACCTCAAACAGCCAGAGAAGGCGAACCCTTCCCGCTGCTTACGACTGCACAGCCGTGCCACCGGAGCATGTGGGAATGATGAATGTCCAGAGACTCGTCCAAACGGGGCTCGCCGTGCACGTCACAATGAGGGGAACCGACGAGAAACACGAGTTCTGTGTGCATCATTTGCATTTTTCCATTTAAAGTTTGTTGTCAGGTAAAATCAGCGGTTACATTAAAAGAAAACAAAGGTGCATTTGCCAAAACCGGAACCTTTGACCCGGACTGATTTTTGCCTCGATGGCTGAGCAGCGTTCAGAGCTCTAATCAACAGAAAATTGCTGTGAAATGAGGGTGAATTCAAGTCTCTGTAACGGCCTATAAAGATGACCTTTCACCTTTCAATCAAATTTCCACATAAAGGGGATTTCACTGAGAAAACAGCATCAGCTGGTGTTTGGGGGGTGGGGGTTAGCTCGCAGTAATTACGCCGCAGTGATAACTTTCCAGACTTATAAAATCCTGAGTCAGAGGACTATAAACTGCTGTGAACTGTTTTGAGTCTGAGAAACCTTCAGTCTGTTGCTCAGGCTGGACTCCCCAGGTATAATTTCCATTTCTCAGTTTGCCTGAAGCATCATACCCCCCACTAACACGACCCCCCACACTGTTAAATGCACAGCGGATTTCGAGCCGAGGTAGAAAATCTTGATTTCCTCCCAAAAGCAATACATCAGGGTTCACTGTGATCCTTCCCGTGTGCAGTCAGTTCTGTGCAGCCTCTGCTCAGTCTCAGATCTTCTGAGCAGAGCTGCACGCCTGGTACGAGTCCAAAAGGACCAGCTTCACAAGGCTTCACTTTGTCAGAATCATGGATGGCGCTGCTGATACCAGAGATTGTTGGTGTCTAACTGGTAAGGATGTTAAACAGCGTCCTGAATTTTTGATTTTTCAGAGACAAAAGCACAGATGGCACATATGTTTGTAGCAACAAAGGACTCCTTCAAGTGAGCAGGAAGTGGATGGAGGCTTGTTCTGTTTAGTGGAGCGCTTTGATGTCCGAGGAGATAAGGGCTTCAAAAGGGAGCATGTCGTGAATATTGCTGAAAGAAGAAAAACAATTACGCAGCACAATAAGAAACATGAACCCGAAGCAGCACGCTTCATCTGCTGCCTGTACTCTGTGCGTTCCCGCTTTCATGGCCTCCAGCTTTCATTTTAATCATGTTTCAGTTACATTAAAGTCCCTGCAGATGAAGTTTGCTCCATGAAGCAGGCTGGACAACCGGAGTGATAAAGCAGCAGCACCCTCACTCTAATGTGATGATTGCTTTGGAGAATTATTTCTTGGCTCGCCCCCTTTGAGGAAGGTCATTACTTCACAGTGAGGCTGCGAAACAGCCAATAAAGTGATGGGATAATAGTCAAGGAAATTGCTAATTAATAGGATCTAAACATTAACGGCAGCATGAACAAATGCTTTGATGAAGAGAGGTGCTAATGAAAGAGTGTGGTGGAGGAAGGAGAGGCAGAGAGAAGCAACACAGCTCCCCCCCCCACCCCCCCAACAACAAATGCAGCAAACAAAGGCAGATGGAGGCAGAAGATGGAATGACGGAAGAGCGGAGAGAACAGATGCTGATGGATGCCTGAGCTCCTGCAGCTTCTGGAGTCTTGGCTTACTGCTTCCCGCCTCGAGTCGCAACACCGACGGAGCAGCACTTCCCCTCAAAACAGCATCACGGCGACAGCAACGGCATGTGGCTGTCCAGACGCCGTTTCCAGGACGCACCGCAGTCTCGCTGTAATCTGAGTGTGTGTGACGTTTATCAAAAACAAGGAAAGTCTGTTCTCTCCGGTCCTGCACAGGAAGTGAACTTTTTACTCTTCCATCAGCAGCAATTAGTGCGCCACTCCAGTCTGAAGAGCCGAAACACCACCGCGCCCAAATTTACCCCAAAACGATCGAATCTGTCACACAGTCTTCTACTTGGATACATTTGTAACTAAATAAGCAAATACTGCTCAAACATTCAAAATACGCGACAACTTACAAAGTGATGAAAACACGACCTCAAAAAGAAAACTCTGCAGTTACTAATCCACCAGCTATAATTACTGCAACACCTAAAAATATTAATAAAAGCAAACAAATCAGAACACAAAGATGTGCGTGACTTTTCACAAAATGCCCTAAAAAATGAAAAGTCAGTAATTATTATATAATCACTGGGCGACTGAATCTCTCTGATGGATTCTGATGAGCTGAATCCAGATATTACTGTTAAAATAACTGATTGGTTTCTAAGGTATGTAATTGTTACATTGCATACCTCTGGACTCAGTTTGGATGAGTTTTAATCATAAATTGTAATCCCCTGTTTTCTTCATATGATAATATTTCACCTTTTTTCTGTTTGCAACATTTTAAAAGTTCTGCACAGAGAAGTCTTGGTGTCACAGCAGGTTTATTACAAAGACAAGATTCTGACAGCTGACGGATTTCCAGTTATCGAATCCACGGCTCCACAGACAGGTCCTCAGATAAATCTGTCCACAGGGAAAACTCTCGGTGACTCGCTGGAGACAGCGCTGGGTTCCTGCACAGAGGAGAACGAACAGGTGAGGTGAAGGTGCGGCGCCGCAGCACCAAACGCTCTGATAGAAGGAGACAACTTCACTAACCGTGTCTTAAATCACCCACAGCAAACCAGACGATTACCAACAGGTGAGTTCATCAGTCACAGGTGTGGGAGGCTCCGCCAGGGTGGGAGCAGAGGTAGGACCCGCCCCTGAAACGCAAGGTGTGGTTGACTCAAGCACCCACCCACACACACACACACACATAGACATGGACATGGACAGAGGCAGAGGAGAAGCTGAAGAGCAGAGAGAGAGTGAATGGGAGAGCCAGCACAGGAGGACTGGAGGGCCGTGACCCTGAACATCAAACATAACCATAACAAGGCCATTCCACCTTAATTGCCCCCAAAACTGAACTCAGTTTATTTAGAGCCGGCCTGCCAGACCAGGTCACCATGTTTCATCACTTATGCAGAACGCTGTGACAGGTACATGTGCTGCTTTCTGCCGTATTTCATTACTTCATGATGCAACAATGTTGAGCACCAGCACAGGAAGTGGAAAGGTTGCTGCATGTGCATTTCACTGCGCTGTAACTGTACTGAGCAGCATTACAGATTTCCTGCTATTAGGAAGGTCAAATCCAAGGTCAGAGTAGAGGTCAAAAGGTCAAATATGATTCACGTGTGACCAATTTCATCAAAATTCAATGAATTCAATGAAGAGTGGCCACATGAAGACCAGATCCCCTATTTGGGCCGTTTTTGCCCAAATTCAGGGATCGGTCTGTGTTTTGGTTATTTCTGCTTTAAGAACCTTTGTTCTGAGATCTGACTGAGGAGCATTAGCGTGTCATGAATGTCAGGGCTGATCTGTGACAGAAGGACAGCAGCAAGAAGGTTCCAAGATGGTGGTGAGACCTGCTATGATCATCTTTGGAGATGGTGGTACTAACACAAAGAGGCCGAGCTGAAGGTGTTAAGACTTTCAGTGGGAGCGAGCAGGACGGACAGGATCAGAAATGAGGACGTCAGAGGGACAGCTCAGGATGAGCAGGTTGGAGACAAAGTTAGAGAGGCAAGGCTGAGATGGTTTGGACGTGTGCAGAGGAGGGAGAGTGGAAATACTGGACAAAGGATGTTGGAGATGGAGCTGCCAGGCAGGAGCAGAAGAAGACCTCAGAGGTCCAACCTGGTACTAGCACTGCAGTAAAGCAGCTGTGCATCGGTCCCAGCTGTGCAGCACATTAGCACATCAAGTCAGACCATCAGTTATTTAGTTACTTTTTCAATAAGCACTTCAGAAGTAACTAATCACAGATATTTTAACTTAAACGACTTTTTAAAGATTATCTCGTGTATATTTAGCATGAATTCTTCTAATTGGTCATAATTTCCAGGAAAAAATGAGGAAAAGTGGATAAATTTTTACAGCACTTACTGATAACCAAAGCCCAGCTCTGATGACTCTTATTAATATCTCCCATTTGCACTAAACACCATCACCGTTTGGCTCCAACCGGACCAACAGGCCCAGATACGTATTTACAAACATGCCACATCCCTGATCTGACAATAAAGACAAATGTCACTTTTCCTGCGCGCTTCAGCCAAAATAAAAAAGGGCACATTTTATTCGAGCTCAGAGGCAGCAGCCAAACACACTCCAGTAAGCGCTGAATACATCACTGCGAGCCTCTTTGTGCACATGTCTCCTGATTAGAGAATCCAGCCTGGGGTTGAAAATCCTTTTTGTAGAAAGCAGACTGTTTAATTGGTCACAGCATGATTTTTTGGGGGTGGGTAGGGAGGGATGAGGAAACTGTGAAAATTCATGCTACGAACAGTAAGTAGGTGTTAATTAAGCATAGGCTGCCATGCTTTAATTAAATTGTTGTTATATCGGGGAAAAAATCAGTTGACAGCAGCCGTGTGATGGGCTGCAGACGGGTCCAGCATGCTTCCTCCGCGTGTGTGCCGGGACGGCGTCCAGCAGCCCCGCATGACCCCGAAGATGAGCGAGCAGAAAGAAATCCAATCCACTAAAAAAAAAAAAATCCTCGTATCTTTAAGGCTTTATTTTCAGTTTCTAACCTCTTCTCCAGTTCTGGAAGTTTTTTTCCTTCATAGAAACATGTAATTTTCAGAGTCCACAGAGAGAAATGCAGCCTTGAGTGAAGCTAAAAAAAAATTTCAAATATAGGTGGAAAAAAAAATTGGAGTTATTTGATTTTCACGTCTCGCACGGTGAAGAAAATGTGTGGGGTTTCTGACGTGGCATTTTCACTCGAAAGGTCACTTTGTAGACTCAACTTTTTAACTACTGCGCTTCAGTTCGCTCCTCTCTTCTTCCTCTGCCACACTTTCATTTGACCCAGGAAAGGAGCAGAAACATCACAATTACAGCCGTACCACTTCCTGACAGATAAAAGGTTATTAAGGGCAAATTGTTTTAGCCGTGTAACAATCTTCGTCTCGCAACTTCAAAGGAGGGAATACAATTACAGGCTTAGGAGGATTGGATGCAGCTGCACGTCTCAGATCTGATCTGTGCTTTGCTTTACATGGTCATTAGGCTGCAGGGATGTAAACAAATGCAAATACGATTTCCTGATATGAGCAGTTAATGCTCGCTGAACACAAAGAAATGACAAGTATGCATGCGCACAGCATACACAACTGCAATCACTGCAGTCTGTGAGAGCAGAGGCGTCCGCGAGCAGCTTTTCTTTCAGCAGGAGGGTCCACACACACACTTTAATAGGCGCACCTGTTGAATCTAAACTACCACAGTAAATACAGGTGCTCAGCCATGAATTTGACCTTTACAGAGATGCTAATCATCAGTTTTGAGCTGTTCGGTTAATTATGTGTTAATTGGTAAGGCTCTAGTTTACAAGATGGACATCACTCCCGGGTTTCAGATCTCGACGGTCTCGATAAGAGGCTGGAGCTCTAAGTAATCAGCTAATGATAGTTAGCTTGGCTAGCGAGCTGCAGCCACAGATTTTACAGGTGCAGTGCGCAGACACATATCTGCTAATTAGTGCTCAGGAACAGCCTGGATGATCTTTGTCCTACAGCAGGCCGTAAAAAGGCTCCAACAGCACAAACACAGTCCAGAGGTCCAGTTCAGTTAGATGAGGTGAAGCCTAGCAGGCAGCTAGCAGCTACAGCCGCCTGTGTCAGGGCATCTTTCAGTCAGATCAGTCACACCTAAGACCTCATATCCAGACACATGAGTTTAAAGATATATAGATAAATAAATATCTCACCCCTGTGCAGTTGTTATAAAGGTTGAAAATACACGAAGAGGCCAAAACTGTTTTTGTATGATGCTATAAATGTGTTTGTTTCTGCTGTAATCTGTTTTAATATGGGAGCCTATGGGACTGAGTCACTGCTGCAGCCTGCCTCTAGTGGACATTAGAGGAACTGTGGCTTGTGGCTTTGTAGGTGTGAAGTGTTACAAAGTAACAAGTATGTGTCCCTGATCCAACACACCTGAATCAAATGGCTGAGTTACCTCCTCAGTATGCAGGCGAGTTCTCCAGAGTAATGCTAATGACTTCTATATTTGACTCAGGTGTGTTGGATCAGAGACATCTAAAACCTGCAGGACACCGGCCCTCGAGGCCTGGAGTTGAGGATCCCTGCACAGAATACAACAGCATAACGTGTTAGTATTTAAAATTCAAGTAATCATATATTTGGTTACTTTTTCAGTCGGTTTCACTGCGACAAACGAATAAATAAAGAAGGAGATTTCTGATGTCTTTGCAACGTTTCTGTCTCTGACCTCTCAGCACGCAGCTGCATGCTAATGGAAGGTATCCAACCCTCACCTGTCAGTCAGGTCAGTCAGTGTGATGGCAGAGTCTTCACATCAGGCTGTCAGCTGCTAAAGAGCCGCCTTCACATTCCTCGTGGACTCAGTGAAGGAGGCATGCAGCTGATTACCCATTCACCAGACTTCTAATTAGAAGAAGAAGAAGAAGAAGATATCTTTATAATATCAAAAATATCACCAACTGAAGGATGCATGACATTTAATCACTTATCATTTAGTTATTAAACGTTAGTTATAACATTTAACTATATTACCAACTGAATGTAAGCGACACCATTGAGGAGCAGGCTGCTTTTTAACTGGACTTGAGTTTTTAATGTAATATCAGGATATGATGATCAGGATAGAGTATTAGAGGCCGGTCTCTGCTTCAGTGCCTGAGCAGCAGGAGATCACATCTCAAACTCTCTATAACAGTTCATTGTCTTTTTAAATACATCCTTTAAATCAACTTAATTTTTACCTGGACTTCCTCACATTTCATGCAATGAGGCCTCAGAAGCTTTGAGCCAATAATTTCCAATCAGTGTCCAAAATTAACTAATTTACATTCATGCAGGACGCTTCACACTTTATACTCAATGTCCAGAGAAAAAAGTCGATATCACAAAATGCATTTTTGACTTTTGGTCTTCAGTTTGTACATGTTGGACTGCGGCAGGCTCAGAGTATTCCAGATCCTTTCCCCAGCAAAGTATTCCACTTCTTCCTGGAGGATCTCGGTGGTCTCTCATGCCAGGTGAGACCTGAGACATATAGTTATAGATATATAGATGCATACTCTCCGGTCAGTTCTGGGTCTATGCAGGGGTCTCCTCAGAGTCGGGCATGCACAGTAAACGTCCGGGGAGCATCCTGATCAGACGCCTGAACCAGCTCCACCAGCTCCTTCCACACAGAGGATCACGTGACCTCATTCAGTCTCATCCAGAGCTGATGAGCGTCAGTGAGGGTTGAACAGAGATCGACCGGTTCTTCGACAGCTTTGATTTAACCACTAGAACTTCTTATTTCTGTTCCACATGTCTGGGTGGAAAAACCACCAGAGGGTTGTTTGTGTGTGCAGTCATCAGAATGAATGGCGTGAGAAAAACACACACGCAAACAGCTTCCTCTTCACTTCATTTGACTCTCTAAAGCTTTATTGACACGCATGGGTTGTGCCGCGGGTCGACATCGGTGGGGTGAGTGACTGGCTGCCAGCACAGAGATGAGGATTTTGGCCTTGGCAAGCCAGGGCATGCTGCCTCCAAGTGTCTCCAGGGTTCATTAGCCCCCTCCTCTCCCCTCTCAATTAAGAGTCCTTCCCCTCGTTAGGGCCATCTGCACTGGAGATAATTAAAGAGAGGCATGCTTTAATGCAAGAGTGCCCTCTTGAATCGCTCCATTGATCTTATGTCCTGGATATTTCCACAGGCAAAAATTCTCCCTCCGCACTGATTCCCGACTGTATGCATAATGTGTAACGGCTTGATGTTGATTAGGAAGCTATTGGCATTTTTAATGGGCGCTGCTGGAGGGAATCGCTCAGACCAGCTTGGGCCCAGTCACACAGAGTAACGATCAGCAGCCCCGCGACTAAAAGTGTGTGTGTGTGTGTGTGTGTGTGTGAGGGGTGCATTAGCCTCACAGGAGATGGGCTCTTCCTGCATGTGCTGACCGATGTGGATCGGCAGAACCGAACCCGACCTCTTGCGTCTGCGGGATTCGGCCGTGACCGCTGGAGAACCCGTGTTCACCGCCGCTCTGCATTGATCCGCAGTCAGACTGCGATGCTCGCAATCGATGTCTTACTCTTAGCCACATCAAACTGCCATGAGGTTGTGGAGGAAGGGCGGTCAATACCTCACAAAGCTCCTCAACAAAGTTTGTTTACACCGGGGGACTTTTTCCCATAATCACTGGTTCTTTACAAGGTGTGCTGCTGTCATTAAGTGAATTAACGGTGGGAGGCAGAGGAGCAGGGAGGAAGGAGAAGTGAGGACGTGGCAGGGTAAACATCAGCGCCTGCCTGTACGGAGGCGACATTAGAGCTGATGGCAGGAGACGCAGATGGCGGTGAACATTAGAGGAAGGAGGGATGCTGCGTGCCGCTCGTGCTTGTTTCTGCTGTGATGAGGTGAGGACGGGGCAGATGGGATGCAGGTGATGGAAATGGGCCGATTCCGTGGTCTTAAGCAGCGTGTGGTGCAGGTGGAGGAAAAAATAAAGGCTGAGGTCAACACATTGGGAGTCTCTGTGGAGTGACAGGTGTGTTATGGCCCGCTTCGGCAGCGAGGACCCGCCGTATGGTTGGCGCTCATGTGGCAGAGATTATCCACGAGTCAGCGTGACTCTCCTGTGGTGTCATACACACTCGACACAGGTGGGAGGAGGAGGAGGAGGAGGAGGAGTTACTTCTGTGCCTTCACGGCAGCTGCCGAAAAAGTTTCTCCACCCCAAAGTTGCTGAAGGAGAAAAAAAAGAGTCACAACAAGCTGAAAGTGCCCACATGTGGCTGAGAGGGAAAAAAGTTTATTAATGATCGTCTGTGGGCTGAATAATATCCCTCTCTTTAGAACGGCTGACTTAATCTTTGACTTTCATTAACTGTGTGAAGGCTAATGATTTTCTCCCACCGCTGACATTGTGATACTGTCTTTGGAAAAGAAAGAGACATCATTAAGTTCTGTCGTAATGCTCCTTGTTCACACACACATCCAGCAGCACTCCAAAGGGGACCTTATTATGGATCACGAGGGCCCGCTCGACCCGGCATAAGCAGCCGTTCATTTTTCCTGCCGGGGCCCAGGTGACAGAATAAAGGTGTGCAGAGGGGCGCCAGAGACCTTGGGCTGTGCAGACTAATTACCCTCAGTGGTAATTATGAGAGTGAAGCTCAGGTCTGACCTTGGAGAGGTGATTTAGTGGCATGCAGGGAGGTATTTGCGTGCAGCCTTGAACAATGCAGGGAGCGGGATGCTGCTGGTTAAAGACACCAGAATGTGCCATGAACATGTTTGTGAATATATGCGCGGATCAGATTAACACACAGATTAAGCAGAGAGTGCACACGGTGGAAACGTGCATGGAGATAAATCACGGCGATGACACGTGTGGGACTCGGGCTGCATTTGCATTGCAGCAGAAACCGTCCTAATTAGGATATTTAACCAAATGTGAAGCAGAACTCAGTATTCGGTGACATCTCTGCGGTGCAGGTCGGCCCACGAGGACACAAAAGCGGCGCCTTAGGCTTCGGTACATTAGTGAAATTTGTATTTGAATGCTTAAATGAGCAGTTAGAAAGAGCTTGAATATCTTTCCTCCATTGATGTGCAGCTACCTTGGCCTGATACGCACAAAAATCAATGCACAGCAAACATTGAAGGCAAGGCTATTTGGTGTGCCCGAGGCTCAGAAAGTTTGAAACCCCCCCAGTCCTGTAAATGAGCTGCACTACACATGTGCACAAAATACCATCTCTGATTGCTTCCTCTTTGGACCGCCCAGCTGGGGCACCTGGACCTCGCATGACATCCGAATTTCTTTTTGCTTTTCCCTTTTTTTCTCGTGGGCTTCAGGAAGGTGTTGATGTGTGCGGGTGTCCTGTGGATGAAGCGGGTTCTGATTTTAAATGAGACGTTTTTGTCCCAGAGACCCGTTTGGGTTCCCGGCCCTTCTTTAAGTTGCCGTGCACCATCTTAGCCAGCTGCTCCTGAATATTAAACATCCGGCTGCCGATAGACAAAAGATGGGGGGTCACCTGCACTGGGTGGGCGACTCGCAGTCTTTAATGTGTCACACTCTTAATTCCCACAGTGTGACAGAAAAACAGGCAGATGTTACTTCCTTTTTCCTGTTGAGTGCACATGTAGCAGACTAATAAGGTGGCCAGTGGTTAGCGGTGTACTGAGTTGTGTTCTCCGCTCCAACCCATGCCCGGGGGGTGTTTGAGGTGGTGAGTTGTGTTATTTTCCTTTACAAACCCAGCTGGCTTAAATTATTATATATGATTTATGATGTTTTAATTAATCTCTCGCTCCACTCTCCCCTCACTTGTGAAGAAGACCCCAGGATACTTAAACTCCACTTGGGGTTCAGAAAAACTCCTGTGATGAAGGAGAAATCATGGAGCCTGCCCGGGGACGGGCCCTCCTGTGGGCCCAGCGCTCACTGCAGAGGCCGTGGGGGTTCAGTCTCTTGCGGATCACGGGTGGAGGTCCTGGTGGTCCGATCCAATCCCCGGTTACAAATCTGGCTTTTAGGAACAATTTCCTTTACACAGATGCTGCTAAAGGAAACAGGAACGCTCAAGATCTCCATTTATGGGAGAAACAGACACAACACATGATTAAGACCACTAAACATACAGGCGAATAAATACTAAACCATTCATAGAGCTGTTTATGATGATGAAGAGGCTCTGGGTTTGAATCCTCTGGTCTCCGGCGCTTCCCGTGTGGAGTTGTGTGTCTGCTTCTCTCCACAGTCCGAAGATGTGCCCGTTAGGTTAATTGGCGAGGCTAAATCGAGCGTGGGTGTGAGCAGAAGGCAGATAAAGTGCTTTAGTGCACAGAATAAAGTGCTGAGTGAATATGTGTGATAAAGTAAATGTGGCTAAAGCTCTTTGAGTGGTCAGTAAGACGAGGAAAGTGCTCCATAAATGTCAGAACGCGGCATTTGGGATCTGCTGCATAAGACTAATAAAAAAGGGACTTTATGATGTATAATACATGAAACTAAACAGATGGAAGGACACCCAGGGTCCTCATCTACGAGCGACGGGTTTATCTTTCCTTATTTACTCTGCACTGCACTTCATACTGACCACCATTTGATTTGAGTGCCCGAATTCTGACTGTGTGCATGTTTCCACTTCATGTTACTCTGCATGGTCCTGATGTTGTTCCCACTGCAGGAGCATGTGGGCCAACTTAGGACCTCCTCATCCCTGGAAAAGGGACCTGTAGGACTTCTTTCAGGACTGTTTCACCTGGACTGGGATGGCTCCTCCAGCCATCCATCCATTCTCATCTGCTTATCCTGTTCAGGGTCACGGGGGGAGGGGCTGGAGCCTATCCCAGCTGACATAGGGCGAGAGGCGGGGCACACCTGTACAGGTCGTCAGCCTGTCGCAGGGCTCCTTCCCTGCACACTGAGAAATATCAGCGGGGGCCAAATGCAGCTGGTGGTCTGAAGCAAACCCGACAGCCGTGACGGGTTTGATTGCGAAGGAACTTTTTTAGCCACGAAGCCGCCGCAGGTGGTTTTCGCGCTCTCAGGTCATCGGTTTTACTTTAACAGCATCGAAGCTGAAAGCGATTAAACTGCAGCTGCTCTGCTCGACAAAAATGTGCAAACTGTTTGTTGTCCGTGGCTAAATGAAGAGTTTCAGACTGACCTCTGACCTTTGCAGAAGCACAATAATTCAGGAAATACAGGAAGCAACCTTTTCAAGCTGGTTTTCTAAACACTTTCCAAAATAAAGGCGGCAGTTTGCAGTGAATGAACTCATTTATCACGATTATCTGCAAATACTGCAAATACTTTGATCTGTTATAAAATCCAAATACAGAACTTCTGGCTGGTCCAGAAATAACAGAAAGGGGTTTTTAATTAAGTGTTTGCTGCTGTGACCCGGCGTGATCATCTGTTTCCTCTTAGGTCTTATCTGTAAATCTCAAGCAAACAGGATCAGGATACAGCAGAGCAACATATCAGAGGAACACGCTCAGTGGTCAAATTAAGGATCATTTATCAGTAGATAAAATAAAGAACACGTAGAAGTGCTGCAGACATGCACATGTGCAGGGCTGGATATCCTGCAGCATGCAGGCTCTTTCTGCTTAATATTCTGTGAGCGGCGGGTTTGCTGTAAGAGGTCACAGGTGGAGACGAGCTGTGACATCTGGCAGACGAGGAAAACAGAGAGTGCATCAGTCTCTCTGAAACTTTATGGCTTCAGTTCAGCAGCGTGGTAACACGGGAAGGAGGCTCGATATTATGAACAATTCACCGCAGAGACGCTTGCGTCAGCAGAGCAAACAGGCTCGTTATCAGATGGATCATATTTTGTGTTTTCACCCAAACGGAGTGGCAGCGAATGAGCCGCGCATCACCCACCGGCGCCCTCGTTACGCCATTAAGATTCGTCTTTAAACCCTCACGGTGTAGCTGCAGCCCTGGGCTCACCGTGTCCTGATGCAGGGGTTAGGGCGGTATTTCAATAAGGAGAGATCATTAGGAGCATTGATGAGGAACACGTGGTGATTAGACTCCAGTGGCCCATCGTAGCAGGAAGTCTAGATGCTGATGGTGACGACAAAGATGGAGGCTTGGAAGGAGCTCTGAGAGACTTAGAGGGTGGAGGAGATGGAAAGGGGGTGGAGTGCATGAGTGAGTCTGAAAGGGAGAAGGACAGATGAGCAGTGATGTTTAAAGTTCGCTGAGCGGAGGCTGCTGATTGGCTCAAAGAAGGCGGGCAGAGAGATGATGAGTCTGACAGCGTGGGAAAGAGGAAGTGATGTAAGAATGGGGGAAACTTTAAGTTACAGAATCATTTGTTTAGTGAGCTTCAGTAGATTTTTCTTCGTGTACACTCTGTGATCAGCTGACCTGCGCAGCTACGCACACACTCCAACCGAATCCAACACGAGCTATAAGATTTCCAACTCCTTAACATGATGAAGCTGATCAGCATCACTTTAAATATGAATTGATGGCTGCTACCCTCGGTGGAACCAGCCCAATGCAGCGCATCACTGTAAACTTTATCACAAGACTGCCAGCTAACCAGTGTAGCCTGCACTAAACTGCCCAGTACAGGATTTTCACGGAACCTTTGAATGCTGAAGTCGTGAACTCTGAACTCTGAGTGACGTTCTGAGGAGTCCTCACTGCTCTTCTTCCTCTCCTCTCCCCGTCTGACATCCTCTCAGTGCTGCACAAAGCAGCAGCTGCACATTGAGCTCACAGTTTGTGTGTTTGCTGATGTTTGTTGAGCTCTTTGAAAAGTTGCATTTGAAGTGACCTCACACTTAATACTCTGCTTGTGCTCGCTGCTCCTCTGTAGCCTGCTACATGCTGAAGTACCACGACCGCAACTTTACGTCTGCACCATGAACGCATCACAGGGGCCAGAAGGAAAAAGGAAGTGCTGAAGATAAACACCTCCATGCTGTCACAGGAACACCATGAACTCATCCAACAGTGACCTGCCCATCAGAGTTAATCACTCATTCACTGAAGGTGCCACTCCGGATCGTTCCAGCTCACTTTAACCTCTAACCAGACACCAAATATTCAGACCCGTCACATTCACTCATTCAGACTTCAGTGCGCACATTAAGCTCAGGATCAGGACTTTTTAAAATTACCGTGCTGCAGATGGATCATCTCAGACGTTCTGCTCGCTGTTTTCATCGTTTGCCCATCGAGCGGTGTGCTAACTCATTGCTGCTAATCTTATTTCCTGTGGCTGCGCGGACGGCAGGACTTCACGCGCACTGACGGAAGGACGAGTTAACAAAAAACATCGGCTCCACTTTTCAGACTTAAAAGCCACGTCTGTCTTTATATACAGCGTACGATTGTTGCACATGCATCTCTGGCATTCCCTTTGTTATCTCTGAGGTCTCTTTAATCTGTGCCATCAGACTCTGCTTGTTGCTGACGGTTTTTTTGACGTTTTGCACGGCTGTCAGAGCTATCGCAGCGACAGTAACCCGAAGAAAAGGCTAATAAAGAGCATCAGTCAACAGTATGTGTCACACAACCAGCGATTCCATCTCTGCACGTCTGTGAAAAGATGGTTTTTCCGCACTCGCTCGTTCTCTCTGACTGAAGGGATAAACGGCCAAGTGTTCCACTCAACACAACTTCCTTTGTTTGCAGAAGCTCTTAAGAGCTGCTCAGCGGCTGACCGAGGTCAGTGTAGCAATACTGATACGAGCAGATGATCCAAACAGTGTTGCACCATAAAGAGTCCAGTCATCACACTGTAGCATGTGATGACTGGACAGATGCACTGTAGAGCTTCACCATCTGCCCCATGACTATGGCTCTGATAAATATTCACACGCACACACACACACAAACACACACACACACACAAACAATCCACATATGATATAGAAACACATGCAAAGCAGGAGCAGCCAGATGCAATGAGTCAGAGCGAAGATATGATAAAACTGCTGCTGCTGCAGAACAAATCAATAAATGAAACTTTCCTCTCACTCTTATGAACTCCCTCACACACACACACACACACACACACACACACACACACACACACACACACACACACACACACACACACACACACACCGCCTCAGCCTTTGTCTCTCATATCCACGCTAGAGCCAGATGGGGTAAAGATCTGCCTCATTTGCATTCCCGTCACATGGCTGAAGTCTACAGTTGGCGTTCGGTGTGTCTCGCCCTCGCAGCCTCTCTGAAAGGTACCCGGGCATCCTGACTTTAAAGTGCTGAATAATGACGGAGAGGATCAGCAACCTCTCAGCCTCCACAGCTCCGTGCAGCTCTCGCAGGATTTCATGGCTTTCTTTCATTCCTCCATGCATAATGTGGAGAAATGAAATGAAATGACTTCATATTCAAACTTCTCCCTAATTAGTTATTATTTTATCGTTCCTCCATCTGCACGAGCTGATCAGCTGGGCAGACACTGAAGCAAAGGTAGCGAGACTCTTTTGCATCTGACATCCCGGAGAGCGACGGACGTTTGGCCTTCACCTCTGACTCACGGCCTCGACTCGGGGTGGGTCCGGCCGCCGCAGGGCAGGCGTGTTGCGGCTTCTGAGACACATCGTGTCCACAAAGCTCGCTGCAGTTCTGTAATTAATGATGAAGAAATGTGAGTGTTTCATACGGAATAATGCATCATTTCAGCTCCTGATGCTTGCTCCACACATCCTGTTACGCCTTTGTGTTTTTCCATGTTGGGTTCTTTCCTCGGTGCCTTCCACGTTCCCACTGTCTGTGTCTCTGTGGGAGTTTTTCTGTGTTCCTCTTTCAGTTACTTCCAGTTTTATTTGGTTGGTTCCTCATGTGGCGCTCTGTCTTCTCACTTCCTCTTTATCATCCCGACCGAGCCCACCTGACCCGTGTGACAGGTCCAGGTCATTCATCCCACTTCCTTTACTGTTATATCCTGTTTTATAAACCTCTGCACGCTGTTTTGACATCCATAATAATAATAACAATACTGCTTCAGCCTCGTCTCTGCGTGTTCTCTGTGCACGGTGGCAGGAAACGTTTCGTCGGCGTTGCCACGCCCAGAGTGATGAAACCCCGCGTGGTGCGTGGGCAGACCGCAATCATCCAGTGATGCCTTCTGAAGAACTCCCCCATCTGCACTCCCACTCAGAGCATTTCGAGGTCACACACACACACACACACACACACACACTCGCATGCTGATGTCGACACAGAAGTCACGGTCATTCAGGCGTTCTGCTTTCACCGAGGTTACACACAAACATCCACACGCGCGCACACACTTCTACACACTGCAGCAGCCTCTGAGGTCAAAGCAATTCGTACACACACCTTTTTTTCCGGGGTCAGGGTCACACACACACACACACACACACACACACACACCTTCCCCATAGAGAAAGCAGCTCCACCAATAAGGCCTCAG
>JAVDPK010001588.1:113094-128094 GCA_034780415.1 Cichlasoma orientale | reverse complement strand
GGACACGCCCAAACGCCTCACCTAGGAGGGTCCAGGAGGGTCCTCCTCAGCTGAGGCGTTTCGAAGCCGCAGGAACAGCATTCAGCTCGCGCTTCCTGTCTGATTGTGGAGACTCCTGAAGCCTCCACCAGTCAGTGGAGGAATCTGATAGGCTTCAGATTACAACATCGAGCTAATTTTCACTCCAGCCCCGTGTGAGAACCGCCTGATCAGCAAAGAACTGTCTCAAACATACATTAACAGTCGGAGGAAGGAGGCGGCGCTGACCGGCCGGTGCCTACCTTCTTACATTCGTGTCGGTTAGATTTGTTTTTCTGGCTTAACAAGCGCACAAACATGGAAACGCACCAAAATATCCTGGCAGCGTTGTTTATGTCCTTGCACCAAAAAGCCTCTAACAATGCTGTTTGTGCTCAACAGAAAACAGAAGTGGTACATTTCTGAGAAAAATAGGACAGGAAAAATAAAACACTTGTGCCAGAAATGGAAATTACTGTTAGCTTGGTTTTTCCAAGTAAATTAGACATTCTCATTGACGTATTTCGATGACGAAAATATATCTTGAAGTGGCTATCCTTGAAGTTTTCATCAATGTCCTGTTCTCTCCGAGTCCCTCTTCTTCCTCATGCTTCTCTCATCTCTCTTTGTGTTTCTATGCTGAGCCGAGAGCAGCTCAGATAATGACAGATGCATTAGTCTCTGAGACTGAGCCTGATTGATTACGAGTCCCAGCCCGCAAACAAATTAAAAGACTTCTATCGGTTTAATCTTGATCGTGGATTCTCTTTGAATCTTTGAAATTTAGCAGCAAAGCAGCCACCAAAATCCAACCTGTTTATGCAGAAAATATATGCATTCATTGCAGAAATCTACGAATCAAAAAAATCTTTTGATTTCTCAGGACTGAATTCACCTCTGCAGCGAGAGCTCCGTGTGATTGTGAACAGGAGGGAAATGGAACGCTTTGATGATGTTTTCAGCCTCCTGCGGGCGTAAATCATGCCGGTGCTGACCTGTATATTAGCTCTTTATGTCGTGTTTACGACCGTAGACAAATCAGTAAGCCCGCAGGATATTTATTCCAGGTCCCCGACAGCCTTTCTTAGCCTCAGTAGTGCTTAAGCTCACTGCAGGATGGTTAACCCTCCTCTCCCAGCCCCAACTCACCCCCAAATGCCATCCCTGGGTCCAGTTATTTATGGTATGAGCGTACAGCCACCTTCCGTCCAATTAAAGCTGAGTGCTGGCTTTGTGCAGCCCCCCCGTTCATCATGTCCCTCACCGGGGCTGTTAGGGCTGGGAGAACTGCACTCTCACTTTCCATCTGACCTGCTCTCTGGGGGTCAGGAGTCTGGGTTTAAGGGAAATGCCACCGAATTTCATCCTACAATTATATTATTCCCGTGTTGTTCCACAGTTCAGTGTGTGGAGACTAAAGTTAAAGGGAGCGCACGCCCAGATCATTACGGGCCCGTCTTTGAGCTCCAGCAGCTCTCGTCCAGAACACACTGAGGTATGATACTAACAGTAACACACACGAACAGGCAGCATCCAGACTTTAACTTTGGCCCTCATTCCACTTCAAAGTGGTGTCCGTGTAGAATGAAGCACCATTCCCATCATTCCTGGCATCATCAGATGGAGCACAATAAGCTCCATGTGAGACACAATGCTGGATCTCCTCCACTGTTTCAAAACCATCCTTCAACCTAAACCTCATTTTCAGTAATAGGGCGACATCCAGATCTGCTGAGCAGGGTGGATGAAGAGCAACGACTGTGTTGGTGCAGCCAAAAATAAACCAGATCTCATCCCTGATGAGCACCTCCAGGTGATTTGGGAGTGAGTGTTAGACGGCACACCATCATCAAAACACCAAATGTGGGCGTATCTTTTAGAAGAACGTGTTCAGACTGGGCCCAACACTTTATTGTTGCTTTCATTTGGAACCTGTCACTGTGAAGCCAACTAACACCTCCTGCCCACCTCTGCGGGTCAGTAACTGGCAGAAATAACACAACGAGAAATCTCATTCAACTGATAAACTGCTGAGACAAGAATCTCACATGTGTAGATGAGAGTCTATAATATCATCTCACTGCTGACCAAAGAGTAAAAAGTCCCGTTTAACTTCCTGTTAAAAGCAACACTGAGTGCTGCTCACAGTCCGGTTATCTTGAGGAGCACCTTGAGGAGACCCGTGTTCTAAACAAACTGGTTCTGAACAGCTGAGCCATAATATTCATGAAGGCACTCAGAGAAACAATTTAAGCTTCTGTTGTTTTGGTCCTCAAATTAATTCAGTCTCCAAACTAAGTGATGCAAGCCAGAGTACTTTTAGCCTCTTAGCATCCAGCAGGTAATTGGTGACCCATCTTAGGTTTGGTTAATGCTCAGCCCCCTTTTAAAGAGTTTGGACCCTGCAAATGAAGAAGCTTTTAACAGAAAAACTTTAATGTCACAATGTATCAGACTTTATTTAAAAAGTAATATTCTTAGCATGTGACTAAAACAGAACCCAACCCTAACCCCAGACTAGATGAGGTCTTCACCTGATGCATGTTTTCACTTTGTAATTCTTCTTTATCAGAATGACTGCTGTAAATATCACGTTTCATAAACTCCCACCGAGTAGAACTGCCGAAACGAGGCGACAACCTGACAGCTTGAAAGCTAAATTAAATATTTCCTGCTGACGTAAACTTTAGGAGGTGAAAAGTTGCACGTGAAAGTGACACAACCAAGCTGAGCTTGTGAGGAATCATATTTTTGTTTGGATCGTCTGTCAAAAGCATCCATTCAAGGTCGGAGGAGGCTGTGAAATCTGAGGCGTCTTCCTCCAAACCTGCTTTGCTTTCTTTGCAGCATGCCGTACACGTCTGATTTCACCGCGTGTCTCTCTGCGTCTCGCTCGCTGTCTGGAGAACAATCGCCCCCTTGTCTTAAGCAGACGGGATTTTTAGAGGGGAGCGCGGCCAGTCAAGCCTCAGATCATTAAAATCAGCATGCTGTCTGGTTTCTGCTTCAGCCACCGGAAATCCACATAAACAATGCAAAGCCCGCTTCGCCTTCACGACCTGTTATGTCAGTTATAACTGCCCAAACTGACATAATTTATGCCTGATAATAAACACACAGCATAGAGAGACTGGGAGAAAAAAAAGATCCCTGCATGATGATGCACGCCGGAGCCCGTCCGAGGCTGGAAGGGTCAGACGCTGGTGCTGAAAACTTCAACTTTTTAATGACAATTAATGGACACAGATGGCTCGTCCAATAGGCTTCCTCTCAGCGGTGAGGTGAGAGGTCATTTCCGTTTGTAGAGTGAGCAGGGACAGTTCCCTCGCCGCCTGCACATGCATCACAGTGACTGCTAAAGCAGAGCTGCGGCGGCCCCGGGGGGCACCGCCCAAACCGGGCGGATGCATCAGAGAGACGGGGATGTCGGTGCCGTAACCTTCACTCTACTGGATCTAAATGGAGCTTCTTTGTCCCTCCCCTTTGGGCGAGCGTCGCCCCTCTGCTCTTACTTCATTTCAGGTTTTTGTTTCTCCTCCGTCTTCATTTTCTTTGTGCGTGTGAGCGAAGTTTAAAATAGATGCTCCCGCTCGGCGGAGCCGCAGTCCCTGTTTGCTTTCTCACAAATATGCCGCATAGTTTTGTATGTCAGGAAATAGGATAATTATCCAGAATATTAGCATTCCCCCGTGTCGCATAAACAGGGCTTTCCCATTAATCCCCCAAACTGAAACATGCATTTACACAGACCATGAGGCAAACAGACAGAGTTCGCTCGCCCGCTGTTTGTCAAACAGTCCTGGGTAATCTCCCCGAGTCCCTCACAAGGCACCAAACATTTCTCCTCCTCCGGGGGCCACTTTCAACTCTCGTGGTCTCGGGTGTCAAAGTCAGCGAAGTGCTAACAGCGGGGGGAGATGATCCCAGGCCCTTCAGAGAAGCAGCGTACGAGCAGAAGACGACTGAAAATCCAACAATAACCCGCTTCTGTGTCTCTGAGTAAAGACGGGAGGACAGGGGTCAAAGGTCTGCTGAAAAGTTCCCCTCTGATTAAAATAATGACCTGCAAGCAAACAGATTTTAGACCTTCCATTTTCAGCTGAAATTTTAATTACACTTCATTTTATTTATTGATTTCATTTCCTCACATTTGCTCCATGTGAAACACGGATTAATGTGCTTTTCACAGGACTAAATCCAGCAGCACAGCCAGCAAATCATCTCTAGAAAGTATTTTTATTAACTGCTAATTAGCTTCTATTCTTTTCTGCTTTGCTGTGACCCAGCCCCCGGGGGCCACGAGCCCCGATGAAGGGGGAGGGCTGCTTCATGAAGGCCATCCAGGTAAAATCGTTTCCAAATCAAACATCACGTTTTTGGTTGAGGCCCGGATGGAGAAAGATGACCCACTACAGCGCCCCCTACAGGGAGGAGCTGATAATGAAGTCTGTATTATTCAGCGCTCAGCTCGCATCAACCAGCGGGGCTTTCTGTGCATACGCCTGGGTCCTCTCAGGAAACTCCAGCTCCCTCCCACAGTCCACTGACCCATCCAGGGTCCACCCGCCTCTCTGAACCACATAAGCAGAAGAACCTGTGTGGATGGATGGCTTTTAATTTGAAGCATCTTCAGGAAGCACTGACGCTGACATTAACTGGCATTAGCTCAACAAGGCGGTGATGTCGAAGCCGTTCATTCTGGCGGAGTAACCGAGTGAGAGCGAGTGAATCAGTGCGGCTGATTAAAGGTCGGATTTGGTGACTTCCTCCATCAGGTTAGCAGTGACCTGTTTAGGTTCACATCGACCCCTTTATGGAGTTTTAAGAAGCTGAAGAGTTTCTTTACACTGGTTTAAGTTTAAGCTTTAAGTCACCTGTGCACTGGTTTTGTAAGCCAAGAACACACCATCACAGCGTCCCACGGGGGTGATGTTTGCCCGTCACATCTCCCGCCCCACAGATGTGATGCTGTTTGCTGCAAAAAAATGTCCAAACTCTCCAAATATGATCAGCTGACTGTTCTCAGATATTTAACCCCGAGCAGCCCACCGTGCATCCGTCTACATGGAAACAAGACGTTAGCCCCGCAGTGTGCATCATTTGAATATCAGCTTTTCTCTCTGAAGTCTCATGTGTGCACCCTTTGTGTGTCTGCCTCTCATTTGTTCCCTTATTTGCCTGTCTAGACAAAAGCACAATCAGTGTGTAACCCTGTGTGTGTGTGGGTGTGTGTGTGTGTGTGTGTGTGTGTGTGTGTGTGTTGAGTCAGGACAGGCTATCTGATGTCTCTCTGGGACGCACACAATATCCATCAATCATATCTGGGAAATGAAATGTCTCTCTTTGCCTCTGTGGTTTAATTTGACACAGAAGGCAAACACACACACACATGCACATGCACACACACACACACACACACACACACACACACACACACACCTGTGACCTCAGTTTCATCACGTTACGATGCAATGTCCTCTCTCACCCAGCATCCTACAGTTAGTCCCTCCACTGTCTCCTCCCTCCTCGTGGATGATCCTGGCTCAGAACGTTTCCTCCCTCACTCCTTTTTTCTTTCCTCGTTTTCTTTCCCTCATCATCACCTCTTCCTCATTTCTTCTCATCTTCCTCCCACACCTGCTTCAATCTCCTCGTCACCTGTTTTGTTCTTCCTTACCCATCCTACCTCCTCCTCCTCCTCTTGTCTCCAGTTTGTTCTCTCCTCTTTACTTCACATCCTCTCTCCGTCGCTCTTCCTCCCCTTGTTTTTTTTCTTCCTCCTCCTCTTCAATGAAGTGAAATGAGCTGTCAGCGCTGCAGATGATTGACGAGTCAAGGTGGACCGGACCCTTCCCACTGTTTTGCTGTCACTCAGACTCCCAGAGCGTGTGTGTGTGTGTGTGTGTGTGTGTGTGTGTGTGTAATAGCACTGACACAGCAGTCTGAGAGCAGAAGCTGATGATTAGATTGCCTCGACTCAATCAAACGGCGGATGTTGTCCTCAGCAGTTGAGGAAATGATTCGGCCCCTCGTGTATCTCTGAAAGAAACTCTTTGGAACGAGAAAATAAAAGGGAGCCAATAATTAATTGAGGAAGTACAGATAGAGGGGAGGTGGTGGGGGTGGTGGGGGATTACAACCAAATGTCACTGACAATTAATTTTCCATTGCACAAAGGCAGAAAATGAAGAGAGGCATAATCTGTTCAAGTCAATCAGATCCTAAATCCCTGTGACAAGCACGATCTATGATTAAGTGGCTGCTTCGTCGCCGAGGTGCCTTAATTAATCTATTTTACCTTGTCATCACTTTTGCTTCCTGTAAGTCGCTAGCAGGGTACCTTTAATAGAATAACGAGCTGCTGTTTAAGAGATGCCGGCCCTTCCATCACCATAAACGTCAGTCACTCGGAGAGGGGAGAAGACGCCTCGGCGCAATCTGTCTGCGGGAGCTGGAGAAACATACAGTAACTCATCTTTCACTTAACGCCACATCGCCTCATCTCGCCGCTTCACCGCGACTTTTATAAAAGATGTATCTTTAGTCTCCCGGGAGCGTCATTTTCCTTAAAACTATTACTCACTGCTAAGTTATGTGGTGCTCTTTATGTGCAAGGTGTTTGCCAAAGATAAGTCATTGCATGCCCACCGCTCCCTCAGAAAGCCCCCAGCCAGCCCTGATAAATGCTCCATTGTGACTGCGTGTCATCGCTCTCATGCTCTACATGCAAACTACAGCAGGGGTGCTTTGTTACCACTTAACATCCAACCAGGTCACTGCCAACACACCCAGCATAGGTGTAGTTATAGGAGGAACCATTCTTCTTTGCACCTATCTGGAACACCCAGATGGAAAATCTTTTTTTTAAAAACCTTCTGTGCCAAAATAAACGCATGAGGCTTCTTTAACTTTAAATAATTCTATTTAGCATGCGGCCCAGCCCCCGTCCCGAGCCTGGGTGGGTTACCGGTGACACCGACCAAACCGAGGTGCAATTAAAAGATTATTAACACTTTCTAAGAAGCGGAGAACAGAAAGTGATTCACTGATGCTTCCTTAACTCGACCCATCTGGAGGCATTTAGACAGTTAAACAGTCGCGGAAACCTTTTCCACTCTGAGTGCAGCTTTATTTACTCTGCTTATCTGCCCTCTGGAATCAACACGGCTCAGAGCTGCACTGTTTATTCAAAGCCAGCAAAGAATAATAGAGCTCCGACCATCAAATCCAGAAGCCTGAAGTCATTTGTGTGTGCACCGGGTGTTTCTAATGGCTTTACAATCCAAAACCACATGCTGGACCTTTGTTCAAACTCTCACCTACAAATGCAAACTAATTGCCCCCCCCCCGGCGGAGCTCCCTCATTCCTCTCCATCCATCCATCCATTATTCATCCGCAGCAATTGTTCAGATTTCTTTCTTCTTAGGTTTTATTTGTTGTGAAGAGTTAATTATGTTTCTGAATGTATAAATAAATTGTCCAGTATTCAGTTTTCAAAGGAGCTTATAAACCAGCAGGAAGTGGTGTTACTGAAGGCCGCGGCTCTCATGTTAACATGTTAACACTGGTGGCCTTGGCGGCTAATAAGGTAGCTGATGATGCAAATATGCTCATTGAGTGTGATGGCGTGACTCTGACTGTGGGATAAAGAGGGAATATATCAACAGTGTGTTGGATTAGATTTGTGACTCTTTAAATAACAATGAATTCACATCAGAATTAGTTATGAACTAAGTCACGACGATACGTAACAACACAACACCGTTAGCTTACGTAGGCGGGGACAAGGTTTATGGTGCTGGAAGCCTTCTGGTTGGTTGGTTGGTTCTCCTCTGCTTATAGTTTGAATTCAACTGACCAATCACATGTGAGAAGGCTTTGGCTGCATGCCAAATTATTGGGAACGTGTGTGATGAACTTGCAGTCTCATCTTTGGAGACGGGTTGCCTCCCACCAGGAAGCCTGTGCAGTCGCCGTGCAATCAAACATAGTCCCCCAGACTGCTGCATGCTCATTCATAAACACTGACTGGCAAACAGAACAGGAAGTCTTGAACCAGAGCTGCTGACCTCAGAGGGTGGGCTCTGCTGAGGCACCTCAGAGTGATGTTGGGCTGTGTAACAAACAAAGGGACAATCAGCCACTGAAAAGTGTAACTGCAGGCCGTGGGTTCCTGTCCCCGTCCAGTACAGTCCGGGTTTTTCACCTTTGGGGGGGTTGTTGCTGCTCCTCTCTTCTGTGGGTCCTCGTGAAGAGCCTTTCTGCTGATGTGTGGACAAGTTAACGGATTTTGTGCAATCAGCTGGATTTGGCGCACCCAGGCCAAACGATCAGTCCGGCACTCACTGTGTTTTTGTTCGGTTTGAGCCCGATACCTTACATCATCGATCAAACACCCACATCTGCACCGCCGATGAAGCTCAGCGTAAGTTCAGTAAGGACGATCTGAAATTACTCATCAGCCTACTTTCCCAGGTGTTTGGCTGCTTCTCTAGTTTACATCACCTCCACTCTCCCACGCTGTCAGACTCAGAGCTGACTTCATCACCTCTAGTCCAATCATCTTTCTGCCTGCTTTCTTTGAGCCAATCAGCCTCCGCTCAGCGTGCTTTAAGTATCGCTGCTCATCTGTCATTCTCCCTTTCAGACTCATTTGTGCAACCCACCACCTCCCCTTCTCCGCCACCCAAGAGCTCCTTCCAAGCCTCCATCTTGGTCTCCACCACCACCACCAGCGGGTGGTCCTGCCCTAATTCCCATCTCCGCTGGGATTCCCTTCTGCTTCGATGGGCCATCGGAGTCTAATTTCCAAATAGCTAATTGTACTTCTTATCAATAAATCATGATCAATTCCTCCCTAACGATCTCTCCTTACTGAACTGCTTCTCCACATTTCTGATTGTTTCTTCAGTTGTTTAATTCAGTTATGAGTAACGCCCTGATCACCACCACCATCATATTTGCTTTGGCGCTGACGATGTGCGTGCTCGTCAGCGTCGTGTATCTGCTCCGGTCAGCTGTGTTTGTGATGGGGTCAAATAATAACTGACCTTTTAACAGCGGAATCCTGGCACACTTAAACAAGCTTCTTCTTGAGCACATCTCTCATACTCTGACATACTTTTGTGACAGCAGCTGTATTTTTTAAACATTTTTCTGGTGAGCTCTTGGTCGGCGGGTCTGTTCCAGTGTTGTGGTTCAAACTGATAAGGCCATCAGAGGAAGTCCCGTCCCAATGTCAGCGGGCCGGAGAGGAAACAGGGGGTCAGCCCGCGGGGTCAGATAAACTACGGTCCTCTGCAGATACCTCCGGCCTCCAAAACTGGCAAATACTCCCCCTGCTCATCGGGTCCAATCAAAACAGGGAGTCAGACAGAGCAGGGCGCTCAGCAGAGAGAAACAGGAGGAGACGGAGGCGAGCACGAGGAGCGAGGAAGAGCAACAAAGAGTCAACATCTCAGTTTCATGGGCTAAAATAAAAAAGAAAAACAAGAATATCACTGACAGCAAACTGAGGTTATCAGTTTTTCCAGCCCGTCTCAAGTCTAGCACAGAATTTAAGAGCTGGAGGTGAGCCTGCTGGCGCTCGTTTGTGAGAAGTCAGCTACCTGTGACTTACTGCCTCGCTGCGCACAGTTTTCAGGGGGATTCAGTACAATATGTTAAGCAGGAGATGCATCAGTCAATAACACACAGACAGTAAATAAAGTGCCGTATTTTTCAGGCTGTTTGCAGATTCTATCAGGCGCTCTGAGTGGTCTCTGTCCTCTTTGAAGGTCGGGCCTTGACGGAAAAGTCCAGGTGTTTACTGCACCTCCGTGCCCGGAGTTAGAGGAGGAGTACTCTGCGCTTCAGCTCGTACCTCAGCTCACAGCTTTCTCCTGTGGAGCAGCTGTCAGGAATGCACCGCGTCTGTCACAGTTTCAGCTAAGTTCTGTTAGCAGTGCTGCTACTTAATACAAGAGCATGAACACTAACTCTGCTGCTCCTGAAGGCTCCTGTGAACACACTACTGAGACTGAAGAACACACCATCCGTAAGTTTCTCCAAAGTCTAACTCCAGTTAGCTGAGGCGAAGCCTAGCAGACAGCTAGCAGCTACAGCCGCCTGTGTCGCCATCCACCTGTCAGTCAAAGAAGCCACACCCCTAATGATGCAAAATTTAAGCCTTATTACAGTTTAAACAGGTGAGTTATAGAAACATCCTCCCCCTGCACAGCATCCACAGAGACCAAAGCAGTTTCCGTATCAGGCTGTTTATCACTGCTGGAAAGTTTTAACATGGGAGTCTATGGGGACTGACTCACTGCGGCGCCTCCAGTGGACGTTAGGGGAACTGCAGGTGTTGGCACACAGTGGGTCTGTGTGCAAACTTTATTCCAGAAAGTACATCCTGAAAGAAAATGTAATTCTGATTTAATTAAAGTTTTTTTCAGGCTCTGAGCTAATGAGATTCTGCATAAGCCTGAAATTTGAACATATGGTTTAATTAAAACAGAGTTTTGTGCTGAAAATTACATTAAATTTAATCTGCAGAAAGAGAAGAGATGTGTGGTAGATTTACAAAAGGACATTGTTGGTGATGATGCAGGATTAGCTTTGCCAGTTATGCAAATTAAATGCAAAAGAAGCTAAAATGGGCTTTGCTCTGTTGCTGTTGTTTGACCAGAAAGAGGACGTTAACTCGAACCATAACAGCCTAATCTCTCACTGACAATGAGCCTTTGTCAGATTCTCATAATAAAGTGTTATTACGGGGCACATAAACCAAATGTAGTGCGCACCATGCAAATGACCCCCAGACCAGCCGACTCCCTCCCTGCACGGGCCCGGCCACGCCGCCCTGACCTCAGTTTGGACGTGAACCGGTGCGACGCTGCACCTGATGCCGCTCCGAGCCAGGTCTCCACTGCAATAATTGTCTCATTCCTGGACCTGATCGCTCTCTGCGGGCATAATCACACAGTCAGAAATACGTTTGTAATGGAACATGCATCAGCAGTAATTCAGTGCCTCTGAGGCTCATTTCTAACCGGGCTTATCAGGTGATTATTGATGCGTGCTTAAATCTCATTACTGGCCTCTGGCTGTCATCGAACAGAAAACATCCAATTAAATGTACCCTTTTCAAAGTCATACATGTACACTTGTTATGACTCTAAACTTCAATATAATTAACTAAAGCAGCAACAATCAAACCTACCTGACATCACACGAGAGCTCTGGTTGGTGTCTGGGTGGATGCGTGCGCTGCTGCGTCTGTGCAGCACGGTGTGGATGAAGGACGGGGTGACACTGCCAGCTGACTCCCCTCATTCCCAGCATGATTTGGAGCAGCCGTGGTCATGGCGCAGCAGCGCAGGTAATCTCTCTCCTCCTCTTTCTCTCACACTATAGATCGCAGTTTTATTATCAGGGTGGTGCTGAACAGCGTTGGTGGTGTTTGCATCATCGTTACACACCCTGAATTTTTAAAATCTGGATTTGCGAGGCAGCCTGAGTTTACCCTCCATGTTTGATGAGAACATTATTTTGCATTCATCACCCGCATTGCTGAATCATCTCAGGACTATGGTCACGTTCTGGCACTGTGACAGGACCTCTTCTCATCATATTTAAACGCACTCTTTACTGCTTCAGCTTTTTAAACCCACACGTGTCTTCTTGTTTTTGTTTTTTCTATTTCTAACCATTTCTATGTTTTTAAAAGGCTAACGATCTAAATCATCGGTGATCAGTGGACTCCCTCATTGGCTCTCCACATGGACCGTTTGCCTCACAGCAACCAGCGCCTGCTCAAAGGTGAACTCACACTTCAAATGCAAAGCAGAAAGAATAAAAACCTCCATGTCCTGATATCTTCATATTCATATGCAGATGTCTGTTTATCATCTCTATATAAATAAATTGGAGTAGAATTGAAAAGCACAAACCTTTTAACTTGCATGCAAATGAAATTCTTCACAAAGAGTCACTTGAAAAAAAACAAAAAACCCAAAACAAAACCCTGCAAACAGAACGTGTGCAATAATTACACACCTCTCTTTAATACTGACACAGTGCGAGCGCACAGAAAAAATAACAAAGAAGATCGAATAAATTATAACATCAAAAAATGTCTGTTTGCTTGTTGGTGGCAGCGATGCTTTTATTTTGCAGCTATTATATCAGTCAGCCAGAACTCTGTGAGAACTCTTCATGTCTCCTTACAAAAGACGTGCGTGTGTGTGTGTGTGTGTGTGTGTGTGTGTGTGCGCGTGCGTGCGTGCGTGTGCGTGTGCGCTCACTGTGAATTGATATCAAATTAGGTGCAATCTCAATTTCTTTGGCCTCGCTGTGAAACACATTAAATTACAGGTGGGCAAAATAATATCATCTATATTTCATTTACAGATGTGTGACCATAACTGGACCACAAAAAGGGCTGTAATTTTCCCCGCTGCACAGCCTTTCACAGAGCACACGACACTGCGCTCTGGGCGTAGCTCCACGCTGCAGCTTTCAGACTGCGAGTGAGCGTTCAAAGTTTTCAAGTGTTTGCTCCCAGTTTTATTCAAAGTCATAAATGTGCCTGAAGCTCAGCTGGTCCTGATGAGAGCCGCCACTGTTCCGCTGGCTCCACACATTAGATGCTGAGACACGTGTTATAATGTGTGTCCTATCAAAGGCGTGATGGTTATGGATCCATTTCCAGCCTGTGATGATGGGGGGCTGTTTGATAGCACTCACACATTAAAACAGGTACGGCCCAGTTACAGTCAGACCTCTCTGCTCAGCCACATGCCGGGTTGTTTAGATCCAAGAACCCACATCGCAGCGTTGGATCAGAGCTATATCAACACAGCCATCATGACATCACCCACAGGTTTAGGCCTCCATGTTTGAAGCGTTGGGGTTTGATTTTTTGGGGACAGAAGTGAGTGTATTTGGGTGAAAAAGTATGAAAAGATGCCAGCTAGCTGTGTCAGTATGGGAGCATCACACGGACGCAGATACCTGCTCAGCCGAATTAAATCTCACTCAGCAAAACTGGAGCTCCGCCTTCTTGGACGGTCTGTTAGTCCAATGAAGTCACAGCAGCCATATTATTGGTCAGATAATTGCATTCAAAATGCTCCAAAAGGCTCCAACAGCACAAACACGGTCCAGAGGTCCAGTTCAGGGACTCCAGTTAGCTGAGGTGAAGCTAGCAGAAAGCTAGCAGCTACAGCCGCCTGTGTCACCATCCACCTGTCAGTCAAAGAGGCCACGCCCCTTATAATGCAAACTTTAAGCCTTAATCCAATTTAAACAGGTGAGTTATAGAAACATCCTCCCCCTACAGCTGTTATGAAGGACGAAAATATCTGCAGAGCCCAAAACAGTTTCTGTATCAGGCTGCAAACACTGTGGAGCCTCCAGTGGGCATTAGAGGAACTGCAGGATTTCAAACATAGTCCTATTCTATAAGCCACCAATGAGAGGCACAACACAGACTCATTATTATCATTATTATTTTTCAGCTACTCAGTGAGAATAAAATTAGGACGAACAAATATGGACAATAGTTGTTCATCCTCAGACAGCTGATTGGACCTGTGCCAGAGACAAGATGATGAATGCGGGATATCTTCATCACTGTTCTGCATGTTTTCAAATTATTTTAAATCACGTGCATGTAAACAGAATCTTCTGTCAGAATGAGAAATAAGGAGCTGCAGCCCCCTCTGAGCTCAGGGTTTATTGGGCTTTCTTTGCTTTATTGTGAACAGACTCGCGCTGACTCCTCTACATCTGCCCGTTCTTCAGGGTTCATATGAAAGATGAATACAGATATGTTCTCGTACGGCTTTTTCTGAACGCACCGAATCCGACTCAGAGAAGGCCTGTTTATTATTTTCAGGCTGGAATGGAGGGAAATTGCCATGTGCGACAAACTCGTCCAGTCAGGCCTCCGTCAGAATACCGAAACGTTCTGGAAAAGCTTGTTAATTGATTCTGGTGGCAGACCGACAGCTCTCCTCATTTAGCCGACCGTTATCCGTTTGCCATTTGATCACCAGACAGGCGGCCGCCACTCGTGCCGGTTCCGGGGGACGCACAGCCCTGAGGTGACCTTTGCTATAGGTGCCCGTGTCTCAGCTTCTGTCTGCTAATGAATGCAAATGATGTCATGTGTCAGCCTATTAGCAAAAAGCCATCGACAGCCGGCGGCCCCGTGCACACACGCTCACTGTCGTCACTGTTTGTTCATGTCCTGTATACCTAATGAAGAAGAGCTCAATTACACCACCTCTCTCTCCCCCCCTCACTCTCTCATTATACGCCAGATTGTGGTCTTTCAGTCGAGGTAAACACAGTTAAACTGCAGATCTGTGACGCCTGCACTCTGTGTTTGCCTCTGCACACAGTCCAGTCATGCTGAATGATCAGAGACAAAACAACCACAAAGAGACAAAAATTGGCACATCGATGATAAATGACCACGAAGAGGCCAAAAACAGAAACACACAGAGATGCAAAATGACCACAGACTGAAAGATGCAACAAAAATATTTTTAATTTCCACAGAGACAAAAACGACAACGAGGAGCCGAAAGAAGACAGAAAAAAATGACTGCGGTGAAAAAACCCAGAGACGTGAATCATGAATGAAAAGGTGCAAAACAACGACACAAAATTCAAAATGATGTCAAATGAGCAGTAAACGAAAACAGAAAGAAATCAGTACAGCGACAAAAATACAAAACAAAATGCAAACCACAGAAACTTAATGCTCGCAAAAATGACCAAAACGTAATAAAAAAGTTACACAAAGGATAAAAAGCGTGACGACAAAAAATAGCCACAAATAGACAAAAGTTGAGCCCAAAAGGAAAAAATGGGAACAGAGAATAAAAAAGAATAGAAGCTAAATGATCCTAGAAACACACACACACACACACACACACACACACACACACACACACACACACACACACACACACACAAAAAAAAAAAAA